>JADKXX010010594.1:0-12597 GCA_017310255.1 Butorides virescens
CTGGGGGCAGGAAGGAGCTGCCTGGGGACCAGGACCCTGGCTGGGGACAGGGACACGCTGGCTGGGGACCAGGACCCTGGCTGGGTGGAGGAGGGAGCTGCCTGGGGACCGGGACCCTGGCTGGGGACAGGGACATGCTGGCCGGGGACCAGGACCCTGGCTGGGGGCAGGAGGGAGCCCAGGGGCTTTGCGGAGGCGTTCGTGCAGCTGAACCCAACCCGGGGGGGTGTAACGGGTACCCTGAGCGCCTGGCCTCTTAGACGGAAGGATCTGGCAATCTGATGGTTGTGTGAATTGCGTTTTTATCGCATCTGCCCCACACTCCACCCATGGCAGCCCCACGTGGAGCTCTGGCCAGCTGGAGCTGGGGTTTGCGGGCGGCGTGGGGCAGCCTGGCTTTTGGGCTCTCGCCGTACGGGACTGCAGCCGCAGGAGCCTCTGGCAGGATTGGTGCCCGGCTCTGCCCAGGGAGCTGAGCAGTGCACCCGTCCTCCCACTTCTCCAAAACACTGCTTCCATCCCCCCTGGGGGGCAGTGGCACGGCATGCCGCCCGCGGGGTGCGGAGCATCGGCGTGCCTGGGCAGCCGGCGCCGGCTGCGGGCTCCTGGCTTCCCCAGTTGCTCCCCTGGGGCCCCGGGTGATGGTCCCCATCCCTCGCCCAGCCCGTGCTGCTGCGGCAGAGCAGGATGTTTTCCTTTTCCCTTGGAGTTCCCAGGCTTGTGCTTTGAGCCCGTTTGCAGCTTGCTGGCGGCTGGTGTTTCTAGAGGTGCGTGGCCTGTGTTTGCTGGGGTGCTGGTTTGGGCCGTGTTTGCTAAGGGGCTGGAGGGCTCGGGCATAGGGAACCTGCAGAATAACGTCAGTTAGAGCCTCTCCTGCTCTCCCTTTTCTTCACGACCTAGGTTGCATTTCCCCCCTTCCTTTCCTTTGTCTCTTCCCCTCGCTCTCCAGCATTTTTCCTTCTCCGTACTTTCCCTGTCCCCCTTGAGGAGGTAATCTTGCTCAGATGTCCTACGCATCCATCACAGGCGCAGCCGTTCTCCCCGGCCCTTCGGTGGGACTCGGCTTTCGCTGGAGGATCTGCCAGCTAAATTGCTTGGATGGGAAATGAGCACCTGGGCTCATTACAACCGAGTCCGGGAGACGGTAATTATCTGCCTGCGAGGGAACGGGGCGTAGGACCTGCCAGGAGAGCGGCACCGGCTGCCGGGCTCCGGCGACACCAAGGGCCAGGCGAGCGGGTACCTGCACCGGTGGCCGGGGATGCTCGCAGGGATGGATACAGGTTCGGGGACAGACCGTGCCAAGGAGAAAATTCGCCATCTGACCTGCACCCCAGCACGCCAAACCCTTGCAGCCCGCGCTGGGAGGGGGTCGGGATTTTCAGCAGCCCCAGCGCAGAGCACTGCAAAGCAAGGAAGGTTTTCCAGCCCTGGGGTGGGTGGTCTGCCCCATCTCCCCCCTGGTTCTTCCCTGGTGCCTCCCAAGCAGCTTTTCTCAGCCCCTGGAGAGGAGGGTGGCTGGGCCACGATGCCCAGACAAGGGCTTTTGTCCTTTCTGGTCCCGCGGCCAGGCACGGGGAAGCAGGAGGAGTTTATCATCTCTCATGGCTGCTATCAAATGACAGGCTTTTCTGCTGAGCGTTTCTTTCTCTCCTTGATGACGGCTGCAAAAAGGCTGCCAGGCCAGGGAGGCGGCCGCTCGCCCTCTCCTCCTCCTTTATGAAGGATTTCAGGAGCATCTTCTCGCCTGGAGCCCACCCCGCGCTCCTCCGGCTGGGGAAAGCGGCAGCAGCACACGGCACCGTCGGGCCGGCTTGGGGCCAGCTCCCCCCCACCCTCCGGACAGATTTTAGCCCAATTTCCAGCCCCTCCACCGCAGACACCATCTGCCAAGCCCACCCCAACACGTCTCACGGTCCCCGCTCAGCCTCCGGTCCCCTGTCCTCTCCCAGCACAGACTGGCCGTGGCGATTGCAGCCCGGTTTCCCAGGGCTGCTGGGCACGTGCCGCACGCCCAGCGTGCGCGCGAGCGTCCATCTGTCCCCCAGTCATAACCCTGAGTCCACCGGCTCATTTTAACCCAACCTGACAGGTCTCTCCAGCACGTCATTCCAGCAAGTTTCCAGCCAGGCAGATGCGTGGTAGCAAGGCAGGCACCCGGTGGGAAGCTCCAACGCCCAGGCTCGGGGAATCGTTAGGAGGGGTTTGGGGCTAGAGATGCTTTTTCAATACCGGGGCAGCAATTTTTCCCCAATGGAGGAATCTCGGCAGTTTCCCAACGGCGAATAGCGTGGTGCAGGGAATAGTGTGTCCCACCTCCTCGGAGGGAGAAATGAAGGAGCAGAGGGGTGGAAAGGCGGCACCGCCTGACTCCTGAGCAGCCTTGGGGTCAGCAGCGCCGCCTCAAAGCCCCTCTGCAGATGCTGTGCCTCAAAGCCCCCCCGGGCAGAGCTCACTGTCCCCATCCCACCCTTGGGGACGATGGGTTTGCCACACAGACATGGGGTGCGTGACCTGGGGTGCAGGTAGGGCTGTGCAGAGACCGGGGCTGCGCCAGGGCCCCCTGCGGGGCAAGGAACTTCAAAGGGGGCTTTGGGTAAAGACAAAGGGGCTCAGCTTTCCCAGAGCCCCCCCCTGGCTCCCTGCTCTCCCAGCCCCCTGCCCGTCTGTCAGCTCCTCTCCCCGGGCCAAGGCGTTCTTCAGCACCAGCCTATTCCCCGGCGATGAAACGGCCACTCAGCCACTGCCGGGTGAGGGACGGTGACCTTGTGTGTGTCCCCTCGCAGCCTCCCGAAACAGCAGCTGAACGATGGGGACAAGGTCAGTGGCTCTGCCAGCAGGTTCATTGCCGAGGTGGGCTGCAAGCTCGCCTCCAGGCTTTGCTGCCAGGGGTGCTGGGATGCTCCTGGAGGTGCCAAAAGAGCACGCAGGAGCGCCCCTGCAGCTCCCCAGCTTGTGGGCTGCTGGTGGGACAAGGGGGAGCAGCGATTCACTGCGAGACGATGGGGTTGGTCTGGGATGGAGGGCTTGGATAAGCGTTTGCTCCCCTCCATGCCTCCATCTTGCCGTGTTTTTCTCCCCCCCTCGATGGCTGCTGTCACACTCGTAGCGGAGGACCCGTCGGAGAGGTGGGACGCCGTGGTAGCATCCATCGCCTGCCTTCGGGTGGACGTGGGCTTTGTGGGGTGGCGCGGTCGGCACAGCGAGGTCCGTCACCCACCCCCGGGGGCCTGTCCCCATCCCTCTGCCTCTTCCTTCACCTCCATTCCCATCACACCAGAATTACCTGGGCTGGATAATCTCGCCAGCGTTTACATGCGGAGCGGGAACTGGGTCAGCAGTGCGCTCGTGGACACCGGGCGGGTGATTCAGAGGGTGGCGGCCGCTTCCGCTGAGCCAGGGCTGATTCAGCGGGGCCAGGGGTGCTGCGCTGCTGCGGGCCCTTTGGGCCATCCCCTTTTTGTTGGAAATAAAGGTGGGGTTGGTTTCTTTTTTTTCATTTAAAGCAAACCCATTGCTTTTACCTTAGAGGGGGAGCGCACATCCCAGCGTGGCAGCCGGCGCATCCCCTGCAAGGACCCGGGCAGCTTCCCGCGCCGGCGCCGCATCCCGCCGGGCGCAGAGCATCATCCATCCCCCTGGGGAGCGGGCGCTGCCCGAGGACAGGTCCGGTCCCCGCAGGGATGCTCTCGCTGGTGTGCATCCCCAGGTGCCACCGCGCAGGAATGTCCCCTGTGGGACGCCCCCTCCCCGGCCAGGTCTGTCACCCACAGCCAGCAATGGCCGTGACGGGGCCTTGGGGACAAATACCCTGTTTGCAATAAAATCCCCCTTCAAAGAGTTACCGCGACTCCCGCGATAAAAAAAGAACTCGACTGTCTGTAAGAGTTTTAAATCCATCACCAGGAGATTAAATTCTAAAGGGATTTTAGCTTTCAATATAAACAGCAGATTCTTAAGTACCTCTTCATTTTCTGCGTTTGGGAAAGACACAGAAAGGCCTGAAATCCTCCCAAATCCCTCAGCATTATGGCAGCCCTGAGCGGAGCCGGGGCGATGGTCTCACGCCTGCGGCAGGGCGCTCCCCGGGGAGCTGGTTCGTGACTGCACTCGAGGCGGCGATGCCGGGGCCGCCTTTCCTGACTAACCGCACCGGGAACGGGAGAGCTGGAAGGTCCCCAGCTCCCTCCGGGCAAAGACACCTCAGAAATACCAGGAGTATTACGGCTGCGTCGGGGGAGCTGCCTGTCTGGAGAGGGGGAGAGGGGGAAAGTGTTGGGAAAGCCGCCGGGGAGGAGGGAGCGAGGATGCAGCGGCCAGCGTGGAGCATCCCGGGGGGCAAAGGGAGGTGTGGGGCAGCTCCCCCCCCCCCCACCCCAACCCCAGGTGGGAAGGTGTGGGGTGCCGGGAGCCTTGGGTGATCCGGTTGGAAGTTTCCCATGGGCTGTGCTCATCCCAGACGGGGCCGGCATGACGATGCCTTGACGAGACAGCAGCCTGCAGTCAAATTCCTGCTCGGGCGCTTTGTCTTCACCTGGGTGCGGACCCGGCTTGGAAAGCGAGCCACCGGGCGTGTCGGCATCCCGCCGTCTGCGGGTGCCTTCCACCGCCCCGCTTTCATCTCCACCACCACCCCCAGCCGCGCTCTCAGGGCCGGTGCCCGCTGGGGTGATGGGCTCAGCACCTCCCGCCGCAGCTGGCACGGAGGGGAGATGCCAGACGTTCCCCCCCCCGGGGCCAAGGTGAGCCCGGCCGTCTGGCATCACCTGAGTCACCCCGGGACTGGCAGCGGCGAGGGCAGAGCTGGCACCGGCCCCGCGCTGGCACCGGCTGCTCCTGGAAAGCAGGGCTGCCATCCTGCGCCTGGGCCATGCAAAGGTCCCCTCCCTGGCCACCGGTTCTCTCGGTTCCTCTTCTGGCTTCTCAGAACTGTCCCGGTTGAATACTTTAAGTTGGTTTTTTTTTTTCCAAAATGTTTTTTAACACCTTTTTTTTTTTTTAAAATTTTGAATAACCTAACACTAATAATAAAAACTCCAGCTGCCCGTCTCACCTTGTGTGGCCAAGGCTCCTCGCGTCCACATTTTGGATGCTCCAGTGGTCCCCCGGCAGCAGAAGCCAGCGTGGATGCTCAGGGGGTTCCCTTAAATTTTTGGAGGGCGGGGGACTTCTGGGCTCCTCACCCACCTCTGCCTGCCAAAAGCCACCGCTGCTGCCCTCCCCGCCTTGCTGCTGTGGCTCATGGCCACCGAGGGGTTAACGGAAACGCTGCTTTGAAGGTGATTTCTCTTTTATTAAAAAAACCCCAAAGCCACAAAGTCATGCATTTCGGTATGAAAATAACCCGACCAGTGAAAGAGGAACCGTCTGGATGCTACAAGCTTGCTCAGAACTCCTTTTTTTTTTTTTTTCCTCCCCCCACGTATCTTGTTCTGCAGATTTGCCAAGGGCCCAGCCACAACGAAGAACCGTTGGGTCCTGTAAAATCTTGCACCAGCGGCCAGAGCCCAAGCTGGGGGTGATCCTGAGGGATGAGACGCCTCGGCTTCCCGGGGCTCGGCCGCTTTGCCCGAGCCCGGAGCTGCCTGGTGGGATGGGGAGGGGGCTGGAGGAGCCGGCCCCCCCGGGGCTCATTGCTCCTTCCACCTCCCGGTGGGCGAGCGGGAGCGTGGAGGTGGTGAAAAGGCTCCGTCCCACGCAGAAGCTGAACTCGGCGCAGGTGGAACGGGGATTTGTGCTTCACGTCGGGTCCTTGGCCACCCTGGCGGTGGGAGGATGCAGCCCATGGCGCCCAGGCTGCCGGGTGCTCCCTTGGTGTGGCATCGGGGGCGACACGGGGCTGGAGCAGCGAGCCCGAGGCTGGGAGCGACAAAAATAGCGGCTGGATGTCATGGAAGCTGTTTGCAATCAGCCCGCGCGCTGGAGGCCGGGCACATGAAACGTATTTTGAGCAATTATGAAGAGTGAACAAATTAGTAAAGAATCAGAGCCTGGTCATGAACAATTCACGAGCAGGAAGAGAGAAAAAAGGGCAAAATGCTTTGAATAAGTTGTTTGCTATAAATAGTTTGCCCGGTTTGAAGAGCGAGTGACAGCCGCAGTCGAGGGAAGGCAAGGAGGAGGCATCACGAGATGTACTTTGTTCATTTATTTGACAAGTGGGGCTAAGTTTTAATTATTTATGATTATACTTCATAATGTGCTAGCGCATGTCCTGAGGAATATTTTAGTCATAGTAATCTGAGCCCTCGCCCCGGCACTGTCCGGGCTGTTAAATCCCCGTGGCTCAGCGGGGAGCGTTGAACCTTCCACGCCTGCGGAGCCCGGAGCGTGGGAATTAGCGAGGAGCCGATGAAGTCTCGCTGCGTTCGTAACCCAGGTAAGGAACGGCGCTGTTGGAAAATGCCGGATGGCGAACCTGACAATACGCCTTTAATCTTTGTCACTTCACATGCCAAGTCCCAGAAGTGCTGAATTATTAAGTCTAAAGTTCCAAAATAAACTCTCACTCAGAAGATTATTTCCATATCATTTGAAATTTCCTGCTCTAATAACTCCCGCGCTCGGTCTGCCTCTTGCCCTAATCCTGTTTCGAAAGGCTGAGCCCAGCCCTGGGCCGGAGCGGAGCCCCTGGGGTGGGCTCACCTTCCCCTTCCCTCCCCAGATAAACCACCAGCCCCCAAACTGCTGACGGCTTAATTATTGCATGGGATAATTAGCAGGAGGACCCAGACCGAGTCCTCTCCAAACTCATTTCACTGAGGAAATCAATCCGATCCCTCCCAAAGGGCTCCGCTGCCAAACCTAATTCCAAATAATTTAACAGAAAAGTTCTTTAATGTTTCAGAGGGGTCGATGCAAGGAGGTGATGCCCGGGTTGCCTGGATGCCTGCACCCAGCCGGGTCGGGCAGCCCCTGGCCGGGACCACCGGGTGCTGGGGGCTGTGGCCGCGGCGGGTGCTGGGAGCGGTGCGAGCACCCGCCCCTCCCCGGCCCCCATAGCCCAAACCCCGGCCGGGGACGGTCCCTGCGCAGCCACGGGGCCGGGGTCCCCCAGCGGGCGAGGTGCCGGTGGAGATGGGATGGGGAGCAGGATGGGCAGCAGGCAGGGAGCCGGCAGGAGGTGGGTGCTGCGGGACGTGGGTGGGCGCAGGGAAGGATTGGACCCAGACAAAGCTATTTTTTGCCATGAAAAGGAAAACTATGCCTTTGCTCCCTGGATTATATATATGTAGGTTTTTCCCCCTGCAGTAACTGGAGAATAGAAATAAAATACTGAATTATTAACTCTAATTACGCCCAGAATTACTTCAATAACAGTGCAATTTCACAGACGGCTGCTGCGAAGACAATATGCAGGGATAAAAGGAGGCAGAGAATCCACTTCCACCACAGGAATGTTTGCGATTTATTATTTTCACATTAGCCCTTTTTTTCTCTTTCGGTTTCCTCGTCTTTTCCTTAGCGGTGGTCAAATTTCAAATGCTCCGAAGCATCATCCCGATGTGTGGCTGCATCTCAGGAGTATCCCGACCTCTCCGAGCTGCGCAGCTGGGCTGGAGATTGCGCGGGAATGGGCTCGCTTGGGAGCGGCAGGGATGGAGCAGCAGGGATGGAGTGGCAGGGATGGAGAGGCAGGGATGGAGCAATGGAGAGGCAGGGATAGAGCAGCAAGGATGGAGAGGCAGGGATGGAATGGTGGGGATGGAGAGGCAAGGATGGAGTGGCAGGGATGGAGAGGCAGGGATGGAGCGATGGAGAGATAGGGATAGAGCAGCAAGGATGGAGAGACAGGGATGGAGCGGCAGGGATGGAGCGATGGAGAGATAGGGATAGAGCAGCAGGGATGGAGAGACAGGGATGGAGAGACAGGGATGGAGCAGCAGGGATAGAGAGGCAGGGATGGAGAGGCAGGGATGGAGCGATGGAGAGATAGGGATAGAGCAGCAAGGATGGAGAGACAGGGATGGAGCAGCAGGGATGGAGCAGCAGGGATGGAGCGGCAGGGATGGAGCAATGGAGAGACAAGGATGGAGAGGCAGGGATGGAGTGATGGAGAGACAGGGATAGAGCAGCAAGGATGGAGAGGCAGGGATGGAGAGGCAGGGATGGAGAGACAGGGATGGAGCAATGGAGAGATAGGGATAGAGCAGCAAGGATGGAGAGGCAGGGATGGAGCAGCAGGGATGGAGCAGCAGGGATGGAGAGGCAGGGATGGAGTGGCAGGGATGGAGCGATGGAGAGACAGGGATAGAGCAGCAGGGGTGGAGTGGCAGGGATGGAATGGTGGGGATGGAGCGGCAGGGATGGAGAGGCAGGGATGGAGCTGCAGGGCTCCTGCACTGCTTCCTTCTCCGTTCTGCTGCCCGTCCATCCCGGTGGCACCGGCAGGCCCAGGGTGTCCCGGCTGCAGGGTGACCTGGCTCTTTGCCGCACCCCGGGGAGGCGGGGGACACACTGGGAGCAGCAGTTCCAGCCCTGACGCTTCATTTTCCTACATTTCATTACAAATCCGGAACCGATCCTGTTTAATCCCATTTTGCATACGGTACAAAGGAAGCGGCGTTACGGCTGCACGCTAGTGGGTCCCCTCCTCCCTCCGTGCAGGTGTAGCTGATTTGGGGTTTATTGCCTTTCTGCATTTGCAAGGGCTCTGTGGAGGTTTTCCACAACCAGAAAACTTTGGGAACTTGAAAGGATTGGATGAGAAACTGGGAAAACGTCCCCTGGTGCTTGTCGTCCAGCCTCCACAGCAGCGGGGGGGCTGGGCCAGCCTCTCCCCTCGGGGGTCCCCGTCTTTGCCAGGGCCTTTGCCCGCTCTCCGGCGCCTCTCAGCCGCCCGTGGGGTGTCTGACCCCTCTCCGGGGGGGTTGAGGTGGGTGCCCCTGCTCCCAGCACGGCTCGTCGCCGGGTCCCAGGGCACAAGCAGAACTTGGCAGGGGTGCTCGGGCCCCATTGCCGCCGGCAGGTTAATCCAGAGCAATTTGTGCTCTGCTCCGCTGCTCTCTACCTGAACCGCAGCTCGGGGCCGTGTCCTGCAGCTTTTCACAAGCACTAAATCAAAGGGGGCTCCTGGAAGGGGGACGGGGGCGGGAAAGGGGAAGAGAGGGAAAAAAAAAAATGCACTTTACACTGGAATGTGACCAGCCTGGGTAACTCAAACCAGAAGGCAGCCGGTGGCAAGCAGGCAGCTGGCAAGTGGCTCGCCGTGCTGGCATGGCCGCAGAACTGACCTGCCAAAAGCCTCTCAGTACCGTATTAACAACAACAAAAAAACCCCAGAAACCCAGACCAAAACCCCCACGCTGATTTGGAGAGCAGCACGGCTTTCCTTCCTCCGCTCCGCGTCGGGGCTGGGAGCCCCGCATCGCTACGGCGGAGTCGGTGACAAGGGCACGGGGCCGGCTGGTGGGGGATTTTGGGGTGGGAAGGTGATGGGTGCTGTGTGAGGGTGACGGGGGGGAGCGGTGAGGGCTGCAGAGGGGCAAGCCAGCTTCTCAGCTTCTCAGCCCCGGAGCTGCAGGGCTGTGGGGCGTGGGATGGAGTGTGGGATCTCATCTGCACGCCCACCCCGAGCTGCTGGAGGGTGGTCGGGTGGCCTGGTGCTGTCTCGGTCCCCGCGGTGGGATGACGATGGCAGCGCTGCCACCTCCAAAGCAGCTCATCCCGCACCAAAGCCACCTCCTGCCACCTAATCACCGTGTGCCCCCACCTCGGGAGCAGGCTCCCAGCCCGGCATCCTCCCCGGCGCTGCCCTCTCTCCCCTCCCTTCTGCCTGTTGCACCTCCCCAGCTCCCCTTCTGGTTCCCAGCGGGGTCCAAAGGCTGAAGGAGCCACGGGGAGCAGGGCAGACACCGCACACATGCAGGCGCCGCCAGCTTGGACGCCTCCATCCCTGGCTCCCTCCTCTTGGTGCTGCTGGTCCCAGTAAGGAGGGGGAAGAGAGCCGGCAGGTCTCCCCACCTCCACGTGCGCTGCCCTCGCCGAGCTGCACATCCCTCTTGCCAGCAAGCACTTCAGTGGAGTGCATCCAGCTTTCCCCAGGGAGCAAACGTTTCGGCAGGGATCAGCTCTTTGAGTAGCTGGCTTTGAAACGGGAAGGGAAATCCCCAGACGCTGGCAGGCTGCTGCGGATGCTGCCGAACCGCTGTGAACTCTGCACTCCGGGGCTTTCATAGATTTTTCTCTTCTTTCCACATTTTTCCCCTTCATCTGCTGGTGAGCAGCTGCTGCTCCGGAGGCCACAGCTGGCGCCGGGGACCCCTCTGCGTTAGGGGGGAGGCTATTTTCTTGCCAGGATGAGAGCAGGTCTCCTGTTCTGCCCGCACCCCACCTTCCCAAAGAGTTCATTCACTCTGCTGCCCCTCCTGGTGCTCCTTTCCCAAAAGCCAGCCCACCCATCCCCATGGGTCTTCCCAGGGCAGCTCCTGGCACCCTGGGGCTGCTCCGGCCTCTCCGGCTTTGTCACCATCTCTCAGGGGATCATGGAATCATGGAATTGTTTGGGTTGGAAAAGCCCTTTAAGCTCATCAAGCCCAACCATTCCCCTACCCCTGCCATCCCACCCCCAAACCCTGGCCCTCAGCATCGCCTCTGCCCGGCTGGGATGCTGCCTGCTGCCTTCCCGCAAGCCCCGACGGCTTCATTCCATCCTCCTTTTGCCACTAGGAAATCATTTTACTTGATAATGCGTTAAAGCGATTGTTATTTTAGCGGTCGTGCTCATATTTCCCCCTCTTTGTTTTCCTGCCAGGCTTTAGGGGAAACCTAAATAGATAAATCCGTGCTGCGAGCAGGTGGGGGAGGTGGGTTTTCCCGTGCTGCTGGGAGCCGGGCGGATGCTTTGAAGCACGGACCACTGGCTCCAGTAGCACCAGCACAGACCCTTGGCCGGGCCATCCCCTCTGCCCAGAGCCACCTCTGTCACCCCGAGAGCTGTTCCTACCCCGCAGCAGGATGGCGAGCGGGGGCTCCGAGCGGCCACGCTCTGCTCCACCGCTGCCTCCAGCCTGCGTGGGGCAGGGGATGGGAGCTGAGCTCCGGCCGTGGGGCTGGGCAGGCATCGCCCCATCGGCTGCCAGCCCCTCTCGGGGGGCAGCAGGACGGTGGCGGTGGCCCGGTGGCGGGTGGGAGCGGTGGTGTCTGCCCCCGAGGGCTGTTGGGCGATGGTAGGTGGTCTGGACGCCGCTCTCATGGGAAAATGGAGCTGGTTCGGGTGGCGGGCAGCCCTCCAGCCCGGGGGGGAGCCAGTCTGGGTGCTTCCCCACGGCCGGGTGCTACCCCGGCGTCCGCCCGCTCAATGGGGGCTTTCAGCCCTTCCTTCTCCGTCCCTTCCCACCGTGCCCCGCAGCCAAGTCAGAACCCCGCCTTTGTTCGCCTTTTTTTAAAATAAATCATTTTGGGGGTGAATTTCATGCCAGCGAACAATGCCAGCCGGCCCGCGGCAGGGACTATAAGGGCTCTCTTATTTGCGGCGGATGCCCAGCGCGGCCGAGGAGCAGCCACAGGCAAAGCGGCTCCCCCGGGGTGCTGAGCACCCTGCCCTGCCCCGGCGGTGGGGAAAGGCTTGTGTCCCCCCCGGGGGCTGCTGTCCCCTCCCTGCGCTGCCAGGGAGCCCCCAGGCTGGGACCCCAGCACCTCCCACCAGCCAGGGCCTGGCATCACTGGTGCTTTACTGGGAAGGAACTGGGATACGCTGGAGGAAGGACTGGGACTGCAAGGCAGGGTGGAGCAGGGGAAGGGGCCTAGGAGCGGGGCTCGTTCCTAAAACACAGATAGCTTTGATAATTAGCCAGGACTGTGAAGGGAAATGATGAAAGGTAGAAAGGATTTGTTTAAGCACAGCATGTTTTATTGCTTTCCTCTCTCTTTAAAGTGGTTGGAAGATTTTTGCTCTTATTTTGCCTCAGATGTTGAACTTTAATTACAGCCAACGCACCGAAATACCTGTAATATGAATAAATCATGGAAAAGATTTTCCCAGGGATTCCCGCTGTCCCCGAGCTCTGCCCCCCCCTCATGCGGGGGTCCCGGCGGGGTCCTGGCTCAGCCCCACGGGGCGCCTGCACATCCCGGTGATGCTTCACCCCCCCCTGTGCCGCTCGTGCCCGGAGGCGGTGGCAGGACTGAAGGCAAATTGGGGTTTTGGGAAGGCAGAGCTCCTCTTCCCAGCCCGGCCATGCCCTCTGGGTGGGACAAACCCCTGCGGCACGGGGCAGCCCCCAGCCCAGCGTGCCCAGCGCTTGCCTCCGCACCCCTCTTTCCTGCCCGCAATTATTGCCAGGGCTCGTTACAGTCTGTGGGCGCTAATTGCTGCAATAACTCCTTTCCCGGGAGGAAATCGGAGCAGTGGTCCTCGGTTTGTTCCTCTGCCCCTCACGGTCGGTGCGGATGCGGTCGAGCTCTCCAGGTCAGGGCCAGGGAGCCAGGGAGCGATGCTGCTCGCCGGGCTCGGGCTGGCTGCTCCCACCAGGGGTGGCCGGAGCTGCTGGGGGGGCAGCAGTTCTGCTAGGACAGCCACCACTGTCCCCCACAGGGGCCCTGGAGGGGGAGGTGGGGTGTCTGGGAGGGGTCTGGGGGGGTCTGGAAGAGGTCTGG
>JADKXX010010595.1:0-22254 GCA_017310255.1 Butorides virescens
GGGGGGGTCTGGGAGGGTCTAGGGGGGTCAGGGGGGTCTGCCAACAGACACAGGGTGGTGGAGCGGCGTCAGCCCCGCCGTGGACAGCCAGGCAATGTCCTGCCTTGGCTTGGCGAGGTCTTTTCCAACCTAAACAATTCCATGGTTGTATGGAGAGGAGAGGCACGATGCTGTCGCACGCCCCCGGCAGCCCCGACCCAGCTATCCTCCCGTTATCGCTAATTCTTATATATTTATTATTCGTACTACACCATAAGGGGTTTTTATAGGCAAAGAAAGCCGGTGGGTGATGCCCCAAGGCTCTGGGCTCCTATAAATGACTCTGACAGCCCCCAGGGCTTCCCAGGGCTGCCCCTGGGCACTGTCACCCCCCATCGGGGTGCACACAGACGGGGCGCGGGGCGACCCCAGCAGCGAGGGGGCTGCGGCTCAGTGCCCCTCCCTCAAAACCAGCGAGCTGCTGTAGAAGACTGGATAGGGAAGAGCCCAATTAAGATAAAATCACAGGGAATTGATTAATAATTAGTGGGTAATTAGTTATCTCTCTGCCATCTGGAGGGCTGGATCTGCTTGTGAGGCAAGCGGCTGTCTGCTGGGTGTCCCTGGCCACCCGGGTCCTCGCCAGAGCCCGGATCTCCTCCGGCATCTCCGCTTTGGGCACCTCTGGCTCCCCAGGTTGCGGGGGGAGGCGCGGAGGCACCTCCTTGCTGCTTCAGCTCTTATTTCCCGGGTTTATTCCACCAGGCTGTGGAGGCAGAGCTCTTCCCCCAGCCCATCCTTGGTGCCGGGCAGCCTGAGTTATCCAAGGGCTTCTGCTGGAAGCTGGAGCAGCCAAAGAAGGGTTCATCCGTGCCGGAGCCAGCGTTTTCAATTTTCAGCATCCTCCATTTGAACCAGCAAGTCCATTTATTAGGTGGGGTGTCCACATAGGAAAGAATATGGGGTGGCCCATAGAAAAATGGGGTGGCCAAGCTGGGAGCCCTCCCCTTTGCTTCCCGAGGTTTGCCGGGGCTCAGCCCAGCGGGTGCCCCTCGCCCGGGAGGCGGCATGGCCAGGAGCAGCCGTGCCGTGTATTTTAAACGTGACCACCTCTACACGGCCGCCCCTCTATCCCGCCCACGCTCCAGAAATGCCATCGGGCGCGTGACTTGCCCGGCCCCAGCCTCTTGGTCCCCTCTCCTGGGGTTGGGTGGGGGTCCCACCTCCTTCCCATCTCCTGGGAGTGCCCGGGGGGGGACAGGCTCGCCGTCCACGTGGGCTGTGTTGTTTCCAGACATGGGAGCAATGGGTGAGACCCCCCGGGGAGCGGGGCGGTGAGGCAGCGACGAGGGAGAATGATTCCCCTTGGAGGACTTCTCTGTCAGGGGGGTTGTCTGACAAACATCACCAGTACACAAAACCGATCGCTTTGCTTTTAGGAGGAGGAAAAAAAAGGTTTTGAAGACACAGTGAAGGCAAACGCCATCTGCAAGCACCCAGAGGGTGTACGAGTTACGGGGTGCAGTCCGCGTCCCACCCTCCAGCAGCGGGGCTGGAGATGAGACCCATGAGTGGGTCCAGGCAGGGCTGGTGGGGCAGGAGGGGTCACCCGTGGGTGGGGGGCGAGGGAGAGGGCTTAGGGAAAGCTGTCACCTATCTGTCCGGCGTTTCAGAGGATGGACACTGAGGGCATCAGTTTGTCCTTCCCTGGCAGATGGCGGGGAGGTCTCGCCCCGGGTGGCTCATCCTTGATGCTGGCAGAGCCGGGCGTTTCTGCAGCACCGGGGAGCCCTGGCCCCCCTGGCCCAGATGAAGGCAATCCTGAATCGGAGCCAGGGAGGTTTCTTTAGCTCTCCCTGCAGTAAGAGCACTCTGGAGAACTTGGGGGCTTTGCAAGAGCTTCCCGGGGCTTTGCTAATGAACCCCTCCCCGTGCCACATATTTCATCACAAACCCAAAACGCAACCGCAGAAGTCCACGGAGAGGCATTTCTGCAGCTCCAGAGGCAGCAAAAATGTTCACATGTGAATGTGCCTGGTTTTTTTGCTTCCATTTTGGGAACCCAAAGTAACTTCGTGCCTCCTATTTTCTGGTTAACAGAGCCGCCCTGGGCAGAGGCTTGAAATCTGAAGACCTGTATTTTCTTTCTTCTGGGATGAAAACAGAAGGGAGCAGCTGACTTGCAATTTGGAGGAAATCAAAGCCCTACCCGAAGGGAAGGGGCGAGCTGTGCCATCTTTCTATCAATCTCTGCATTATCTCTGTGCCTCTCATCCCCCGGACCGGAGGCCCTGCGGCCGTCCCCAGACGAGAGACGGGGATTTTTCCACCAGCACCACCAGTCTGCCCGCAGCGAGGCACACGTTGGCCGGCTGGTGACACGCTCCACGTCCTTGGAGATCTGGTGCCCCAGTTTGAGAGAGAGCCCTTCGGTGTCACTTCAGCGGTGGAACGCAGCACGTCCTTGGGCAGGCGGAGCCGCCCCGTGTCCTCCTGCTGATGGACACCCTGCCAGATTCGCATTGGCCTTCCCAAACTTCCCAGGCCTGTGGGTATCTGGTCACTGGGGATCCATGGGATCCCTCCATCCCACTGGCACAGCATGCCCCGCTTGTCCCACTTTCTGCAGCACGCTCTGGAGACTGCGCCTGGCCTGAGGTCCCCTCGCCACGTCCCTCAAGGGTGCACAGAGGATGGTCTGGGAGCCGCCTGCCTCTCCCCCCATCCACGTGCTGAAGGAGCCATGAAAATGTTGAGTTGCATCCACTGAATAACGATATCGTATTTTATATTGGTTACTGCTCCTCTCCTCCTCCTTTACTCCCCAGCTGGTCGGTGCTTTGCTGGTTATTCAGCACCTTCCTCCCCTCCGCTGTGCGATGAAGGCCACGGACCATGAGGACCACAAAGACCACAAAGAACATGAAGAACATGAAGACCATGAAGACCACGAAGACCACGAAGACCACAAAGACCACCAAGACCACAAAGACCACAAAGACCACGAAGACCATGAAGACCACGAAGACCACGAAGACCATGAAGACCATGAAGACCACGAAGACCACAAAGACCACGAAGACTCACACCAAGGTAGCGCCCTGCTCCCAGAGGGAGGGTGAGGCAGTCGTTCCCCATCGCTCCTTGGCTCCCGGGCTCGGGAAGGTCCTTGCTGCCCGTTTTCCAGGCTCCGGAGAGGGGTGGCCGGCTGACGGAAGGTCACGGCAAGAGGAGGCAAAGGCTGGCTTGTGGCTCCGGGGTGATGCTGGGGTTAACCCACCTCTCCTTCCACCCCGGCCTTGGTCGGCCAGGCAACAGCCGCTTTCTGCTCTGCCCTTAATTTCTGCCATTTGTAAAATCCGAGTTGTGCCAAAGTGGTTGCGAGACTTAATTCATGTTTATGACTCCTTTTGAAGGAGGAAAACGGCTCCGCGAATATTAGCAGCTTGGAGAGATGGACCGATGCCACCAGAAATCCCTCGGCCGACGAGGATGGGGTTTGCGAGTGCCGGGTTGCATCCTGCCCCACCACGGCTCCGACTGGCCCCGAATGGCTGCATTTCTGTGCCCGTGTGGGTTTGTTTCTATTTTTTGGGTATTACTTCACCCCTGCCTAAGTTTTGCCCTCCGCAAACAGAGCCGGGCAGAGCCGAGAGCAGGTGGCAGGGCATTGGCTAAATCCATCAAATAAATGGGAAATTTCCTGCGAGCACCAGAGAGCCTGGGCTGGAGCCAGGTTCTTCTGTTGATATTTTAATGATGATGAACGCAATTAAGGATGAGAGAGAGGAGCGCTAAATTAAATAAAGCATCAAAAGCTTGAAGAGTCTTAGCTGATGGGGTCATGGCCATCTCTTGGGTTTCCGTAGGCAAGTGGCAGGTGTTGCTGGGTTGCCTTCTGCCTGTAGAGCTGTCATCCTGTCCTTCTGCTGCCTGCCGTGGTGCGGGGTGACAACTCCTGGCCTTGGGGCACACCTACACCGAGCGCAGGGGCGCAGCACCGGGCCCCCCAGCATCCCACCCCGCTGGGGAGGGGTATTTTGGCTGTCTCGCTGCTGTCCCCACCAAGCTGAGCCCCATGCCAGCTGGCGATGGGACATCCAGGAACCGTCCCCTGGCCGGGGACCTCCTGTGGCGCTGTGGATGGGGTTTGGTAGCACATCTCCATCGGTCCCCAGGGCCGTGGTGGTGCCCACGACCAAACGCACTTGACTCCTGCAGGGGCTGGAGGAGCTCAAGGACACCCAGCGCCCAGCTGGGGCTGTGACGGGCCAGGGGTAGCACCGTGTGTGGGGTCACCGGGGGTCCCCGACAGCGGGGGGCTTGGCAGTCCAGTGTTTGCCGGGGCTGGGTGGCCACCGAGCAGAGGAGTGCTGCCTTTGGGCACGCTGGCTCCGTGTCTGCCCGCCCCACGTCACCTGCATCTGCTCCATGAGCCTTACTGGGGGGCAAGGAGGGGAGTGAGGGGGTTTTGGTGGGCCGGTGCTAATTGGCAGGCTTTGCTCAGGCTGGCGTGCTGCGCGGCGGGCTTGCCATCAGCGTTAGCGCTCCTAACGAAGTCCCGTGGGCTTCCCACCTTCCCTCGCCCCCTTTATAACAGTCGCTGCTCCTGGAGACTTTAAAGCTCCTTTTGTTAGGGACTGAAAGCGGCCTTAAAATAATCATTAAAAATGGAATTAAATTAATTTAAAAGGGAGCCACTCAAAGCTGGCTTTCTTCTAGCCCTGACAGGTTTTCCATCTGGGTTTGCCTCAACTTCGGCGGGCCGGGCTGGAGCCCGCATCTCTCAGACCTTCCCCGGGGGAGGTTTTTTTTTGCCCACGGGGGCTGTCCCCCACCCTGCGCACTTCTCCTGGAGCACGGCAGCCGCCGGGAGCAGCACCCGTTGCTCCAGCCCTGCCTTGTCCTCCCCGTCCCAACACAGGCGGCTCTGCCCTGGGCGCCGGGACTGAGCTCCCGCGCTGAGGCTCTGCACGCAAACCCCAATGCGCAGGGCGAGGGCTGTGCCAGCCTGGTCCCGCGTTATTTTTTTGCCCATTTCTGAAAATCGTCGCTCAACCGATGGAGTTTCAGGCCAGAAGGGACCACCGTGGCCAGCCGGGCTGACCTTCTGCATTCCACAGCCCGCTGCCTTGGCAGAAAACTCATCGTTTGTGCTCAAGCTGAAACATATTTTTTCGAAAGATACTCCGTCTCCATTAAAAGGCTTGGAGTGATGGAGATCCCACTCTGTCCCTGGGGATTCGTTCCAACGCTTAATTGCTCTGACTGCTAAAAATGTGCTTCTTATTTCTAATCTGGATTTGTCTTGTTTCGGCTTCCAACGAGGGATGTTGTAATGCCTTTTCCTGCTAGATTAAAGAGCCGTCTGCTATCAGAAATCTCTTCCCCATGCATATGCTTGTAGACCGTGAGCAAGCCACCTCTTGGTCTCCTCAATAAACTAAACAGCCGGAGCTTCTTCACTCTGTCACTGTAATGCATATTTTCCACCGCCTTGACTCACTCCCAGCTCTTTTCTGAACCCTTTCCAAGTCCTCCTGCTCCGGTTGGAAGCGCAGACGAGAGCGCTGGAGGCAGCCCCCCTGCAGCGGGTTCCTCGTGCCACGCGGCCGGGTGGCGATGGCAGCCGAAGGGTGACGCTCACCTCCCGAGCCCGCGTGAGTCCTGCTCGGGCATCGCCCAACGGGGTAGGCACGAGCAAGCCGGGGGGGCTTGTCTGTGGACCTGCCAGGCTTGCAGGACCTGGCCATTTCGGGTCCACCGAGCCGGAGGCAGGGATGCTCGGGACGGGCTGAGCTCGGGGCTGGGCTGCCCGGGAGGGGCGAAAGGAGGGGGAACCCAACCGCCCGCCGCCACCCCCGTAACCCCCTCCTGACCCTGTCTTCTTTCACCACGTTTCCCCAGTTTGGTGCCGAAACGAGGTGGGATTTCTAAGGGCCGAGCAGAGCTCGGCGGGGTTTGGTAAGGGGTGGCTGTGGGAACGGGGAGGGGGAGAGGAAGGGCTGGCTGCCGTCCAGCTCGCCGTTAAACGCCGCCGTGGTGGGATTCACCCACCGGCTCGTTAGTGCCGGGACTCTTGTAGCTGTTGGAGCTGGGAGAGCGGCTCCCTGCGAGATTAATCATCCGTGACCCATCCAGGCTGTGTTTTGGTCTCGTTTCCGAAGCCCATCCTGTTCCTGTTCCCGACCCACCGAGCAGGCTCGGCTCTGCCGCCGGCCAGAGGTCGGCATTGCTCTTCCCTTCAGAACAATGGAGCGCTGGGCTGCCGCAGCCGGCGCATCGCCGCGCGCTGATGGTTGCCAGCTGTGTTGCCTTAACATCTTCCCATTATCTCTGTGCTGCTGGCTCACCCCGTCTTGGGGGAAGCTTCGTCCTGACTTTGGCAGGGGAAGGAGTCTCCCTCCCAGCATGGAAAGTTGGCCGGGTGCTGGCGCGCTCTGCCCCGAACATCTGCTGCCGGCTTGGCGGGGAGCGGGGCTGCGCGCGGGCGCTGACATGGGGGGGGGTGCGGGAACACACACAGCCCCGCCATGCCGTGCCGTGCCCTGCCGTGCCGTGCCATGCTGTGCCGTGCCATGCCGCGCTGTGCCCTGCCACACCATGCCATGCTGTGCCATGCCCTGCCACACCATGCCATGCCATGCTCTGCCATACCATGCCATGCCATGCCATGCCATGCCATGCCTTGCTGTGCCATGCTGTGCCATGCCATGCTGTGCTGTGCCACATCGTGCCATGCCGTGCCATGTAGTGCCATGCTATGCTGTGCCATGCCATGCCATACTGTGCCATGCCCTGCCACACCATGCTGTGCCGTGCCATGCCCTGCCACACCGTGCCATGCCATGCCATGCCATGCCACGCCGTGCCGTGCCATGCCATGCTGTGCCGTGCCACATCGTGCCATGCCGTGCCATGCTGTGCCGTGCCATGCCCTGCCACGCTGTGCCCTGCCATGCCATGCTGTGCCGTGCTGCGCCATGCCGTGCCCTGCCACACCGTGCCCTGCCACACCACGCCACCCATCACCTCCCTGCGCAGGGCTGGGGCGCCGCACAGCCCCTGGCCCAGCCGGATCCCGGCACGGGGGGGGTCCAGCTCCCCGCAGCCCCCAGGGAAATCCACCTCACAACCTGCCCCAGCACACGCACCGCGTGCACGCACCGACTCCTGCTGCCCACACGCGTGCACACGCGCGTGCAGACGTGAACGCCCCTCGCCGGCCACGCGCACGCGCCGCTGCGGAGCGGAATCGGTCTCTGGGCGCACGAGCTGCTCTACATCAAAGCAGGAACAGCCGGAGCCTTGGATAAGTGCAAACAAAACCTTTTTTTTTTGAAGCCCTGGGTGGTTCTGCGCTCATGTATTTCCTCCTGTTACTTTCTCATGACTCGCTTCACCATGTGCGGACCGGGACCAGACCGAGAAAAGCGGAATTATGCCAAGAAAAGCCCTTTCTGCTTGATGCAAATGCCTGAAATGCAGAGGGACCGAGCCTGCACACCAAGAGCGGGGTGGCCCCTGCCAAGGGGAAGGTCGCTGACCTGGGGCGTCCCCCTCGTCTTGTCCCAAAGGAGCCAGGGGTTTATCTCAGCCCCTTGGCAGGACCCTGCTTGGTGAGGACGGGTGCTCTCTGGGCAAAAGTGCCCGGGCCTGAATCAGTTAAGGGAGGAATTAAGCCTTGGAGCTGGTCCTGGCTGGTGAGCCGTGGCGCATGGGGTGGGACATGGAGTGGCCAGACCAGTAGGTCTGGATAAACCGGCAATGCCTCTGGCCACTGACCCGCCGCCGAGGCCAGCCGGGTGCTGGTGGCGACGGGTGGGAGCCGGGGAACGTTCTGAGGGATGGGACCGATGGGCATGGGAGCTCGAGGAGCGTTCTGTGGGATGGGATGGTGGGCAGGGGAGCCTGAGGAGCGTTCTGAGGGATGGCACCGATGGGCATTGGTTGCATGGGGTGGCTCCGTGCTCTCCCCGCTGCCGAGCAGGGGGGCACAGAGGCTGCTGAAAGCGCAGGACGCTGCCACCAGCTGCCCCATCCTGGAGCTGGAGACACTGCCCCCATCCTGGAGTGGGAGATGCTGCCTTGCAGGGATGCTGCGGGCTCTGCCCTGCCTTAGGGAGCGGGGCCAGGCTGCAGGTGTCCTGCTTTTTTGTCCTGTGCTTTTGCTGGGACGAAGCAGCAGCCTGGAGCTGCAGAGCCTCTCCGCGCCGCTCTCGGAATAGCCCCGGAGGAGCCGTGCAGCGGGAAGGGGGCTGGGAGGGGGGGGAGGCTGGGTGGAGGGGCCCTGCCAAAGTTGGAGCATGCGAGGGGAAAACGAGAGTCCCAAATAATTTGAGAACCTGAATGTCTCTTGCTGTTCAGGTTTTGTGAACATCCTTAACGGAAACACATGTGAAACACGCTCTCGGTGGATCTACCCGAGAAGCCTTTTCCGTTTTTGCTGCGTTAGCAAACTGCAGACGACTCCTTCTCTCGGCTGTGAACTACTGAGCAGGGACCCTGGACTCTCTCCTCCATTTTCATTCAGAGCCTCTGCCAGCGTCATAAACCCAGTAAAACGTTATGGCACTTTGCACCCGCTGGGAAACCAAATGTATTTTAATGTATATTTAATAGATTTCAGGTCTTTCTGTTATTAAATTTGCTTTTCATTCGCCCCCTCCCCCTCTCTTTGGTGCACGAGACTCAATGGGAAATTTTAAGTGTATTAAACCAGCATCTCACAGAAACAAATCCAGATGGCCTGGTACAAATCAGGAAAAAAATCACATCAGAATCTATTAGAATCTCAGCCCAAATGCAATGCACATTTCACCAGTCAGAGACCGCCCCGTTACTCAGCTCCTTGCTACATGACAGCCAGGAAACATGTGCTTTCTTGTCTGGGCTTCTTGGGAAGGTGATGGATTTGACAGCCTGGAAGCTGCGGGCCAGATTCCCCGGTGCTGTGCGCTGGTGGAAACAGGGACCGAAGGGGCTGAGGTCAGCTGGGGTGTCCTGGTTCTCCCTTGCTCCAGCCGGGAGCTGGACCCAACCAGAGGAGGGGAAGGGAGGGTGCAAAGCTCCCGGTCCCGCAGCACGAGGTCCCAGGGGCTCTGCTCCCCTCCGGATCTGGAGCAGGACCATCCTGCCCCGGTGGGGTCCAGCCTGCACCAGCAGCGCTTGGTGCTGGGAACTCATCCCCCGGGTGCTGCTTTTGGGGCAGCAGAAACAGCTCAGCAGAGGGGTGAGCCCACGCAGGATGGCTTTGGGCAGGGGTTCCTCGCCCTGCTGCCTCCCAGTAACACAGGATGGGTTGGGTTGGAAGGGACCTTTAAAGGTCACCTCGTTCAGCCCCCCTGCCATGAGCAGGGACATCCTCAGCCGGATCAGGTTGCTCAGAGCCCCGTCCAGCCTGACCCTGAATGTTCCCAGGGATGGGGCATCCACCAGCCGGTTGGAACTGGGGGTGGGTGGGACCCACCGTCCTGCCTGGGGGCTGCCAGCAGAAGATGCTCAGCAGGTCGCCCTGGCCACCCCCTGCCAGCCCGCGTGTCCCAGGAGCGCAGGTCCTGCGGGGCCCGCGGGCTGGGCGGGATGGCTCGCAGATGCTTTGCAAGGTAAAGACGGCCGCCGCTGCCCAGAAACTCATTTTCCACGCTTTATTAGTGGTTCAAACCACAACTCTTTCCCTGCTGGTGAGGAAGGACAGCCCAGATCGCCAGGTGAGCACAGACCGCCCGCCTTCCTTCTGGGGCCACCGGTGGCCGGAGGGTGGCAGAGGCGGGAGGGAGCGGAGGCGAGGGCGCGGAGCGGGCAGGATTATTTATTTCGCCTGCACTGCCATTTCTGAAGCATTCCTCGGTGGAATTTCCCCCCGTGCCCGTTCCTCCAGCGCGCGCAGCCGGGCTCCCTGCATGCCCCTGCTCTGTTTGCCTTCAGTTCATATTCAAACAAACAGAATGAGTTACGAGGAGGAATGTCCATGGAAACAGTGCATTTTAAGGCACTCTTGTAAAATATTCATAGAAAGCAAATTTTGAATTAATACAAAATGTGTGCACTGAAGACCCGGTGCTAAGAGTCATCTACTCAGGGAACGGAAATAATCCCATATGACCTATACGGCCAATAAAGCAGCTTGACTTTTGAATTCTTGCAGTAAACTGCCTGTGAATAAGACACAGGCCAAGAATTATTTGCAGAAATTATTCATTAAGGGCCTAATCCAAAACCCAGCTAAGTCAGTGGAAAGATCCCCCTGTGTTAGGCCCCAAATAATTTTGGGTAATGAATACATTTGAGAAAACAGTGATCCTTTCCCGGATAACTCAACAACCAGAAAAAAAAAAGAAGCAAACTTCACCGAGCAAAGTCACGGGCTGTAAATAACCGGCTGCGCCTGCTCCTCCCCGGCCGCCCGAGATGTGTCGGGTGCTGTGGGACTCAGCATCCCTGTCCCCGCATCCGCAGCTCTCACGGGGACGGGGACCAGCGTGGGACACCTCCCCCAGGGATGGCGCCGACCTGGCCCCACGCACCCCCTTCCGCACGGTCCCCCGGCATTCCTGGGAAAGGCAGGCGATGGAAATAGCTAGGGTAAGGCCAAATCCTGCCCGCTGGCTGCTAGCAAGCACAGCTCGTCCCTCCCCCAGTAAACCAGGCTGAAGGGACGGTTGCTTGTGGCTTCGCCAGGGACCTCACTGCAAAGTACCCGGGGAGAGTCAGGAGGAATAACAAAAGCTATTATTACTGTTATTGTTGTTATTATGATTATTATTGCTACTGTTCCCATTATAACGTGGCAGTAATTCCATCAACAGATCTTGGTGACACCATAAAACAGAAGAGCAGGGCTTGAAATTGCCCGAGGCCCTCAGCACCGGAATGACACAATTAATAGCTGTATATTTTTATTGCCGCATTTAATACGATGCATTAAGCCCCACAAATCTTGCTGTAGTATTAAACGCTGCTTTTTTAGCCCGCTTCGGTTTGGTTTGCATTCGTTTCTTGATCAGGACGATGGGTGGGTGATGCGGGAGGCTGGGGAAGTTTGCTTCGCCTCCGAGAATTGCGTCCCGTCTCCGGCGGCGATGGAAGGGAGGAGAATCGTGGAATCGTGGAATGTTTTGGGTTGGAAGGGACCTTTAGAGGTCACCTATACAGCCAGGGCTGGCGGCGAGAGCTGCGGTGGCACTGGGAGGTGATGGGAATTGTTCCCAAATGCCCTTGTCCTAGCGGGATGGATTCGGGGCCAGCCGGGAGCCCCGAGCGGGCAGCGATGGGGAACCGGAGACGTGGGAATCCATGGGGACCAGCGGGGGAAATGGCTTAAGCAAGCTCACCCGAAACAGCGCTGCGCTGTATTTGTAAGCTATCTGTATAAAACATATCTGCGTGCAATATCAGTGTAATGGGAAGCCAGTGTCAGGGAGTGCGACCCCGAGTCCATCTGGATGCAATTCTGGCTTAACATCTGAAAATCAGATACATATTTTTGAAGGCTATCGGACAGAAAGGGCTCTTTTTTTAACTTTGCTTCTCCCTCGCCGGGGGCACGTCTCCGGTGTGTGCGCGCGCGCGTTCACGGGGTTGTTGTCACCACCGTCTGCCGGGGACCGCGCCGCTGTCCCCTCTCTGGGGCAGCCTCGTGCCGGCCGAACTCTTGGCTGCACGACGAGGGCTGGCATCCCCCCGCTCTCCCCCCCCCGCCATTGATTCACTTATGGGTTCACAAGCAGGGCAAGGCACCCCTCCGGCTCTTCTTGGGACCCAGGACTAGGAAAGGTTTCCTTTATTTTACTTGAGGTCACGGATATGCAGCAAGAATGGAAATTCACGTTCGGAGGCTCCCTCGTGCTCAGTATAGCTCGGAAAATTTGGGGGAAGAAAGCTGTTCCAGCGTGCGGGGTTGGCAAGTCCCCCCCCGCCGGCTCCTCTTCCAGCGTTGCCCCCAGGTTTTATGGGATTTCATGGGTTTGAACGGTGGCAGAAATACAGTTCCCTTGCTCGCTGCCTGACTCAGAGAAGCGCCGGGAGGAGCGAGGGAAATATCCGCAGGCGGGGGAAGGCTGAGCCGGTGCGTGTGAGCATCCACGCCGCGCTGCGCTCCGCCAACCCGGGCACGGCGCAGGCACCACGTGGCTGATGGCAGGCGGCCAATCCAAACGCCATGGTACATGAACTACAAGTAAACACAGCTTGAGTTTCACATGTCAAATATGCTCAACAAACTGCTGGCGGATAATCTACAGGCCAAGAAACCAGACATAAAAAGTAGATGATGAATCAGTTGCAATGATGAATAAATTAGGGACTGTAGCAGTTTGCCCATAGGCGGCTCGGAGAGGACGAGGAGGAAAAACCCAGCACACACACGACTCGCTGCCAGTTATTTGCCCAGAGCTCACTTTTCCTCCTAGCAAAACTTCTCCCTCGTGGCCCCGAGGGCTGGGGCAGGCTGCACGCTTCCTCTTCAGGGCTTTGGATGAGCGAAGAAAAGCAGTTTGTGCTCACGCGGTGTCAAGTCAGGAGCCGCACGGTAGGACCGGCTGCACCCCATGCAGAGCGCCCCCCGGGGGGCTGCCCACCTGGGCAGCATCGCCGTGGCCACAAGCAGCACGAAGGACGCTGCGCTCGCCCCTTCCCCTCCTCTTTTCTTGGTTGATCTCATTTTATCCTGGTGCAACTTGGGGTGATGGGTTGGTGTGGCTCCGGGTTGGGCAGTGCTGGTGGGGGGTCCCCATCAGGGGACTGCTGGGAGGCAGAGGATGCTCTCCCACCCAACGCTCTCCCAACCCAACGCTCTCCCACCCAACACTCTCCCAACCCAATGCTCTCCCAACTGAATGCTCTCCCAACCCAATGCTCTCCCACCCAATGCTCTCCCACCCCAACGCTCTCCCACCCAACGCTCTCCCACCCAACGCTCTCCCAACCCAATGCTCTCCCAACCCAACGCTCTCCCACCCAACGCTCTCCCACCCAATGCTCTCCCAACCCAACGCTCTCCCACCCGGCGCTCTCCCACGCTGGGGTGATGTTTCCAGCCCCCGTTGATTTAATTGGCCAGAGCCGCACATGGCAGCTGGAAAGCAAAGTTCCCATCTTCCAAACTCAAACAGGAAGATTCATTAACCGTAAAAATATACAGAGCCCCAGCCCTTCAAAAGCCTGCAATTTATTTTACTCAAGGCAGCCAAACTTTATATAATCTGAGATGAATGCAGGGATCAGGGAGCAGGCGAGGAGGAAGGGGGCCGAGAGCGAGCGCAGGGGACGGCGGCGGGGATGGAGGTGGAAGGGGAGGAGGAAGGCAGCTATTAATGAAAGGA
Source organism: Butorides virescens (assembly GCA_017310255.1). NCBI lineage: Eukaryota > Metazoa > Chordata > Aves > Pelecaniformes > Ardeidae > Butorides > Butorides virescens. Next base: position 13,302 of record JADKXX010010595.1, read on the forward strand.
CAGGCACCGGGGGAGCCGGGAAGAAGGGGGCTTTCCAGGAGGACGGCTAATGTGGGGGCAACGCTGAATGATTGATGAACAGGCAAGCCGAGCAATCAACATGCCACTTTATCCAGCCAACAAACCTGGAGCCGTTGGTATTTATACAGGCCCCAGCGTGATTATTATTGTAAGGGAGATTTCTCTAATCAAAACTCCAAAATTACACACAGGCCTTTCTGATTAATATTCCGTGATAACAGCAACGGGGCACATCTGGCAAAGGAGCCACGATTTTTGCACTCCCAGTGTCCATTTATTTGCCTGACGGAAGAATAACAAACGCCCCCTCCGGCGCTGCCGGTGCACCCCGGGGTGGCAGGTTCCCATCCTAGGGCGCTTGCCATGCTGGCCGCACTGGGTTGCGTCTACAACGGTGCTGGGCTGGCACGATTCTTCTGCTCTGGGGCCTGGAGGAGCAGCGCCGTGGCTGGGGCCGTGCCGGCGGCGGTGCCGGCATCGCTGCCCGTGGAACCGCGCTGCCCGTCGGGAAGCTCCTGTTGAGCCGCTCGCCGGCCATGCCGCTCCACTTATCCCTGCTGCGATGCGACCGATGTTAATGTGATTTTTTTTGGAAGGCAGGATGGAAACAGTCTAACCTCATATTATAAAAAACAACAAATACGTGCAAGGCAGCAGGGCAAGGAAATTCCATCTGGGCTTTCGGTGCCGCAAGCTCCGCTCTCCAGCTTCGCGGCACGGCCGGGGACGCGTGGGGCGGTGTCACAGCCGTTCAGGGATGATTCCTCTTGCCGATGGAAGGGGCTGGCGCCGGATTCTTTCCCAGCGTGGCCGTGGAGGGGGTCGCCCCGCTCATGCGCCCTGGAGAAAGGTCTGGGATCCTGGTCCTCTGTACAGCTGGTGGGATTTGGTTTGAATGGTTTGAATGGTTTGAATGGTTTGAAGCTACGCCAGGGCAGGTTTAGGTTGGACATTAGGAAAAACTTCTTCACCAAGAGGGTTGTCAGGCTCTGGAATGGGCTGCCCAGGGAGGTGGTCGAGTCCCCATCCCTGGAGGGATTTAAAAGAAGGATGGATGAGGTGCTGAGGGACAGGGTTTGGGGGTGGGATGGCAGGGTTGGGTTAAAGGTTGGACTCGATGATCTTAAAGGGCTTTTCCAACCGAGGTGATTCTATGATTCGATGATGTTTGGCGTGATGCGGGCACGATGCTCTCCACCGAGCGGGACTGATGCCAACTCCACCGTGGCTGGCGAGAGGCACGCTCATTTGTCGGAGGGTTACCTTAAGCAGCTGGGGCAGGAAAGCGGCGATGCTGCTGTGCAAGGGGGGCCACTTTGGACTGGGAAGTGCAAGTGCTCTGCCGAGCTACTGGAAAGGGAGCCCCAAAAACAACTGGTGCTGATGCAGCTCCTCGCCATCCCGCACGCCTCGCCCACAGCTCTCGGAGTGGCTCCGGCGAGGTCCTGGCTGGAAACCTGCCTGCCCATGGCACCGGACCACGGGGGAAGGTGCAGCAACGGGGGGATGCTCTTCTACACCCCGAAGGAGAGCGGATGGGAGAGGAGTCCTGGGATGTTTTTTCCGAATGGAGGGATAACCTGGCTCCTTTATTTTCTGAGCAGCAGGCAGCGCAGCGGCATGAGCAGGACTGGAAATGCCTGTGGGGGAGAGTATCCTCATGGGAATCTGGCGTAATGGGAATCTCGCAAGATTTCCAGCTCAGCTGGAAAGCTTAAATGGGCTTACGAGAAGCTTTGGATGAAAACTGTTGCTTCAACCAAGCATCCAAAGGCTCCCCGACACAGGGCTCTGCTGCTCACCAGCCAGGAGTGGTGAGCCTGGACCGGGGACTTTTTTCTACCTTTTCTGCCCAGAAAGACACCTCTTCCCACTGCCCCATTTCTTGTGGCACCTACTGGTCAGTGAGGAGCAGCCGCTGTTTTGGAGGGTGTAGGGAAAAGGTCCAAGTCCTGAATGGAGCAAGGCGGGATGGTGATGTCTACCCCCAGGTGAGAGCCCGCAGGACTTCAGGAGGATGGTGTCCAAGCGGGGTTTCAGCTCAGGGCAGCCAGGCTGGAATTAAAATTCATGGGGACAAGAGGGGAGAGATACGGTGGGGAATTCCCAGTGACTTCATGGGCATCAAGGGCAAGCGATGGCGTTTTGGGCTGCTCCCTGGCCTCAGCAGCCCAGCACCACGCAGTCTGTGGTCTGCTCACCCCCTCCGCTGGCCCCCTCCCCAAAAGCTGTGGTTGGGGTAGCTCAGGAGAGCGGTATGGAGGCTGGGATGCTGCCGGGCAGGGCGGGCTGGGGCTGGCCGGGGGCTGTCCCGTCTCCGGGGGTGTCCCAGGGTGGGCTGGGGCTGGCTGGGGGCTGCCCTGTCTCCATCTCCAGGGGTGTCCCAGCCTGGTCCTGTCTCCGATTCCCACCTTGCTGCCAAGTTTGGCTCCTCTCTGAGCTGAGTTACCTGGAGCTGCTCTGCAGCCAGCACGCAGGTTATGCATTATCGGCGATTTATGAGCCATGATTTATGGGGCCGGCTGCTGGGCTGGCGTTACATACCCTGACTGAGGAGTCCAATTTTATGTATAAACTCCATTCTTGGATCACCGTATCTCCAGAAATAGTGGTTAAAAAAAAAAAAGCGCTTTCCAGTCACCCACCATTCCCAGGGCCAGGGAGCGGAACGGGGTCTGGTTTGGTGCCATCTCAGGGGCTTCAGAGCCAGGAGGGAGCCCCTGCAGCTCGAGCAGCCTCGCCGGTGGAGCGGACCCTGCTCTGCAGACGAGCCCGATCCCAAGATCCTTCCCTCCCAAGGAAAAGACTCTGCTGGTTGCAGCCGCTTTGGGATGCTGCATGGCTGGCAGGGAGGAGGTGGCAATGGCCGCGGCGGGTGGCTCGTCCCCGGATCCCATCGCCTGCCGCCCCCCGGCAGCTTCACCCGAGCAGAAAGCAAATCCCCGCAGGCGGTGTCGGTGGGGGGGGGAAAGGGCCAAGGAGCGCTCGGTTCCCTGACGGACACGGCCCATCTGTCCCCTCCGTCCTTGACATTCCAGCAGAGCCGTTCAGCCGCTCGCCGGCTGTGACCCGCTGGCAATTTCGCTCGTCCTGCAGGCCATTAGGAAACGTGCCACCGCCTGGGGACACAGCTGCTCCTTCAGCCGGAGCCTGGCCCGCAGGGAGCGCGCGGCGGGGTGGGACGGAGCCCCCCCACACCTGCTGGCGCTGGCCGGGTGACGCGGGGGCGAGGGGCGGCTGCTTTCATCCCGCCGCCGCGGGCGCGCTCGCAGCTTCGCTCCGCAGAGCCCCGGGGTCAGGGCTGGAGGGGCTTTGCCACCTGGCTCCCATTAGGAGGGCTCCTGCCTCCGGAAGAGGGCTGTGTCATTCCTCCTCCGCTCGTGCCAATTATCCCGCTAGGTCTCTACGAGCCTGCACAAAACAAACCCTCCGCGTCCTGCGCTCCGACAGCCCGGCAGACGCGTCCTTGCCGCGGCGCTTTCCCACGTGCCAGCCCTCGGCCGCTCTCTCCGGGCTGTGGGTACAGCAAATGGCCGCTTCCGCCTTCCCCTTCCTCTTCTTGGGGCAATCAGTCTCATTTTTCGTCTTTTTTTCTGTTTTTTTCTCTCCTCGCTACTTGGCTGGGGTAAGATGCAGCTCCCCGATGAAGCTGGCTGCGCCCCGGGCATGCCGGCAGCGCAGCGTGCCAGCCCAAACCGTGAATCTGATGGCCCAGAGCCCCCCAAAATGAAGGCAGAAGGGCGGCCGTGAGCACGACGAGCGATAGCCCCCCACTCTCGGCAGCACCCTGGCTCCGGGGGAGCAAGGCGCGCTCGGGGGTGCTGTCTCCCAGGCCCCCACTGTGGTGTTTAGAGCAGAAAAGCAGCTCCCGGGCTGCAAGGGTTTTCTCCAGCCGCTCTTGGGCTGCTCCACCATCAGCTCTCTGCTCCTGGGGAACAAATCAAGTAGCAAAGCACTGAGGTTTGCTGCATGGCTGCCCTCCCCACGGCTCCCCAGGTAAGTGTTGCTGTAATAGGATTTGGTCCACCTCCCTGGAAGCCCCTCGGAGGAGGATGTGGGGTTTTCAGCACGTTAACTCCTTCATGCACCAGGGAGGGTGAAACCCCACCCCAGCCACATCAAGCCCCAGGCTTTGCTGAGAGCCTTGGCCAGGGTTTTTTGGGGATGGATGGAGAGCCAGCCTTTCCTCCAGGGGAGAGAAGGGGACCTGTGGGGTCCTGGCAGTGCTGTGGGGAGCAGAGCCTGAACCCGGGCTTGGTCCCGCTGCTGCCACCCCCGAGACCCCCGGCTTCTCCCCTGTGCCAGGCTCCCCAAAGCTGCTGAACCTTTTCTGCTCTTCTCGGTTCTCATCCCATTGCGGGAGCCGTTGTTTAACAGCAGAAAATACCAGATCAGATCCCTTAAGCCAGCGGATTGAATCTGCGAATAAATTGCCTCTCAGAAAGAGGGGCTTTCGGCACGCCTGCACGTGCGGCTCGCTGCCCGGGGGGGTTTGCTGGTTTGGCTGGGACAGCCCCGGCGCGGGGGGCTGGGGCTGGGGCTGCACCCCGCTCCAAGCAGGGAGCACCGGCGGCAGCGCGACCGCCGCGTCTGGGGACCATGGAAGTGCAGGGAAGCAGGGACCTGGCCTGCTGATGGGTACGGGGGTGGGAAAGTTAGCAGTGTCCCTGCTGACTGCAGGGGGGGTTGGACTCGATGACCTCTAGTGGTCCCGTCCAACCCAAAACATTCTATGATTCTATGATTCTATGAAAGTGGTGTGAGAGCAGAGGTGGGTGCTCAGGGCTCCCCAGACCACAGCAGGATGGCTCCCCTCCCAACCACCCCAGCACCCCCTCCCAACCACCCTGGCATCCCCTCCCAACCATCCCGGCATCCCCTCCCAACCACCCCGGCACCCCCTCCCAACCACCCCGGCATCCCCTCCCGACCACCCTGGCACCCCCTCCCAACCATCCCGGCACCCCCACCCGACCACCCTGGCACCCCCACCCAACCACCCTGGCATCCTCTCCCAACCACCCCGGCACCCCCTTCCAACCACCCCGGCATCCCCTCCCAACCATCCCAGCACCCCCTCCCAACCACCCTGGCATCCTCTCCCAACCACCCTGGCACTCCCACCCGACCACCCCGGCACCCCCACCCGACCACCCCGGCACCCCCACCCACAGCATCCCTGCTTTGGGCTTGGGAAAGGGCAGCTGCCTAATGGGTCGTGTTTATCCCAAACAGCCGGGACTTGCCTTCACGCCAAGCTAGAGGTTATTTGAGGCTGCTGTCTTGTTCATCAGATCCTCATGTTCCATTAAGAAAAAAAAAAAAAAAAAAGTAAAAAAAAATCCTCCAAATCAAAATAACCACAGCCTGTAACATCTTATGAGAAAAACCCTCCATGCGTGAAGCTACGGTACCCAGCGTGGAGCGCCCAGTGCGGGGCTGGCACCCCAGCTCTCAGCCGTGCTCAGCCATGTGGCTCCGGGTGCTGACCCGAGGAGGGATGCCCGAGGGGCACTGGGTCCCACACCGGTGCCTGCCGTGTCCCCCGCCAGGGTGCCCAGGCTCTCGTGCAGGGTGCCGGGAGCCGCCTGGGGCCGGCTGCGGGCGGGAGGTGGCCGGGAGCTGCTGGGGGGTCCCGTCCGTGCAGCCCACGCAGGAGAAGCCGTCGGGCTCCGGGGCGGCCGCCCACCGTGGGGCGCGGGGCCATGGGACCCCAGGGGCTGCCGGGCCCCCAGACTGGAGAGACTGGAAATGGGGAAGATTCACAGCACAGAGACTGAGACTATAAAGGGAGCTGAGGAAACTCATAAGGAGGTGTAAATTGGAACAGTATGGGCTGTGTCGTGTCCTGATTTGGCTTCGGGGAATTAAGAGCTAATCTTTTCCCTGAGACTGGGATTGCTGGAGTTGTGCATGCGGCACACAAGGGAGTTGGAGATCTCCGAGCAAAGCCCGAGAGCGCCAGTGCAGGAGATGCAGGGCTGCAGACTTCAGATGATTATTTTTACGTTCGGTCTTTCCGTGGTCATTGAGGTGCACGTTTAAAGTAAAAGCCTCCTTCTGCAGATTTGCTTCTTTAATAACGGATCCCTGTGTGCGCTCAACTGAAAGAAATAGGTTACAAATTGGTGACAGTGGGTTGGAAATCGGTGGCAGCGGGTTGTAAACTGGAGGCATCTAGCAGGGCTCGTATGCCAGCAATAAAAGCAATTCCCGCTCGGCGGTGGGGCAACTGGAAGTGGATGGAGGCAGCTGGGCTGGGAAAGGAGCGGTGGGCGATGCTCTGGCCTCCTGTCCTTGACCTAACGTGGGGTTTGGGCTCCTGGGAGAGACGTTTGCCCGCGTGGCTCCTTTGCATGGAAATGTGAAATGAAAGTAAATCTATATGTGTGCTTCCATCAATGTATATACGCAAAGCCATTAAGAAACTCCAAACCTCACTGAAAACTTGGCATTATAATGATAGAGCACAATAATACAATGTGGACTCCAGCCATCTGAATGCTCTTCAGGGAAACTTGGGTTGATAGGGTTTTTTATTTGCTTTCTCTCAAAAATTTCTATTACTGCTCCCCATGAAGCGCTCTGGTTTTGGGGGCCTGCCCTTTCCTTCCCCCCCCCCCCCCTCCCCCCCCTGTGCCCTGGCAGGAGGCTGCCTGCTGCAGCCCTGGCCATGGCCCCCACCCCCCCCGCCCGCCCCCCCCCCCCCCCCCCCCGCCAAGTTTCCTTCCTATCTAGGTAAAAAAAAAGAAAAAAAAAAAAAAAAAAAAAAAAAAAAAAGAAGAGAAAGCAAAAGCCAGCATCGTGTCTTTCATGCGGACATTATTTGCTGCTCGCAATGGAAAATGCATCCCGCCTGTGCTTCAATGCCCAGCCTTCCCCAGCTCCCCGCACACACCAGGTCTGAGCAGGAGGAGGAGGAGGAGGAGAGGAGGAGGAGAAGGAGGAGGAGGAGAGGAGGAGGAGAGGAGGAGGAGGAGGGTTTGGTGCCTGTGGAGGGATCAGCATGGCCAGCCTGGCGGCAGGATTGCCCCAGCCCTGGGAGCACGCTGCAGCCCTCCCTTTGCCTTGGGCAGCCTGGCTCACGATGCCCCCAGAGGGTCCATCCCTCAAGCCCCCCCGGGCTATGTGTGCGGGGAAGAGCCCCCCCTGGAAATCAAAACCTTCCCCTGCAAGGCAGCAAGCCCCATGTGCTCCCACCCCTGGTCCGGGGTGATGCCTGAGATTGGTGTCCTTGGGCTGGGTGCTGGGGTGCTGTGGGGTGGCGGGCAGCCCTCCCGGGGTGGTGCTGTTTGGGATGGGGGGGGGGGCTGCCGTGCAGGAGCGGCTCCGGCGATGCCAGCTGAAGGCAGCGTGGCCGTGCCTGCCAGCCCAGATTGTTTCAGCCCAGCGCCCGCACAAGTGGCTTTGCTAAAGCTGCAAGTTGATCTCATGGAAGGAAATCGAATTGTCGGCAGGGCTGGGCTTTATCTGGGCTTTGGGCTCCGCTGCCTGGCTCGGCCTATTAACGTTTGCTCGTCTGATTACAGGCACAGCTTGGGGTGAGAGGTCAGGTTTAAATCATGCCTCTTTCCCTTCTCATCAGAAAGCATCGTGCTGAGGGGCTGGAGATGTGCTGGGGGGGGGCAGGGAGCCCCCAAGCAGCTGCCCCTGGGGTGAGCTGGGGCTGCTAAAGGGGAGCCCCGGCACGGGCAGCCGCTCCTGCAGGCAGCAAAGCATCCCCGAGCATCCTCGGCGGTGGGAGCCCATGGGTGTTCTGCGGCCAGAGGGAGCCTGAGAGGTGCAGAGGGTCACTGCAGGTCCAAGGGTCGTTGCCAAAATGTCCCCATCCACGCTGCCCCGACAGCCCGAGGGAAGACACGGAAGGTCAGCTTCCATCGCCAGAGGGCCAGGGATTTCCTCCTATCTCTGACCCAGAAGGGTGGGGATGGAGCGGGGGGACCCACAGCCCCCCACATGGCTCAGGCCATGGCCGTGGGTGCTCGCTCAGCCCCTCCTTGGCGGGGTGGGGGGCTGGGGGCCCCCGGCCATGGGCACCGAGCATGCAGGCTCTGCGTGGAGCTCCAGGAGCTGACGGCTTTCACCAGTACGAGTGCTTTCTCTCAGCCTTGCAGTGCCTGGGTCTGTCGGGGTCTTGGTTTGAAACGTGTGTTTTCCCGCAAACGTGAGTGACCTGATACTTTTACTCCCCAAAAAAAAAAAAAAAAAAAAAAAAGAAAAAGGGAAAGGTGATGCCAAAAGTGACAGGACTCTGGGAGCTGGAGATTTAAGGAGATGGATAAACATAGCAGGAAGGTGCCTACACCATGATGCGTGGGGAGGCTCCTCCAGCACTCCTGGGAAGCTGGGACCACTGGGGCTGGCCGGAACGGCTGGCGAGCAGGGCTTGTTAGTGCCACGGAGCCCAGGCGGCCCCTTCCCGGCCCCCAGTGCCCCTGGGTTAAGGCTCTTTAATGACCTTAATTGCCAGTTCATTTACAGCAGTCACTTTCCCCACCGCTGCCCTCCCCCAGCATGGGAATAACATCTGCTACCCAACATTGCCCCTATAAACCGCTCCTATTTCACATCACAAAAAATATACAGGGCATTAAACTAGGTATGTTTTATAGAGGAACTGTCAAGCAGCTTAAATCCAGGCTCTGACCTACTTAAAAGTTGTCCTAATCAGACGAGGCATGTGTCTGTGTGCTGAGCTCACAGCTCCGCTTCCATGTGTCACCCTGGTGCTAGGAAATGAAAAATGGAAATTATTTACAGAACGGAGGAGTCACATTGCGGTAGCCGAGGAGGCAGGAGAGCGGTGCTGGGCGTCTGTGCTCCTGGGGTGCAGGCAGGGCAGGCAGGGAGGTGGGCAGGGTGGTGGGCAGGGTGGTGGGCAGGGAGTTGGGCAGGGAGATGGGCAGGGAGATGGGCAGGGTGGTGGGCAGGG
>JADKXX010010596.1:0-25517 GCA_017310255.1 Butorides virescens
TGGGCAGGGAGATGGGCAGGGTGGTGGGCAGGGTGGTGGGCAGGGAGGTGGGCAGGGAGTTGGGAAGGAAGGTGGGCAGGGAGGTGGCCAGGGGACCATCCTGTCCTGCCTGATGGCAGCCCCATGGGGATGAGAAGCAACAAGGATGGGGAAGGGGGGCTCGCCCAGCCATGGAAGTGGCCTCCAGTTCTTGCTGCCCCATGTTTTGCAACACTGGAGACACCCGCAAATGCAGGGTGCTACGAAGGCTGCGCCAGAGGAGGAGGAGGAGGAGGGATGCTGGCGCTGCCCGATGAAGGCAGGGTTCTCGGGTTTAGTCGCATTTGCTGCCATGGACTTCACGTGGGGGGATGCAGGGATGCAGGGATGCAAGGGCTCCCCGCAGGATTTGACAGACGCCCTCCGGATGCTGGGAATCAAGGATGCCCTGGCTGGGGGTGTTGGGCTGTCCCCCTCGCCGTGCTGGTGGGGGGCAGCTGAATTTCCCTGCCGTGGCCAACTGCAGCCTGCGAGCTCTTAAACACCCGATATTTATGAAGTGCCTGTAACTCCTCCGATGGTTGGCAACGCTGCCAGCAGAAACACCCCTTCCCTTCCCCGGCGCCCCGCCAGCCCAGGAGGAAGAGAACTGAAGCTTCGCCCCTGTAATTCAAACCAGCCCGGAGAGGGAAAGGGATCGTGGCCAGGAGGATGCTGCCGGGGGTGCTCCGTGCACCCCGAGCCCAGCCCTCAGCCTGGGAAAGCTGCTCCCTGCGGAGCATCCTGCCCCACGGGGGGGCACATTGGGGTGAAGGGAGGGTGTCTCATCTTGCTGGGCAGAGAAGGTCACCTCCATCCCGTCCCCAGGTGTGTCCCCAGCCAGCCTGTGCCTCAGGGAGCACCCCGAGACCCGGATGCCCCAGCGTTGCTTTGTGCATCTCCGCTCTGATGGGGTGGGTCGGTGCGAGCCACCCGCCTCGGCTCTTGGGCATGGGTGATGTGCTGGCTCTGGCGCGTCTCTGAGCGGGGACCCCCCTATGACACCCCAGCCCCCGGCCCCTGCGGCTTGTCGTGCGATGGGCGGGATGAGCAAACGCTGACACAACACCCGTAATTCCCACAACGTGTCCCTGCAGCCTGCAACAAGCCGGGAGACGGAGCAGGGGCAGGTCACGATGTCTTGCCGGGTGCAGGGGGAGGGAAGGGCCCCCTCCTGCCCCCAGGGTGCTGATTCAGCCTCCCGGGATGGCGAGCCCGGCTCCGCCGTGAGTCACGGGGCGAGGAGCGCGCACCCGCCCCGGTGCGTGGGAGCACGGCTCCGGGACCGGCCGGGGTCCTGGCACCGCCTGACACCCACTGCAGCCACCCTGGGCTCCTGGGCACCCCCGGGTGGGACGGGACATCGGGCACTGTGGTGACCACGGAGAGGGAAAGCGTTTCAGTCTGCAGCCGCTTTGGACCAGGGATCTGCTGGGGAGGGTGGTGGGAATTAAAATGTCCCTGGGGCCAAACCCCATTTCCGTGTAGCTGCTCTGCATCAGGCGGGGACGAGCAGCACCCGGCCCTGGGCAGCCAGGGAGCCCTCGCCCGTGGCCCATCCATGGAGGTGAAGCCTCCGGCCGGCACCCTCGTGTTCTCCGCAGCCGCCTCGTGGCTTGGCCGCTCTCACCCTTGTGTTCCCACTCCTGGACATGTTTGGACAAAATAACAAGGCAGAAAAAGGAGCTGGGGAAAAGCGGAGCTCCATCCCTCAGGGAAGGGACCAAACCAAAGTGCCGTCCCATGGTCCTGTCCCCACCACTGCTCCGCAGGGTCCCCCAGGGCTCCTCCTTCAGAAGTTTTGCCTTGGGGCTTTCCCACCGAGCTAGGAGCCCAGCTCAGCCCTCAGAAACCCAGAGCCCTGATTTCTGCCCCCTTGCCTCCCTTTGCTGCTGATTTTTCCCATTTCTCTCCCATCACTTGCCCAGACTCCTGGCTTTGCCAGAGCCCCCAGCCCCGAGGTGTCCGGCTCCGGCCATGCCAGGGATGCACCAGGGGTGCACCAGGGCTGGGGTGCGGAGCGAGGTGCAGCCTCCCGCATCCTCGCCGGCTGCCGATTCCTCCCCTCGCCCTCGGCCGCGCGCGGTGGGACACCGGGGCTGCAGACATCAAAGGGCTCTTTAATGGGGGATTGAGTGCTCGGGGCTGGTGCCGGGGGTATCTGCTGCTTGCCATTCTCCCCCCCCCCCCCCCCGCCAAGGCACTCCCTCCCTAATTAAACTGTACACAGCATTCCTTCCCCATCACACCTCGTAAAAATGAGGAACCCACAGCAAACGGGCTGTGTTACTGCGAGGATAACGATGACGGGCACGGTGCAGCCAGGGGGAGGGAGAGCAGAGACCCTGCCAGGGGGAGCGTGACCTGCGTGTGTGTGCGTGTGTGCGTGTGCTCCTTTCGGTGTCGGGCACTTCACGCCGGCGTATGCCCAAATAAACAGTAATCCACTGTAATGAGAGGGCAAAAAAAAAAAAAAAAGAGCAGATTTGCAAACGTGGCTGAGGGACGGGTGACCGGGGTGTGAGCTGCCCCGGGTGGGATGCTCGTGGTGCCATGCACAGCTCGACCCCGCAAAGGCTTTGCCGTGGGGAAGCTCCAGGAGCTGGGGGAGCCCATCACTGTGGGTTCTGGCCAGCCTGCCCTCGCTGCTGGAATGAAAGTTGGGAATAGGGCAGTCCTTGGCACCACGAGGGTGCTGGATGTCAGGGGTTTGGAGGTGGGGAGTACAAAACTGGCTCTGCAAAGCCAACCCAAACATTTAGAGCTGAAATCTGCCATTTCGGAGGCTTGAGATAGACCAGGAAAGCCCAGATCCCTCCTGCTCTCTGCAGACGTGCGGGACGCGAGGGAGTTTGTCCCGTGCCGCAGTTTTCCCCTTTGTCCGGAGCATCCTGGTCCGTCCCGCTGCCCTCCCAGCGCCCGGTGGGGCTGCCTTCCCCGGGCAGCAAAGATGCAGTGCTTGTTCAGCGCCGGGGGCTGGGGGGGCGAGAGGCGGCGATCAGCCGGGTGCTGTTGATTAGGGATCCGACCGGCTTGGCTATCAGCGCGGGGGGGGTCTGTAGGACGCTCAGGTCCCTGCTCCCGGCGAGCTCTGGGTCCCCGTCCTCTCCCGCCCCGATGGGGACGCAGGCGCTCGCCAGGCGGGAGAAGCTCTCGCCGATGCTCGGCTGCATCTCCCGGTGCCGGCAGGAGCCGGAGGGCTCCGCTCCTCCAGCCTGGTCCACCGTCCCCCTTTAATGTGTTTTACACATGTGATGAATATCGAAGGAATTTGTTTTTTAAAGCCTGTTTTGATTGAAATCGCACACAAACCAGCTCATGCTTGGAGCCTTCCTGTAAGTTATTATTATTTTTTTTCATTTCGGGGGAAGATTATGTTTCTTAGGCAAACAGGAAAAACAACGGGGAAAAAAGGCTCTGTTTGTTTCTTTAGCTTGGAGCTGGATCTTGGAGCGGTTCCCCGTGGCGGAGCTGGGGGTGCGGGCAGCGCCGGGGCATCGGAGGGTCCCCCCGACGTGCAGGGGGGTAACTCTGCCCCCCAAATACAGGGACCTTGCCGGGACGCAGCGCAGCAGGAAGAGCTCCCCAAAGCAGCTGGGGACCCGGGTCTTCAGAGACACGAGGCCAGCAAAGCCCACGTCTGCCTCCAGGTTTTAAATAGTTCTTTTACAGACATTTGGGGTGTGATGTTTCTTTTTTAGGGGCCAGAAAGAGCCCAGCGTGGAGCAGCGCTCGCCAGAAGGTGGCTTGGGGGATCCCCGGACCCATCTCCAAATCAGCGCTGGCTTCGAAAAACCCATGTGGCCACTGGCACAGCAGCACGGAGGGGGACCCGTGTGGCGACCGCTGGTGACGTGGATGTGTGAGCACACCGGGCCGTGCAATGCCCCCCCTCCACGTCCCCCATCCTCCGCCCTCGCACCGCGATGCTCGGACCATCCGTGCTCCCCGTAGCGAGGATGCTCCTTCGAGTCAGAGGCTGCAGGTAGGCTTGAGGTTGGCTTTGCAAGACCGTGCAAGTAACTCGGGCGTGCAGGCAAGCAGAACTGAGCCAGTGGGGTACCTGGGAGAGAGATTTTCCTCTCCCTCTTCCAGTTTGGAGGGCGGGAGGGGGTGGACGGAGCTGCTGGCGGCCCAGCAGGGTTTGGGGAGCGCAGGCAGCAGCCCACCTCCTACCGCGGCGCGTGAAAGCGGCCGCGGGCGGGAGCAGGAGCCCCTCTTGGTGGGAACGAGGAGGCGTTTGCAGGTCATTTCAGCATGTTGTCCCAGTCAAATATTTGTCTAGTTAATAAATATGTTGTCGTTTTTTTCAGTGAGGAAATGAGGAGACGGCAAAGAAAAATAATGAAAGGCCTTTCTTGTGCAGTCCCGCTCGGCAAGAACCTGGATCAGGCCCTCCGCCTTCTCCTTGGCCCTCACGCTATAAGAAACCCTGCTGCGGATTTCACAACGGCGTGATTGACAAGATTAGAAATTATCTCCCCCTCTCTCTACATATAAGGTTACTGCCGCTCCAGGCACAGTGTGAAATTCCCCTTGCCGGAGCTCATTAAATGGGTCAATGGACGCGTTCCAGCTTCTCTGCAGTTCACAAAGGGCTGAGTCCTGGCCACCCCACCAAACTCTGTCCCAGGCTGTTGACGAGTAAGTGCTTCCATATGGCTCACCTCAGCATCTCCAGAAAGATAACAGAGAGCTAATGGCTTGCAGATTCCACGGATGCTCGTCGTCAAACGTGCAGAGGAACCGGGGGCTCGGGGCTGCGTTCAATCACAGCTGATTGGGACGGAGGGGACCCGCGGGCTCCCTGCCAGCCTTCGTCCCCCGCAGACCTTCCCCTGGGGTGGGGGGCACCAGGAAAGGGCAGCACGTTCACACAGCAGCATTGGGAGCTGGGGGCAGAGGGAGAAGGGCGAGCGGGGCAGCCCAGGGGCACCGGGGGCTGGTGGGTGCGGTGGTGCCCTCAGGCGCGTGGGTCTGAGCTTCCATGGCATCACCACAGCCCCTGGAGAAGCCACCACAGGTATGGAAGAGCAGCAAGACCCTTTTCTTGTACCCTTCAGGCCAGAAAGCCACCAGTGTGGTTTTGGTGACGTGAAGATGGGGAGAAAGACGGCGCGAACGTTCGTTCCGAGATATTCGCCCTTTCCCCCTTCTTTTGTGCTTTAATGGCACTTTGGCGTGGAGGTCGCCTCTCTGAATCATATTTACAGTGAGGAACGATTTGCAAATATCTCCCCAATGTTCATTCCTTCCTGTGATTCTGCCTGTAGGCCACGTGCTGGGAAGCTCCAGCTCCCCCTGGGTTGGCCGGCCGCGGGCATCCCCCGGCGTTCCTCCTCTCCCGCCGCACCGGCGCAGGCAGCATTGCAAATGCACCCAAACATGCCGTTCAAAACGCTGCTGTTGAATATTTGAGGATAGAATTCATATTTAATGAGCGCGTGTGCTGGGAAAGTTTTGAGTGCCGGCGTCATTCACGCGGCAGAGACACAATGGGGTCGAGAGCCCAGGTGAATCCGAGCTCTCCCCGTGTCGGAACAAGCACCCCCGGGTGCTCCCTCACCTCCCGGCAGAGCTGCCACCCTCTCCCCCTATTGCAGGGAGGTGTTTGGGGATGCTCTGGGACACGGTCCCCTGCGCTCAAAGAAGTTAGAAAATAACCAAATTTTGGAAAGCGGGGTCTTCCTGGCTCTCCCATCGCAAGGCAGCCTCCCAGGGCCGCGGTCGTGATGCCGAGGATGGAGACGATGTTCCTTCAGCCCCAAGAAGTGTCTGCGTGTGACACAGAAGCTGGAGGAGCTGTGACCCGGGTGGTTTATGGTGTCCTAATTACCCAGCTCGGCGTCATCGCCACCCAATTAGGTCCCCCCCCGCGCGGGGTATTTGTGTAACTATCCACCGATCAGCGTCCCCGCTCTCCGCTCCCCGGGGCTGCTGCTTTCCTTGGGGCTGAGGGGGGGACACAGGGTGGTGGGAGCCCTTGACACTGCTTTGCGGGGGGCTGGCTCCCCAGGACCATGGCCCCTGCTCTTGCACGAGCCCGTGGATGGGCTGCAGGCACAGCTCCAGCGCTCCGGGACGGATTCAAGCCGGCGCTGTTTCAGCGGCGTTCCCTTTGCGAGGGATGGGGGGGGGGAACCGCAGCTCCGGGATGCTGTCCCTGCTCTGCCCCTCTCCCTGGCTGCAGGATGGGGTAACTCCAGCGCAGGGTGCTCAGGCATTTCCAGCACAGGTCTCTCAAAGGGAAGGGTCCCCCAAGGGACCACCTCCCCGCTCTGCCAACGCTCTCCGAGTGGCCCCAGGCCACCGTGGGACTCCCTCACCCAGGTGAGCCCCACAAATGGCCAGGTCTGGAGGGAGGGGACGGGGCCCAGGGGGGTCCAGGGGGCTGCTAGCAGGTCCTGCTGCCTGCGGGGAGCTCTGCTTTCTTCCCTCCTCTAGTGAGAAGCTGGAAACCCCCCCATCCCCGTCTGCTTTGCACGCTGAAGCCGAAATAAATGAAATTACCTTTAATTATTCTCATTACTTTCCTTGGGAATGCTGGAGTGAAAGGCAGCATTTAGTTGTGAGCTACAGCAGGGCTCTGCCCTTCCTCCTGCCCCCCGGCCCCCCGGCCCCCCGCCACAAGGCAGGACCGACCCCTCCAGCCCCCTGGACACACACAGAGCTCCCTTCTCCCCCGCTGGATGAAAGGGGGGGACGGGGAGGGAAAAGAAACCGGACAGAGCGGGGAGGGAGAGCTGGGAGCAAGGGGGAGCCGGGGTCAGGGCTCGCAGCCAGGCGGGGGTGACAGCCCCATTTCCAGATCACCTCCAGGCTTGGGGACCCCTGGGGTGTGGGGGGGGTAGTGGGGCAGAGTGGGGGGGTGGGGGGGCAGCTCCTGCACCTCCCTGGCCAGCTGCAGCTCCGCAGGGTGTCCGGCCATAGGGCACTGCCATCGTCCCCCTTTCCCCACTTGTTTGTCCCCGCCGGCGAGGTGCCGAGGGACGGATCCTGCAGCAGCAGGACCATGGGCAGGACGCGCTGCCAGCCGGAGGGTGCTGCCAGCCCCGGCGGTCCTGGGGGAGAGCTGCCAGTTATTCTTCCCTGTTTAATGGTCTCTGGACCTGCAGCTTCGTTCCGTGCCGTCTGGCACCTTTCCGCAGGTGCTGGCTGGGGTGGTTTTGCATACAGGTCAGGCCGGCTGGCTCCGGAGAGGCCGCGAGGCTCGGGATGCTGCGCTCGGCGTGGCCGGGGATGAGCCGGGAGCGGGAGCACGGGGACCAGCAGCCGGGTGCTCCCGCCGGCTCCCCGGAGCAGGCACCGCTCTGCAAACGGCTGCTCCCCCTTTTCTCCTCCCTCCCCATCTCCTAGGCATGGAGAAGGAGGATTTTCCCTCTTCCCAGCAGCAGGGCCGGAGAGAAAAATCCGTATGTCCGGAGGTGCGAAGGAAGGAGCACCCACCCTCCCACCTCCCGTGCTTTCCATCCAGCTCGTGCCCGGGAGAGGAGAAAGAGCAAATCGAATCCATCCAGCTCACCTCCAGCAGAACGCAAGCAAATCAAACACCAGCCCCATGGGACCTCCCAAAATAGACCTTCCCTGGACCGGCACTGCCCCGGCAGCAGCGGCGAAAGCTCCGTCATCTGAGAAGTGGGGAAAGGGAGTAGGGGGGCCGGGCGCCCGGTCCCAGATGGACACTGGGCCATTCTTCTGGAGAAGGTCTTGTTACCCCCCAAGGTCAGCCAGAAGTGACACTGAAACCACCGGGGCCTTTGGGAACGAACGTTGAGACACGTTCGCTGTCAAATGGAATCTATTAAAAGGGATTAGACGCTTTTTTCATCAATACCCCTGTGACACCATGATGGGTTGAAATTGCTGCGAAAACATCATTATTAAAAATGGGCCTATTAGTATTAGAATGGACAGAAGCTCCTCACTAATTTTAGCAGCCGCCGCCGGAGCCGGGACGGGAGGGGACGCCGGGGAGGTGGCCCCGGGGAAGGGGCTGTGGGAAACGCGGGCGAGGTGGGAGCGGGGCGGCGCTGGGGGCTGCGGCGGGGCGGGTGTCCCCTCCGTGGCGTGGCCAAGGCTTGGGAAGCAAAGTGGCCACTCGGAAATAGAGCAAACGCGGGCACAAAATCATCTTTGCTCCGATGCGCGTCCGTCAGCGGCGCAGAGATGCGGGCACACGGGCTCCTTCGAAGATGACGATGGGGCTGAGAGCATCATCAGGGCAGAAGGAGGTGGCACAACTGTTTGAGGTCCGTGACCTGTCGCGGGGTTTCAGCGGAGGCTGGAGACCCTCGGGAGCTCACAGGAGCCCTGACTGCACCAGGGCGGGCGCGTGGATGTCTCCGGGCTGGAGTTGATTCCCCGATGTGGTGGATTGCAGGTTAGCTAATTTTATTGCTGGGAAAGCCACGCTAACAAGGCAGAGCCGGTTGTCTGCCGTTCGATGCACGGAGGGACCCCCAGACATGGGGGGACACGGTGTGCAACCCTGGGGGGGAGCACGGGGACAGCCCTGGGGGGGCTGCCAGGCTCCCATGGCCCCTCGCAAGGAAACCGGCCTCCACAATTTGGGAAGTGCCTCTCCGGAGCCACTTTCCTTCTTTACGAGCGCTCAGGCTAGGTTCAGCAGAGGGGGCTCAAATTGTCGGCGCGTTGGGTTTTCTACTGAGAAATGCAGTTTTATCAAAATCAAAGTGTTCCCTGGGAATGAGCGGATTTGGACAAAGTTTTTGAGGGAAATGCGTCCGAACAAATCACTTTAACTCTCGTGCTTTATGTTTCACAGAGGTAAAAATAACTCCTTGGACCTTCATGTGATATAAATTCTATACAATGCAATTAATCTAATATTTATAATATTGTATTGTGCATTGACTTGGTCAACTGAAACATTTAGCTCTTGACAAAAGGATTCAAAAATTGCCCTTCAGAAAGCAGCCGGCTCGCTCGCCAGCACAACCCCCCTGCCCCGAATGTCTCATGCGACGCAGATTTTGCTTTTGGAACAACCTGAGTATGAAGCACAGCATCCAGAGCCGTGGCCGGTGGTTCAGAGGAGAAGCCAGTGGGGCTCAGCCCTGGGGGGTCCGGCCCCGTCGAGGTGGTTCATGAGGCCAAGAGGGGCAGAGGATGGGTGGCAGCGCCCCGGGAAGCTGAGCCCCCGGCAGAGCCCCCCCCCACCAGCACTCCCAGTCATTCAACCTGAGTTTGTTTTCTCCTGGCCCGTCCCAGCCTGCTGCAAAGCACCAGATGGTATCTGATATCCAGCCCTAAATGTTAGCTTTGATAATCAGCTACATACCATTATTATAATTAAGCCTCATTTGTGTGCAGGCTTTCCTTCTTTATCTCCTCTCCGCTCCTCTCTGCTCCTCTCCTCTCTCCGCTTCTCTCCTTTTCCTTCCTTCCTTTCTCTTTCTCTCTTTCTCTCTTTCTCTCTTTCTCTCTTTCTCTCTTTCTCTCTTCCTTCCTTTCTTTCTCTCTTTTCTTTCTTTTCTTTTCTTCCTTCCTTCCTTATCTCAGGACCCTGATCCTGCCTGCAAGCACGGGGGGAGCTGACTGTCAGCGCTGCCCCTTACAAGGCTGCAGGGACCGATCCTGCCCTTGCAGACAGCGGCCACCCACGGGATCCACTCTTCCCCACCCGGGCTGAGCCCCCAGGTCCTCTGGGCTTCCCCCTCCAACCTGCATTTGTGGAGCAATGGGGGTCTCAGCATCCCCAGCACCCCGGCTCCTCCGGCAGTGACTGCAGCCGAAAGCCGGGGGCCTCCTGTGCCGGGGTCGTTTGCGAGCAGCGCTTGGACAGGGCTTATTTCCCCTAATTGGGCTGATTCCGGTAATTTGCGCCCGGCCATTTTGGAGCATTGTTTGTTTGCATTTCCCCGTGGCTCGCTCATTTTGTGCGCTAATTAGGTAATTTCCCACATAACTCAGCTGGCTCCCCCTGCTCCCGCTCCCCGCGGGGTCTGTCTGGTGGCACCCACTCTGCTGGGGGTGTCCCTGGGGCTGCTGGGGTGTCCCTGGGGCTGCTGAGTGGGTGTGGGTGGGTGATGTCCCATGCCTGGCTGCTGGCATCTGCTTCCCCCAAGGCAACTGGTGGCCATGGTGCTTTTCCCCTGGGCTGTGGGACTCATCCTGGAAAGCTGAAGGTACTGGAAGGGCCGCCAGTAACGCGGTGTTTGAAGGAAGGGGTGGAAGGATTTTCCGTGTCCTGGGCTCGCTCTGCTGCACCCTCACTGCTACCCAAGCCTTGGGCTCCCAAAGCCAGACCCTCCCCGGGAGTTTCTCTCCCTATCGCCCTGCCCGGGGGGGGGTCTCACAACTCTGCTGCTGAAAGTGTGCCCTCGGACAGCCAACCCTCTGCCTGGCAGCTGGGCTGTGCTTTGAACTCGGGTCTCTGCAGCCAAAAAGCTCCCGCAAGATCCAACCCTTGAGCCCCATCCGCCCCGCCGACGGGCACGGCTCTCAACCCCGCTTCTGCTCAAGGGACCACTTCTCCCATCCGTGGGAGGTGGACAAGGAGCCAGGGAGGAAGACAGCCCCCGTGCAAAGCCTCACCTGGGGTGGGGTCTTCTCTTTGCAAAAGCAAAACGCCCCCCCGAAAGCCCTCAGCCCCCCGCATGGGATGCCCCGTCCCCGGCAGCATCTCCCCGGCAGAGCTGGTGGACGGGCATCGGGAGGGCCGGCACACCAGCGCACCTCCGGGCACAGCCGCCTCGTAAAACAGGCTTTTTAATTAACCGTAGGAATAAAGCCGTGGACAGTCCGTAACCATGGCGACGCGGAGCCAATCCCAGAGGATCCCCAGCCAGCTGGAATATTTGCTGGATGGCAAAGCTTCAGACCAACGTTTAATGGTGTTCGACTCTATTCGGGGAAACAATTACATGCTCCATTTTCAATGTAGTCAGCTGAACAATAGATTAAATGAAGCAATTTAGACAGAGGCTTCTCTGCTGCCGCCCGGCCCATGGGGCTGCTCCTCTGCCGGGCTGGACCGCTTCCTTCGGAGAGCTGGCGTGGGGAGACGCCGGTGCTGCCCACGGCGAGAGCCGCCCTCGCAGGGATGGGAGAGGTCCTTGCGCTGGTGGTGGCCCCGGCGTGTTCCTCCTGGGCTTCCTTGGGTGGCCTGGGCTAGCAGAGAGGTGGCCCACCTCTCCTCTCTGACCATGGCCAGTGTTGGGTGGCTGAAGGACTACAGAAGCCACCATCGCTGCCTACTCCGCCTTGCAGACATGGAGCATGAGGTCTCCCTTGATGATTTTCTCCCAGCTGACTCCGGTCTCCCCACACTGGTGGGGCCAGGCAGCCGGTTCCCTCCCCGCCCCGCCGCCTGCTATCGCCCTTCCTCCTCCAGGACACACATCTCTCCTTTTCCCACCGCCCTTTCT
Organism: Butorides virescens; assembly: GCA_017310255.1. Lineage (NCBI taxonomy): Eukaryota > Metazoa > Chordata > Aves > Pelecaniformes > Ardeidae > Butorides > Butorides virescens. The sequence continues at coordinate 11,409 of JADKXX010010596.1, forward strand.
CAGAGCTCGCCCTTCCTCAGCTCCGTGACCTCCTTTCTCGTTCAGGAATAGCCTGTTCCCGCGGCGGTGTGTCATCGCCACGGCACAGAAACCACCCCGTGGAAAGGAGACGGGCCGTCGAGAGAAATGCCTTTTAAGGCACGCTGGGATTTAATGAATCGCTGCCTTTATTTGACCAGTGCAAAAAATGCAGGTCCTTTAAATATTTTCTAGGATGACATCAGTGTCTTCAGTTTAGTTTGGGTTTTATTATTGTTATTATTTTAGCTATTTGGAGAATGCGAGGAGCAGTGGAGGTTGGTGACTCCTTCCTCGCCACCACGCCTCGCCTTGGCTTGTTCTTCCTTCTCCTTGACCTCAGCGTGGCCACTGCCATGACGATCCACGCCGACCTTCTACTTTACGTCCTTTTTCTGCAAGTAATTTGTTTGCTCCCTCGGTGGTTCAGCTTATCAAGCCCGATCTGATACTCTCGCCAGCCTTTCTCCTCTGCGGTGTTCTGCCAGGTTTATTATTCTCCTTCTCTTCCTCAGCTGGCTGCTCCATCGCACCTCTGGTTTTATAACCATGGGTAGGGCTAACAGCTTAATGGACAAGCCTGCTCTTGCACAATTGCTCCAGGAAAATGTCTCTTGGATTGGCGATGGGTGTTTGCCCGGCAGCTGAAGAGCAGAGGGGCTTTTTTTGGTTTCCATCTCAAGGCCTTCTGAAGCCGCCTGACGTCGGGAGGACGAGCAGACAGAATTGATTGCTTTCTAAGTGCCATCAAGTAGGTCTCGCAAAATCACTCGGCGTGCTTGAAAATGTAGGCTGTTATTCCTCTGCCGATGACTCAACTAACACCAAGCATTAATGGAAGAGTGTTATTAGGTAGGGTTACTCAAACTGGGGTTACTCAACGAGATATTTATCCCCATGAGAAGGGCTCTTCCTCCTCACTCACCCTTTTCTGCCTCTTTTGTCAAAGCAAACTCGAGGGCTTATTTCAGGTTCCAGCGTGTACCATCTTGAAGAGAAAGATTTGTCTCTAGGGCAGGACGAAACCATCCCCAAGCCACCTCCTCCTCCTCCTCTTCCTCCTCCGATTCTACCCTTTCTCCACCTGACTGTGGACCTCTGGCACCACCACACTCTCGTGGTTTGGAAAGGTCCTAGAAAAGAAAGCAAAAAGCAGCGTTCCCTCAAGTTTTACAAACTGCTGGCACCGCTCCCCGGCCTGAACCCTGCCTGGGGCTGGTGGCAGCGGAGGGGACCGAGGAGCTGCCCAGGGGTGGCCGTGGTGGGGCCACCACCCCCCCCGCATAGCCTGGGGCTGGTGAGCCTGGGTCTGGCAGAGGACGAAAGGGAAGGGAAGAGGGAAGAGCCGGGCTGTGCTTGAGAACAAACTGTTTGTCAGTATTTTCCATGAGGCATCAGCAGTTCTTTAAGGAGGACAAAACCAGAGGGACTTGACAGAGAAATCCTTGTAGGGGCTCCGGTGTATAATTAGTTTCTATATTTGACCAATGTAAAAGTTTATCTTTACATCTCCTGTATTTTTTAAATATGACATCAATGTCTTTGGCTTTGTTTTGATTGTCCTTAACTACCAGGTTTTTAGTATTATTATTTTTTTAAACTATTAGAAAAAAAAAAAAAGAGAATATTTACTCAGGGCATAAAAATACCCCTGAATTCTGTCGGCTTTGGCAGAGAAGCGCTGGTCCCATTTGTTCTGCGTGTGATAAATACTCCTGCTGCCACCTTACTCCCGCCACAAATTCAACGCTTGTTTAATTTTCAGCTCAATTTTTAAAAACCCGAATGTCCTGAGCCGAGTTAATGTTATATTAATTTTTTAAACTAACAAGGCAAACCGGCTGGTAACGTAAATATTTTACCAACCATTTATAAATACCGTGGCTGCTAAAAAAACCCCAACTGGTCAGAAAGCTTCAGAGGCTCCGTGCGTGGCGCGAGCTGTGCCGGCGGCAGCGTGGGCCAGCGGGACGGAGGGATCCGGCCAGGGAGGCGGCGGCTTCGACCCACTGGAAGGTTTTCAGATCTGGAGGAGCTTTGTTCCTGTTTCTCCCCAATCTTCTCTGCAGCTGGATGCGGGGAAAGCTGTGTTGTGAGTGCGGGGAAATCTGTGCTCGACTTGCTCCCACCCCTACCCCTGGGAGCGGATGATGGGACGAGGGGCAATGGTCTGAAGTTGCGTCAGGGCAGGTTTAGGTTGGACATTGGGAAAAATTTCTTCACTGAAAGGGCTGTCAGGCTCTGGAATGGGCTGCCCAGGGAGGTGGTCAAGTCCCCATCCCTGGGGGGATTTAAAAGAAGGATGGATGAGGTGCTGAGGGACAGGGTTTAGTGGTGGGATGGCAGGGTTGGGTTAAAGGTTGGACTCAATGATCTTAAAGGGCTTTTCCAACCAAAGCGATTCTATGATTCGATGATTCTACCCCACCTGGCCGTGGGCTGGGGCCCGTCGGTGGCGCTGGGACGGGCACGCTGCTGGGCACAGGAGATTGCCAGGGCACCACCTCACGTTTCTGCAGGGGTTGGTCCCCTCACCCCCACCTGGGGACCAGATAGATTCTTCTCCCATCGACGCTGGATTTCTTTTTGGTCGGATCAGCAGCGCTGACAGCCCATGGGGCAGCACAGCCCTCTCCGCCCCGTATGCACCCTGAGACCTTCCAGTATGACCAGCGATGGGCTGGGGGGGAGGCACATGAACTGGGAACCTTGCACAAAACCAAATCAAATTCCCGATCTCAGTGCGGTCTCGAGACCAGCATCTCGAAAAGGAAAAACTACAGGTGACCAGGGCTTGCCCTGTCTGGGTGGGAACCGGAGGGCTGGAGACAGGAGGAGACGTGGGGAGGGAAAGAGACTTTATAAAATTCACTTTCAAACAAGGGAAAACAGCGTTAAACAAACATGTAGCCTGTTGTAAGGGAGGATAATCCCTCCATTCAGATGTTAACATTAAGGAGTTATAACAAGGCTTTGGCTGTTTTCTCTTCAGAGCAGGAGCAGTAATTCCTTGAGTACATCTTGGGAAGGTTTCCAGAGGGTTGGGAAGTGACAGGGATAAAACTGGACAGGTACCTCCGAGAGCAAGCACGGGATGGAGTGGCCACCAGCCCGCGCAGACCTGGCTGCGCACCCATCCTGGGCATCGCTGACGGGCTTCTCCTCTGCCACGGGAGTGGAGCAGGGAGGGATGCTGCAGGGTGGAAAAATAATAACAGGAAAGGGGATGGGATGGGATGGGAAGGGAAGGGAAGGGAAGGGAAGGGATGGAATAAGATGGGATGGGATGGGATGGGATGGGATGGGATGGGATGGGAAGAGTGGGATGGGATGGGATAGGATGGGATGGGAAGGGTGGGGAGGGATGGGAATGGATGGGATGAGATGGGATGGGAAGGGATGGCATGGGATGAGATGGGATGGCATGGGATGGGAGGGGAGGGGAAGCCTCTTCTCCACCAGCCTGAGTTCTGGGTGGGCCTATGGAAATGGTGGGAGGTGTGGGATGCGTGGTGGTGGCAGGAGCACACTGGTGGGAATGGGGCAGAGCCTTTGGAGGTTGGGTAGCTGGATGAAGGAAGCCAAACCTCTGCCCCTCTGACTGCTTTCCTGAGCTGGAGCTGAGCTGCCAGTTTGCTCCCTTATGAGAAGACACCAGGGAGGCAGAGCTATTTCAGCTGGGGCGATTTTATGGCCGTTTGCACATTTCCCAGCTCGCTTCGGCCAGGAGCCAGCCTGGAAGAGATCCCCACCTTTCTGGGAACACGCGGAAAAAGCAAACACAAGGAAACCTTCCTTCCCTTCCCTCCCCTTGCCTCACGAGCCGCTCCTGCCCCCGCTGCCCGGCGGGCTGGCTTCTCCCGGGCAAGGGGGGGATCAGGTTTGCTGCAGGGTGCTGAGGGAATCACAGCACCCAGGCATCCTGCGCTCCCACCGCCCTGCCCGTCTGCACGCTTGCCCTGCCTGCCTGCCAGGGGCCATGTGGCCGCCCGCACGTTCACTTGCCTTCTACCCCCATCCCCTTGCCCGCGGGCATTTTGCTGGCCATTTTGCTCCCCAGGCTCATCGGTGCAATGTCTTTGCCATCGCTGGGTTGGCAGATGTCAGCCCTCTGCAGCCCAAAGAGGAAGAAAACGCAGTAGCCAGCTCGGCAGCCCAGGGAGCCTCTCCGGGGGCAAGCAGGGAAGCGCGCCTGGAGCCCCGTGCCCACCCTGAGCCTGTGCGCAAGCTGCTTGTGCCTGGCACAGGGGAGCCCCGTGGGCTTGCCCAGGCTGTGAGAGGGCTAGCTGGGGCTACCTGGGCCAGAAACAGCCTCTCCCCTGGACCTGAGGTTGGCCATTGGCTGCCTCGTGCTCCCGGGAGAGCTCCCGGGGAAAGGCTGCGGTGGCAACGGCACCATGAGGAAGATGTCAGCCGATGACGGGAAGCGCTGGGAAGCGCCACGAGTGTGGTCGAGGAGGGACAGTATCCAGGCATCCCGGGCTGTAAACACCAAACACACGCAAGGTTGCCAGAGGAGATGGGATGAAATGACAAACGCGGGCTCGGTGCCAGGATCCCGGTGGCACGGGGCGGTGGGGGATAGCGGAGCGTCTGGGGGGATGGGGTATGCTTGGAGGGCTTGGGGGGGACTGGGACATGTGCTTTGGGTCACCCGGGCCCCCCAACCTCCGCTGCATCGCCTGGGGGGGGGTCTCCACCAGCCCCTCCAACCCGAGCAGTGAATGCCGGGGGAGAGGATCCCTGCGAAGCCTCCTGCCGACGTGCTGACAGCGCTCCGGGCTCCCTCCGAAATGCGGCACCAGCCTCATCCCGAGCAGCCGGGACAGGACCGAGAGTTCTCCTTCCTGACAATAGCCGAGCCCGGGCCAGCCTGCATCCCCCGAGGCGTTCTTCCACCCCGCTATCCCCCAGACACGCCAGGATGGTGGGACATGGATCCAAGCCTGGATGTTTCCTCTCCGCCTCCCTCCTCCCCGGCCCGTCTTGTCTGCATCCGATGCTGCAGCGAGTATTAATAGAGTTGCAATGTCTGACATCTCAAAGGAATCCCCTGTTGGGAAAAAAGCTGCTCCGGGGGCTGGCGGTGGGGCCGGCACCTCCCTTCCGCAGCGGCCGAGGGCTCCGGCGCTCCCCGGGCTGCTCCCGGCACAGGACTCGGGCTTTACGGGGCTCCTGAATTTAAACCTAAATTATAGATCCCCGTGCACGGCATCCGTATATTTAAGCATTTAATGGGGTTTTACGCAGGCTATTTTTACAACTTTAATGCACTTAGCACTAATTTGGGGAAGTTTAATGCAAAACACATAAACGTTGGATGGGAGACGGCCGAGGTGTTTTACAGCCTCTGGGAATTACACGAAGTATGCGGGGCTCATTTCAACTTCTGATATCACTCAGCACAAAATTACCTTTGCCTGGCCGGGTGCCAGGGAGCCGCGGGCTGCGGCTGGCGGGCGTGATGTATGGCAATGTCACTCTCAGAGCGGTGACCATGGCCATATATAAACCGGAGACCCAGGCAAGGGCTCAAAGCCTCCTTAATGCCTTCCCTAATCTGGCAGGATCAAATTTGCCCGATGCAGTCGGAGCCGCTCCCACTCACATCCTCTGGTTTGTGTGGTTGCCTTGTTACGTGTTGTGGGGAAAGTGGAGACATCTTTGGGGCAAAGAAAACACCCGGCAGCGCCGGGCGGCTGGGAGGGGGGAACCCGCTGAGAAAACCGAGTAGGACGTGATGGACCAGGGACCAGCCGAGCCAGCAGCGTGTCTCTGCCCATCCCTTCACGCCTCTTCCATCTCCACAAGTCCATTCTTCTCCATCTGATGGCCTGAAGGATGGTGATGGCCGTTCTCACCGATCCGTCCTGGATAGGTTGGCATGTCTCCCGCCGCGTGCGGGATTGCTTCATGGCCAAAGCCAAAATGAGCCACACCAAGGGAAATGTTAAGGCAAACTGGTTGAGTCCTGGGGGCAGTGTGCAAGAGGTACAAGTCCATCCGAAAGCCTGGGGGCGGGGGAACGGACCCGCTGCGGGCCATGCCCTCAGGAGGAGTTTTGAAGGAGTGTTTAAAAGTTGCCGGCTCTTTTGATGAAGGGGTTTGGCTGTGGGTTTGAGCCCAGCTGCACTCACCAGTCTCTGAAATCTGCCTCATTTAAATCATCCCAGCTCGAATGCTCTGGGGAGCTGCACCGTGAAGCTGGTGGGAAAAGAGATGGCTTAAAAAAGAAGTTTTCAGCAAAGACCCCGGGGGTGCCCGGGTAGGGACTGAACCGTGCCAGCCAGCCGGTGTCCTGAGAGCACAGGGCTGGCTCAGGGGGGCAGCGCTTGCAGGAGCAGCTCACGCCGTGGGTGCTCCTCTGTCCTAGGGAAGGAGATGACCCCCAGCCCTTCCTCCGTGCGGGAGGATCGCCGGCTCCCGCATGTCCCCCGGGCTCCTGGGCTCTGGTGGGCTGTGAAAACACCCGGCACGGTTTGCCCTGAACACAAGCAGTTAGCAGGGAAGTACCACGTATAATGAAGTGAGAAATTACACCCCCCAAAAATTGGTTTCCCTGTTAGTGCTTTAATCCAGCGAGTCGGCTTGTCCCCGGGATGAGCAGTCTTTCCCCTCTCCAGCGAATCCCGAGGAAGCTGGTATGGCGGTAGGAAGTTTTGTGCGCTCTTCCCTTCCCAGATTCACTCATTCTGAGTCAGAAAAAACCTCATCTTTTTCCAACCTTGGCCTTCAGGTGACTACCTTAAATGGTGTCTACCAAGCAGACACCAAGCATTAACTAATCAGGTCATGTCCATTAGATCTGTAGTGGTAGTTCCAGGACTCAGAGGACGAGCTAAGAGCCAAAGGCTTTAAATGCCTTACCCGGGGCCAGCAGCCAGGCCAGCCGGGTCGGCTGGGCCACCAATTCACAACCGCGTGCTTTCCTCCAGGGAGGCACGGCAGCTTTCGGATAATGCTCGGGATAGCTCGGATAATGAGGCGGCTTCAGCCAGGAGGCGAGAAGAAGCCTGGGGAGGTGTCAGCGACTGCGTGGGGTCTCCGAGAGCCAGCAACCAAGGTGGGACCAGCCCCAGAGGGACCCGGGTGGCAGCGCTCAGCCGAGGTGGAGGCGAGGTTGGGAGTCAGGCAGCCGGAGTCTGAGAAGTGATGGGGAGATGCTGGGAGCGCGGGAAGGGGCAAGAGCATCTGTAGTAGCGGGGGCACGGCCAGAGCCTCCCCCCCCCCGGGGACCTGTGCTGGCTGGCAGGGTGGCTCTGCAGGCAGGGCTAGCGGGAATCTGAGCGGTGCTGCCATGCAAACACCGGCACCAGTACAGCCGAGGGAAGCGACTGCGAGGAACTGGGACGGGCTGTGGCACAGGGCGCTCAGTGTGGGCTGAGCTGGGTAGAGCTGGGTTAACGTCAGCGTGGCTGCCGGCTCCGCATCGCACCCTCCCACCCGGCACCGCGGCTGCTTGGGGCTCTCCGGTGCAAAGGGTGGGCACTCCTGGATCCTCAGGAGGTCCCTGCCATAGCCACCAGCTTGCTGAGGAAAGGGAGGTGGGATGGGATGGGAAGGGTGGGATGGGATGGGATGGGATGGGATGGGATGGGATGGGATGGGAAGGATGGGATGGGATGGGAAGGATGGGATGGGGTGGGATGGGATGGGATGGGATGGGATGGGGTGGGGTGGGATGGGATGGGATGGGTTGCCATGGCGTGGGTTACGGAGCTAACATCTCTCCCTGAGCTATCGCAGAAGGCATCAGCTGGGTCCCTGGGCGCGTGCACCGCTCCCAACGTTGCAAGAAGGTTTTCCCACCTTTCTTTTTGCTCCAGGTCGAACCTGCTGGTTTGTCATCCGAGGCCAAGGGGCATATCAAACCCACATCTCTGGCTTAGCAGCCGTGATCTGTTGTCCCCACACAGCCTGGTTAATCTAGTTATCCTATAACTAAACAGCTTATCTATTCCTGGAGCGCAGCCAGGGACTTCTGCTTCCTCAGCACACATCCCCAGGCAAGAGATGGGCCGAGGGCTGTGCAGTGACCCCAGCAGCACCGCTTGTCTGAGCGATCCTGGCACTGATTTTCATCAAGACACATCCCAGACACCCATCCAAGCAGGGCAACTTCCCTGTTCCCGGGCAGCCCTGCCAAATTCCACCCAAGCAGCCAACCTCACCCTGCACGGCGGTCTGCCGCCCACCGGGGCTGCTGTCTCAGCATCCGACCTTGCTCCCCAGCTCCAGACGGAGTCCTGGCAGGTCCTGGCTTCTTTCCCGCAGGCAGGATTTGCTCCCGTTCCCAGCACAAGGAGAGGCACAGCGAGCTCTGGCAATGCCTTGTGCCTGGTATCCTGGACAAACTCCGGCACTTCATCCCCGGCTTAGGCAGACCGGGGTAAGAGCCGCTTCTGTTTAGAGCAGGCTTTGAGCCTATTGCACGGGGGCTACCTTCTCCCTAGGGAATTCCCTCGCGGCCCCCGCTAATCCTTCCTTTAAGTTTTGCCTTGTCTTCCTTCGTCTCTTTTAATTACTTAAAAAGCATCCCAAAAATGAAATTACCTCAAATAAATTCATGCTGCCAGGAGAGCCCCAAGAAGCCATGTGGCTGCAGGAAATTCAGAAGGAATATAGACCATGTCTCCGAGATGCTCCGGGGGCTTTAGCAGGAGGTGGCCGTGAGTCTCGGCACCCCTCTTCCATTTCCTTCACCTCCTGAGCATCTCATTTACACCCCCCCAGGGTTGGGGTGGGGAGGAGGGGGCTGAGCTGAGGATGCTTTCCTCTGCTCGGCTGCGGCACGGACACGAGGAGGTCAGGCTGCGGGAGAACCTCGGCCTCCGGGGAGCTGGGGGAAGGCAAACAACCTGGGACCCCCCCTCTCAGGACCCGCTCTGCTCCTCGTGCCGACACGTGCCCCCATGCACGACGCCGACGGCGCTCGTCCCGGGCCACGCGTGCGCTGCAAGGCTCCCCGGGGCACCTCAGAAGCAAACGCCTCTCCTCCCCGGTAGCTGGCAAAGGTCTTTTTTTGGAGGGGAAGCTGTTCCCGCCGAGCCTTGCCCTTCCCGCTCCGCCGCTGGCCGTGACTCACCGCTACGGCAAGAGGCGGCAGGACCGGGCTGCCGGAGCCCCGGGGCTGGACAGACCGGCTGCACGAAGCAGAGGACGGGCAGGCACACACATGCATGCCCGGTGCCGAGCCAGCCCGAGGACGTGTCCGCAGACAAGAATCGAGCAGCAATAAAGTCCGTGGCAGTCCGTGGCAGTCCGTGGCAGTCCACCCCCGTGCGCACAGGCTGGCGATGGCCCCGGGGGGCCCCATGGCATCGGTGCTCTTCGTCCGTCCCGTCCCTGCCTTGTTATCAGGTGTCTGCTTTGGGGCTGCCGGTGTCACCCCTGTCACTGAGCCGCGGCTCTCTGGGGGCTCCCCTGTTGTCACCCGCTCTCTTTCAAACCTAATACACCCATGGGTCACTGTCCCCTGGGAGCGGGGGGGACGGGACCCTGGGGACCCTGTCCTCCCATGCTGCTGTGGCTCGTCCCTGCTCCGTCCAGCTTGGCTGGGCTCCCTCCCACGGGCAGCGTGGACCTGGCAGGGACTTGCTGGGAAGAAAGGCTCGGAAAACCCAAGGGGAACCTCTGCAACAGGGGGGGGGCTGACTGGCAGGGCTGTGGGACACGGAGCTGGGACCTCCAGGCAGCCAAGCCCCATTGCTCTGCTGTGGGAGGGGGGGGTCTGTCCTGCCCCCATCCCACCTCTGTCCCCTCAGATGTGGCCCCCCCCAGGACAGGGAGGTCCCCAAACTGCAAGCAAGCAAGGACCCACGTGGGGTCCCTGCTCTCCAGTCCTCCCTGCCTTGGGGAGCCCACCGGGGGGGGGGGGGGGGGGGCTGCCATGCAGACTCGCACCTTGACGATCCCTGTGACAAGTACCAAGAGCGACCCAGACAAATACCCTCCCCGGGGACCGCAGCGGGTGGCAGACATCTATTTTTCACTGTGGCTGAGCCGAATGTTAAAGCAGGCATCTTGCTGGGATGGAGACACTGCCAGCTTGGCCCCCGGCACCGCGGACCCCAGGTCTACGGGTTTTGGTGGGGCAAAGCCTGACTCCCAGTAAAGCCAGTGCCCTGGGCTTGGCTGGGTGGCCAGCAGCAAGGGGCTCGGGGGTGGCCCGCTGCTCTCCATCCCTCTCCCAGCTGCCGCTCTGGTCTTCCCATGACACCTGCATATGAATGAAGGGAAAATAGGACATCAATGACTCTGGTCAGGAATGGAAATGGTTTTTCAGATGGGCTGGGAGGGCCTCCAGTGCCAGTTGGGCACACCGCTAACAGCCGCTCAGCGCGGGAGAGCAAAATGCTCATTGGAAGGGCCCAAAGTTACAGCCCCGCTCGCTGGGAGGGAGTGGGTGTCTAAGTGCTGTGATGGGAGGAGAGAGGCCACCAAATTGCCTCTGTCACGGCAGGTCACCCTTCCCCTGGGACTCGGTGCCAAGCGGGGGAAAGCCCCTACCTGCTGGGCTGGTATCGCTGCGGCGGCACGGTGGCAGGTCCCCGGCCAAGAGCAGGGTCAAAGCCAGATGGTGAGGGACAGGGTGGTCCCAGGAGGGGGACGGGGCAATAAATATGGGGCGTGACACCACGGACCCCACCCAGCCGTTGCTCAAACATGCATCAGCCCACAAGTTCTGCCCCGGCATCCCCGCGTCGTGCTGGGCTGAAGGTCAGGTTCACAGCAAAGCTGGAGCCAGGAAGCCCTGACGCCTCTTCAATCTCTTCCTGGGAGAAGAAGTTGTTCAAATCTTGAAATTTCACCTGAACGGAATATTTTTTTTAAGTTATCGTTTATTAAATAAAGGAAATATCTTAAAAAACTTCCTCTCGCAAAGTTTGGAAGTGTTTTTTGAAGTAGTTGGAGCATTTTGTTTTGATTTTGATATTTCAACTCACTGGAAAAAATGCTAAAATTGCAATGAAACTCCTGGGCCTCGCCGTTGTGTTTTCATAACCAGTCACGAAACACGCCGATGGAATACGTGTGCTTCCACAAAGCCCTTCTGATGCGTGGAATCAGCATTCCCTGACGGCAGCTTTTTTTTTCGGAAAGTGTTTGGTCACCTCTCAGCAATGCCCGTGCTCCTCAGAGGGGAACATGCCCACGCTGCCCACGCTGCCTGCGCTGCCTGCGCTGCCCGCACTGCCCACGCTGCCTGCGCTGCCCCTGTTGAGGGGACACGGAGGGAATTTGGGTGGCCCTGAGGGGTGAGTTGAGCGCAGGCGAGCAGGTAGCAAGAGACGGATGCGCTCCACGTCAGCCTCCACGGAGCCGCTTGGGAAGGATGCTCCCGACGCGGTGCTGGACCTGGCACGGGGGTGCAGTGTCCTGTGCTCCAGGGCACCGCAGACACCCCAAATGCCCAGGGCACTGCAAACACCCCAAAATCCCATGCCAGCTCCCCAGGCCGCTCTCAGTGCTGGTGCCCTGTGAGATCCGGCAGCCGGGAGCCTGCATGGGCAGAGGGAGCCGGGGCATCTCACCTCTGGTGATTAATTATCCCCTGAGCCTGCTGACTCCTTCACCTCCAGACATAATTCAAAGTCTCTTTAAAAATCTGTGTTTTTCTTCTCCCTGTACCATTTAATTAGTTACACATGTCCCCAGAATAATATTTCTTGTGGTGCACTTGGAAAATTAAAAGAAAATGGTGAAAAGGCTTCCTGGTTACCTGCTGCTCTTCGTTCTGAGCTGCTGCTGGCTGTTTGTCCCCTTGCCCCCGGGGACCTGCGAGGATGCCCAACCCGTCCGCTGGCCCAGCTGGGGCACGGGCAGCCTGTGGCATGTGGTGGCAAGGGGACTGCAGGACTTGGCCCCCATCCCACCGCAGCATGCGGCCGTACTGGTCCTGACTGGTGGCTGCTCCTGGCACCGGTGTTTCCACAGGTCCCCTTGGAAATTCCTCCTGCCTTCGTCTTCCTCCCGGGTCTGCAGGTGGGGCCGTGTGCTCCCACCGCCTCCCATTGCGCCGTGCCCCTCGGGACCAGGCGCAGCGGGCACATTTGCTGTCCCTAAGGAGGACGGGTACCTGCTGAGAGCCGCCCCGGCTGCCCCATCAGCCCCGAATCGCCCCTCCTCGGTGCTCACCCGCTCCCATGGGGGCCCATGCCCGCTCCCCCTGATCCCGGCCAGAGCCTTTGGACCCAGCCCAGGATACGCTGTTCCCTGCCAGTGCTCCAAACACTGCCGTTTCCGTCCAAAAACACAAGACAAAATACCAAGAGGGGGGAAAGCGCAGCCTAGCACCGGTGCCATGAATTCCTCCGGAGTGAAACCTCTGTTGGGAGCTTTCCTTGCAGATCATAAATGCAGGAATTCAGCCTGTTGGGATGAGGGGTTTGCAAAGTCCCGGCAAGGAAATATTTGCTTTAAAGGAGGAGATCAAAGCCCCCCCCCCCCCCCCAGCCTGGCTCTCTCCTCCCTGTTGCCACCGACAGGACCGGTCTGTGCCAAGTGGCCTGCACGCTGCTGCTGGCGTGTGGCACGGGGGACAGGGCTGCGGGTGGCCAACCTGCTGCGTGGTCCCCCCGCTCGGCTGCAGCCCCCGCGCCCGGCGGTGCTTGCAGACTGTGCTGGGTGTCCCCCAAACCTGCAGCCCTGGGGCGAGGGGAGCCCAGCGCCGGGCACGCTGCACCGCTGCCATCTCCCCTGGGGGGCTCGCAGCCCCCAGCCTGGCGCTGGGTCGCGGTGGGAGATGTTTCAGATGCTCAGGGCTCTATCGGCTGCCTTGAGACGCAAACCCTGGATGAGCCCTGACGTGTCCCCCCTGCCCAGCGAGCTCTGGGGAGGGCTGGTGGCAGGGGCTGGCTGGGGAAACGGCCCCCGCTGAAGCCCACCCGCTCCCACGCCACGTGCTGCCGAGCTCCAGCAGAATGGGGCTGGGTGCTCGCCCCCCGGCTGGCCACCGCGCCACCCCGCGTCCCTCAGCGGGCTGCACCGGGAGAGGGCAAAGGAAAGGGGGAGGGAGAGGAAGGCCCCCCCCCGAAATGGGGATTTATGGTCACCGGCGACAAGTGCGAAGGGCGCGCAGAGACCTCCGGGGTTTATGAGCAATGGTTTAGAGTCGACTGGCTGCTTAAATAAGCCTCTGCTAATCCCCGGCACAGCGTATCCAACTCAAATTGGAAAAGGAAAAGGGCTAGCGGGAAGACGGGGAAAATGGGAGCATAAAACATTTTACACCGTGTCAGAGGAATATGTAATTTACAGCAATATTATGTTAGACAAACACTGGAGGCAGTCGGAAAACGGGGGGGACGGAGCAGAGGAACTTCCCCTTGAGCAGCAGAGGCGTGTTTTTCTCCATGCTGATGCTGGCTGAGGGCTTTTCCCCCGGGATGGAGGGGAAGGGCACGGCTGAGATCGGTGTTTCTCCCACTCCTCTCCAGAGAGGTGTCGGCACAGGGTCCGCCGTGCCCGGCCACGCCAGGCCAGGCCAGGGGACAGCCAGAGCCACCACACCCGTGACAAGGCAGCCCAGATTTCCCAGGGAACCACCGGCTCTTCTTCCTTTCTGTGTTCCTGTGGGACCTGGCTCTTCTCGCCGGAGCTTGCCGGACCCAGACCCCTCCTCGCTGGGCTTCGTGTCTCTGCCTCAGCTGGGTCCACGGGACAGAGCCTCCCGGGGGACGCCGGGGGTCCTGCCTCGCCGCCCCATGCGCAGCCCAGGCAAACACGGGCAGGTCGCTGTGCCAGGGTACGTGCTCCCCTCCGGGACAGCCGGCAGTGGCTTGCAGAGCTGCTCCCATCTCGCCTTCCCCGGGGAGGAGACACAACCCCCCCCGGGCGCAGCCGGGGGACCAGGCTTGGCGGTGGCAGGGGCTCTCAGAAGCTGGGTTTCCCGGAGAAAGGGAGCTTCCTTCTCCATCCACTTCTCCATTAGCCTTGCTGAAGCAGAGGGAGGGTGCGTTTAGGTCCCTGGTTAGGGGAAGAGCAGCTCTGGCAGGGGGGTGAGCAGCCACGGGCAAGGCTGCGCCTTCCAAGGGGCGTGGGAGCTTGGGGCTGGTCCTGCTTGGGGCTGGTCCTGCTTGGGGCTGGTCC
>JADKXX010010597.1:0-45137 GCA_017310255.1 Butorides virescens
TTGGGGCTGATCCTGCTTGGGGCTGGTCCTGCTTGGGGCTGGTCCTGCTTGGCGGGGCAGCTGATGGGGGGATGCTTCCCCTCCCTGGGGTGCTCCGTCCTGCGCCCCCCGGGGTGTTTGTGCCAACACCTCTGTAACCTCCCCACCGTGCCCCTCTTCTGCCGGTGCTGCCTGCTGATGCTCCTTCCTCTCGGGCTCTGGCAGCAAGCAGCCTGCTGCTGCCCTCCCCGCTGCTGCCTCCGACCTTCCTCTTCCTCTCTGCCACCGACCAACCCTGAGGCCACCGCGGCCGGGCGGGATGCAGGATGACCAGGGCTGTGGGTCCCGGCCGAGGCGGGGTGCAAGGGATGCGGTGTCTCCCCCCCCGCCGCTCAGCCCAGATGCAGAGCAGCCGGCAGCAGCAGGACGGGGGGGCAGACGAGTCGGCCCCCGGGAAAAACAGACCCGTGTGGTGCCGGTGTGGCTTCCTGTCTTGAGAAATGCTTGCTTTCATTCACCGAGGGCTCTCGCCTGGCTCTCGCACAGCAGCCTGGCAGCCGGAGGCTACCAGGAAATTTATTAGACTTGTAAAACTTCAGGGCTCAAATCTAATTGTCTCCTTCTCCCCCAGCTCCCTCGAGGGAAGCTCTTTGATTTAAGCCCCACTTCCAAACTGAGCCAGTGAGTCAGCACGCGGCGCTCGAAGTCAAAGGAGCAATTTGTGCGAGGGCCAAAGGATAATGACAGCCCCCCTCGTTCGGAGGTCGGGAACCCAGGGAGCAGCTCGTGTCCTGCTGGAGGTGCACCCCTCGCTCCAGGCCACCGGTTCATGTCACCTGCCCCAGACTGGGGTACGGCTAAGAGAGCTCCCAGTTGGCCAAGGGCACTTGCTCTCCAGCACAAGCATTGCCCTGGAGGTGAACCAAAAGCCCGTCGGAGGTGGGCTCTGCTCGCATGGCTGCCAGCCCCAGAATCAGACAGCAGAAACTGCTGTGATGGGAGCGAAGTTGTTTTAATCCCATGAGGAGCTGGAGCTGAGCGGGGCTTTGCTCAGCCACACAAAGCAGTCCCTGCGGGGTGGGAAACGGAGACGTGGCCAAGCACTGGGAAGCTGGGTGGGAAGGGAAGGTGGCTGGGACAGGAAGGGGCTGGGGGCTTGTGTCTCCTTTTCATGGGGAGAGGTGGGGGTCAGGACGTGCAGGTTGAGGACCTTTCCCTTCCAGAAAGGGAATGGTTTTGGGAGAGGGTCCTGCCTGGGGCTGATGCTCTACCCATGGTGATGGAGGAGCTGCAGGGGTTGGCTGGGGGGGCGCGGCTGGAGAGAGGATGAGCTGCTGCCAGGAGGAAGGCTTTGTCACATTTGGGATGCCACAAAAGAAGGGGATGAGAAAGCAATTGCTGCAGGGGGGGCTGCAGGTTCTGACAGGGGCAAGACACAGAAGCTTGGCTGGCCAAAAGTGAAAATGCTGAGAAGGCTGAGATGGGCGCAGCCCCGAGGCGCTGCGCTGGCAGCGATGGTCTCCTTGCCGAAGGCTCATCCCTCCATCCCACACAGCCCCCCAGGGCTCGGTCTGGGCTGGCCGAGATGCTCTCGCAAAGGGGAGGTTTCCAGCTGGAGAGAAGCAGGTCCAGCCACGGGGGGGGAGGACCTGGGGATGGCCCAAATGCTTTTGCCACTCTCAAATTCCCCTGCAGCCCCCTCGCGGACCCTCCCGAGCCTGCTGTGCCACACTGACCCGTAGGAACACGTGGCTGCTGATGGAGGGGCTTTTTTGGAGGGGGGGGTAAGTGCATTTGCCTGATCCATTAACTGGAAAAACCATCCCGAGTTTACCAAATCCCGGCAGCCTTGCCAGCAGCTCACTGCGGCTTCGCGTGGGCTGTTTAACCACTCGGGTTTTGTGATTATCCCGTGGGTTACCCTGGCGGGGGACAGGACTCAGTGGGCAGGCTGCCATCCCGGTGCTCGGCGTCCCCGGCCCGTCACCGGCTCCGTCAGCGCTGGCCACGGGGATTTGTCACCTGAAGCAGCTTCATGACAGCAAATCACAAACTCGAGCAGATTTTGCAGCTCTGCTTGCGGCCCGCCTGGCACTAGCAAACACGCTTCCCTCAGCGCTCCCCTTTCTTCCCCCTTTTATTCTCTTTTTAAAGGTGAATTTTGTTTTCCCATTCAACAACCAGCGCTGGCAGCAGGGCTGCCGGGCCGAGTGCGTTGCTCCCCCGCGCGCGGCGGGGCTCTTCCCCCATCCCCGTCCCGGCTTGCGAGGGCTCAGCCCCCGGGGAGGGAGGCGAGGGTGGGGAGCGATGCTCTGGGGGTGCTGCAGGGCGAGGGCCAGCCCCGGAGCTCAGCCAGCCTTCTCCCCCCCCCCGGGTCCCGCACGCTCCGGGTGCTTGCTCG
Source organism: Butorides virescens (assembly GCA_017310255.1). Classification (NCBI taxonomy): domain Eukaryota; kingdom Metazoa; phylum Chordata; class Aves; order Pelecaniformes; family Ardeidae; genus Butorides; species Butorides virescens. The sequence continues at coordinate 2,381 of JADKXX010010597.1, forward strand.
GCAGCATCTTGGCACGGCTGCGGCCACGGCTGAGCTCCAGGAGAGGCGGGAGGGCGGTTGCCAAAAGGGGGTGTTGAGCACGGAGGCCTGGGGAACGGGGCTGCTGCTCCTGATGGCTCCGGGCTTGGCAGAGCGAGGAAGGATCCCACGCCACGTGTGCATCCAAACCTGAACCTGCCCCCTTCCCCGGCTCCCCGTTTCCCGATCCTCGCAAGCTGCTCGCAGGCAATTTGCAAAGAAGAAAGGAAGTTTAAATTCGCTCACCAGAAATAGCTCATTTCTGGGTTTGCAAGTTGTCTGGGAGCTGCTTACAGTTTTGTCATTTGCAGTCAAGGGGGGTGGGGGGGGGGGGGAAAAAAAAAAAAAAAAAAGAGAACGAAGAAGAAAATGCAAAATCCAAGGAGGGCAGAAAGCAGAAGTCTGGCTGGCGCCCAGAGCCGCGTGTTGCAGTAGGTGCCTGGGATGCGCTGAGCGGCCCAAAGCCGCGGTCCCCAAGCACCCTGCCATGGAGGGAGGTGACAACAGCCCCATCCCGGACGGCTCTGCCGTCACCGTGCGCCGCGGTGCGCTCTGCTGGGCCTCTCATTAACAGAAATAAATGGGTACGGTGCAGGGAGCGGATGGGGGTAGATTTATGGGGAGGGATTAAAAGAACTAAATATACGGAGTTTGGTGGGGAGACGTTTAAAGGAAAGGGCGAGCGTGTATAGGGAGGGAGTGAAAGGGATAATAACAGCCTATAAATATTTGAAGGTGTAGGCACCAAGAAGCAGATTGATTTATTCGAGGCGATGTAAATGGGATGCAGCTAAGGAAGAGGGAGAGAGGGATGATGGGCAGAAGCTGGAGACGTTTCCCTGCAGGAGGAGCGGGGACCCCATGGCCCGGGGTCCGTACCCGGAGCGGGTCCCGGGGGAACGCTTGCTGCCCGCGTGTGGCCCACGGGGCATCTTGTGCTCTGCCTCAGCGCCGTCAGGGCTGCGGGCATTGCCCCGCCGACCCCCCCAAACTCAGCACCCTGAGACTTTTCCCCTTTCGTCTGTTCCTCAGCGGAGCTCAGACGATGCCTGTGCCGCTGCTCCTCCTCCTCCTCCTCCTCCTCCTCCTCCTTCCCCCAGCCCTCGTGGTGCCAAGCTGTTCATGTGTAAGGCGAACATCTTGGGCAGGACTCGGAGCTCCAAGTCCTGCCCAGTTTCGCGGCGGCCCCCCCTCTCCCCATCCCAGCACCACCACGTCAGGTTCTCCCGCCTGAGCGTGCCACGCTGGGTGGCAGAGCCTGGCTGGCATCGCCGCCGCCGCGCTCGGCGCGAACGCGACAGATGGGAGCGAGGAAGGCTTGCTCTGCCTGTGCCAGGGTGAAAATGGCTCAGCTGCAAATGAATATTTCCAGAAACCTCTTCTTCCTTGGTTTATAATTATGAGCAGATTTTCTTGTGGATAAAAGGGAGGCTGGTTTCAAAAAAGAAATGACCCTGTGTGGGAAGAACTGATTCTTCTTGGAAAAATATGGTGCCTTGAGCAAGTTTAACTCTTCTGCTTCCTCCAGGCAGGAACAGATTCGCTGCCTCCGAGTCCCCGTCAGCCAGCGCTGAGCCCGAGCTTTGGCACCAGCAACCTCCCGGTGCAGGAACCGGCGTCTGTTTTTAAGCACCGAGTTCCTCTTCGCAGGCTGGGGGGGCCGGGGGGCTGCGATCCCCAGGCACAGCCGCTCCTCGGGGGCTCCTGGAGCATCCATGGCAAGCAGGGCTCCACGCACGGAGGTCTCCGGTGGCGTGACTGGGAGGCACTGGTGGGAGGTGTGAGATGGTGGCATTGCTGTGGGCGCCCCCGCTCCGGGGGGGGGCTGAACCTGCCCCCCGTGGCTGGCGGTGATGAGAACCGGGGCTCTTCGACGGGGAATTTCTGCTGGGGGGAGCACCATGAATTGGATTTGGTGCATTTAAACCCAAAGCGTTATTCCCTGCAGGGCTGCTGGGGCTGCCCAGTGGGTGTTGGGGGTGAGCACCGTGCCCCATCCCAAGCGCGGGTGCCACTTTCGCAGCCCTCGACCTCCCCTCCCCTCCCACCCCATCCCGTCCCCTCCCGCCCCATCCCTCTGCGAGCCCGAGCATCGCCGCTGTGCCCGGCGACATGCGGATGGAGAGGGCTGGGGGGCAGGATCCCCTTCCCCGCGCTGGAATTATCTCCGAAAACGTGTCAGAAATGGCAGGGAAAATTTGCGCGACCAACGTGAAAGGCAAAGGGGTCCTTGGAAGTTTTCCCCAGCGTGAGAGAAGCTCTTGAAGTTTATTCATATAACAGTCGTCTTATTAAAGAGCTTCTTGGAGAACTTTGAACGGCTTTCTATATGGAAACAAATCTGCCTCTATAGCAGCAGTTTTCTGTGTTTCTTTTGATAACGATAATGATCTTACATTTCTGTACAGCCTTTCATCTTGCCGGATCTTAATGAGCTTTACAGACAAATGTGCAAGCTCGACGCGAAGATCAATTCGCCCCACACCGCCAGGCAGCCGCTGCCGGGGCGGCTGAGGCAGGTGTCGGCGCAGCCCGCTGCAAAAGCACTTCAGGCACCAACGGGAGCCATCGGGGGCTGTTTTGATTTATGGTTGGGTTTTTTTGGTGTTTTTTTTGGTTTTTTTTTTTTTTTTGTTATTTATTGAAAATGCAGGCAGCATTTTAGAGAAGCGGAATTTGGCAGGCTAGAATTTGGCCGGGACAACAAAGTTGTCTCTCTGCCTTTCCTTTTGGAGCCGTTCCTCTCCTCCATACATATTGCGCCCTGCTCGGTGCCAGGGAAGGGATGGCTGAAGCTCCTGCCTGGCATGGAGGCGGGCAGCTTCAGCGCTCTGCTCCGCTGAATATTTAATGTATTTTATAGGACGGGGGACGATGCCAAGAGGAGAGAGCCGTGCCAGGATAGCCGATGGCCCGTGCCCGCGGCGCTCAGCTGGGCAGAGAGGCTCGGGTGGAGGCGGTGAATCCATCCCCGCCGCCCTCGCTGCCCGGGGCTTGTGCTCCCATTTGTTCTCACTATTCCCCAAAGGATGCAGTGGGCTGGGACCTGGTCCCTCGGGGGCAGCTTCTGTCCCAGCAACTGTTGTGTTTGAGGGTAGAGGCATCACCTTGCAAGCGGGGCTCTGGGGGTCTCATCTGCTCCCGGTCCATCACGCCGAATTTAGCATTGCCGGGAGGAGCGGCGGCCCCCGAGCAGAGCACACCTCCCCATCCATCTAGGGCACCATTTATTCCCTTCCCGTCGCGACAAGCTGAGGAGTCAGCCTTAAGGGGAGAGGAAAAGGCAGGAGCAGGGACCACCCTCAGTGCCCTTACTTTCATTTTTGGGCCAATATTCCGACGAATGGTCACCGGCCAAGCAGAAAGCCGCTGCTGCTGTTGCTCAGATGTTGCTGGAGCCTTCTGCCTCCTGCAGACCTGCCCGCCTCCTGCTCTGCCCCATCGCTGAGGCTGGCCTCCTCCTCCTCCTCCTCCTCCTCCTCTTTAGGCATCTTTTACCTGGAAATAAAATACACCCCCATCCCCCTGGCACCACCCCATGCAGGGCTGCGTCTGGGTGGCACGGCCACTGTGCCTCCTGGGGACATGCCACCTCCGCCAGGTTCTGCCCCTTCCTTTTGGCCCTTCGGTTCACAAATTGTTTCAACCCTTTGGGGTTTCTGTGGAAGCAAATTCCTTTTCTCTCCTCTGTTTCTCTTCCTCTCAAGCTGACCCCTCCTGAGAGCCCTTTTATCCCCCTGTATCTCCATTTCCACCTTTTTTTTTTTTTTCTTTTTGGGTTGTGGTTGGATTAACCCTTCCTTTGCTGTTTGCACTTTGTGAAAATTATGCTGGCTGAGGGTGTTTTATCTTAAAAGTCAGCCCCCCCATATACTGGTCGGCTGTCTCGGCACAACGCTGTTGTCAAACAGTGCCGTGGCAGGGTGCCCACGGGAGGCTGGTGTGGGACATCCCAGCCCACAGTTTTTGCTCCCTTGTTCAGACGAATGGCTCTGAGTTTAGCCACGGAGAGACCTGCTGTGCACGCTGGAGGCCAGGGATGCTCTTGCTGCTGCTCAAGATGGGTCCAGCGTTGGCAGCGGGAAGCCGGGCACCGTGTGGAGGCGTCGTGGCTACTGGTGAGACTGGTGCAGGGCTGGGGTGCTCCAGCCTGCAGCTCATCCACTGGCTGGCAAAGCGTGGTGTGTCCCCTCTCCCCTCCCTGGAGCGGGGATGCCGGCACTGCACCGCTTCCCATATTTATGGCAGTAAAGCTGTAATCTCCCTCGATCCTCGGAAACCTCCAGGAGAGATTGATGGAAGCCCAGGTCAGCCATTAGTGACCGCTGCATAAATCACCCTCATTAGCCGAGCTCCCTTGGCAAGGCGTGCTGATATATGGACCTGCGAAGGCTGCCGAGCATTAAGCCATCCCGACTGCATACCTGGGGCAGCTGGGGATCCCCGCTGCACGAGCACCTTATCTGGGCAGGGGTGGGGAGGGGGGGCTGGATTCTCCTTCTGGCCCTTCCTTTTGTTGTCTGCAAGTTTTTATCCCTGCCCCGAACCACTCGGTATTTTTTAATCAATCCCAGACCGTGCTGTGGGCTGGCTACTGAGATGATGAACAGAAGCCAAGGGGAACACACACACACACACACCCCCCCCCCGGAGCGGTGGCTCTCCAAGAGAGGAAGCACCCTGAGCCGGAGCAGACATCCCTCCCGGCAGCCCGAGGCGTCGGAGTAACCCGTCGGGAGAGCATTTCCCAGCGCTGGAGCTGAGGGTTGTCTCTGGTGTTCAGTCCCCTGCGAGCCTAAAGCAGCAAATGCTACCAAACCCCGGCCAGGTGAACCGGCGGCTCCCATCCCACGGTTTGGTTGAGACTTCTGGCATCGCCGGCTTCGGCCCCTGGGACATTTTGCCAGTGGAACCCTGGAACTCCTAGAAAGAGGAGTCCAGAGGAGGGCAACAAGGATGATGGGGGGACTGGAGCATCTCCCCTAGGAGGAAAGGCTGAGGGAGCTGGGCTTGTTCAGCCTGGAGAAGAGAAGGCTGAGAGGGGACCTCATCACCACCTACAAATATCTCAAGGGTGGGGGTCACCAGGACGGAGCCAGACTCTTCCCAGTGGTGCCCAGCGCCAGGCCAAGGGGCCATGGGCACAAACTGAAGCAGAAGAGGTTCCAGTTGTATATGAGGAAAAACTTCGACTTTGAGGGTGATGGAGCCCTGGCCCAGGCTGCCCAGGGGGGCTGTGGAGTCTCCTTCTCTGGAGATCTTCAACCCCCGCCTGGCCGCTGTCCTGTGCCCCCTGCTCTGGGTGAGCCTGCTTGGGCAGGGGGGTGGCACTGGGGGAGCTCCTGAGGGCCCTGCCAACCCCTGCCAGTCTGGGATGCTGTGATTTTGTATGCACGGTGCCCATCTGGGAACCTCCCTCCTGCTCCCCGGCGGGGGCTGGAACGCAGCGGGCAGAGCCCAGCCGTGGTTCAAAGCCGCGAGGGAAGGGCTGTAGGGGTGGCTCGTGGAAGGGGATGCTTCGTGGCCAACGGGGAGAGAAGGGCCCCGGGGGAGATGAGCTAAACACTCTCTGTGGACACCCACCCTGATGGAAACTCATCAGTCAGCGCTGACTGACGGCGAAGGGCACGAAAGCTTTCTCCTGAACGCTTATTTACGATGGGAATGCCGGAGCGGTTGTCTGGAGAGCGCCTGTGGATTTGGGAATCACCCGGCCCAAGACCATTGGGCTCACGTGACTGTTTGCGTGGCATTCAGTGGGACTGCTATGGGAAGAGCCACCCTGGCCCCATTGTTTCTATGGATTTTTGGGCTTGCAGCTGCTGACTCAGGCTGAATGATGGGCGATGGCACAAACGCAAGCGGTTTGCAGATGATTCAGGCCCAGCCAAAAGCGCTGTATTCACGGGGTGAACTGTCTGCTGCCCGACACACGGGTATTCGGGGAGAGTACGTTTAGCATTTTCAGTCGTGATGCTTTTCTAATTAGGGCCTTGAGTATTTACTGGGGCAATAGCTGCCGTGGAGCCCGTGGGGAGATGGGGCTGGCTGGTCCCTGGGGTGCAATGCCGGCTGGGGCGAGCGGGGCTGGGGGCTGTGCCTGCCCCGGGGGCACCACGGGCATGCAAGGAACAGCGGTCGCCTTGGCTTTCTGACGCCTGATGCTGCTACATTTGCATTTTGAGCACTGCTGAAATCTTTCAAAATCTGTTTTTCTCTGAGAATTTAGAAAAAAAAAAAAAAACAACCAAAAAACACCAAACCAAAACAAAACAGGAGAAAAGCTAACAAAAGGAAAAAAAAACAAAAAAAGACAAACAGAAGCAGATCGGGGGATGTTTTTATTCATGTCGACGTTCACACGGCTCCTCCTGCTCCTCCACCCGCCCCAGCCGAGCGCCGACCCCGGCAAGCGTCCCCGCGGGCGGGAGGATGCTGTGTGCACGGGGGGGTCTGCGTACAGCGAGGGGCTGGCCAGAGGAGCCGGCCGCTGCCGGGAGAACCGCTCTTGCCTCTCCTCGGCTACAGCAGCACCAGGACGGCCTCCTGTGCCAGCCTTGGGTTAAATGTCCAATTAGTCTCTCGCACTTCGCCTTAATCGCTGTTGTTTGCTGCTGAGCGAGAGCCGGGGGGATCCATTAACTCCTCTTCCTCCCCCGGCTGGCCAGCTGGCTTGGGCTGGGGCCAGGTATGCTTTTTGGGGTCTGCCACCGTGGCCAAATCTGGCCTTTTTTCTCTTGGGAAGCGGCCACCAGGCTGCTCCGTAACCCCCTTTTCTGGCTGGAGGGGGAGGCACGAAGGCAACCGTGGGGACAGAATGACAAAAGCCCCACCGTGTTTCACAAGGCAGAGATGCGAAGCTTTGCACAGAAATATCATCAATAATCCAGTCAAAAGCTGCCTCCCAGTTAGTGCCGTAACGCGGCACCGGGCTCGAGGGGCCCGAGGCTTTACGAGCCCCAGGTCTGAGCTCACCGCTTGTCCTGCGCGCTGTCGGGGCGATGACCGCTCCGTTCCCCCCCAGGGCAGCTCTGCCGGGGGGTTGCCTTGCCCCGGGGGGCAGGATGGGTGCCGGGGAGCTGCCCCTGCCTCGCCGGGGGTGGGAGAAGGGCTCTACTCCCTCCCCGCACCCCTGAAATGGGGAGGAGGAGGAGGGATCCCTGCCCAGCAGGTGGAATACCCCATTAAACCCATTAAAAGCCAGCAGGGGTGTTACAGGGGCGGCTGGGAGCCCATCTGGCAAGCGGGGCCAGCAGAGTTTGGTGCTGTGCGGAGGGAAGAGCGGCGGCGTGGGAAGCGTGCTGGGTGTGCTGCTGGCATCCCTGCGGGATTCGCGCCAGGGCAGCACGGCCCCGCTCGGCATCGTGCCTCCCGGGCAGCACGCCGAGCAAGAGCACGCCTGCCCAGCAGGTCCCTGCAGACGGGATGGCACGTTGCATGGTAGAAAACAACTAAAAGAAAAAAAAAAAACAAAAAACAACCGAGCAGAGCAATCCCGGCTGGAAACACCAGAGCGTGGCACATGCTCCTTTGCTGCGGGGTTCTGCTCCCGACGGGATGGCAGAGAGCTGGGGCTGGACCGTGCCGCCGGCTGCCTGCTCGACCGGGGCAGGAGGGGAGGATCGGAGCACGGGGGCCAGGCAGCATCCCTCGGGAAGCTGAAGGTGGTGCAGGGGCTGAGGATGGCGAGCTGGGGAGGAAGGTCTGGGCCAGGGCTGTGGGGACCGTTGGCAGCAGCAGCCCGGCGAGCGGAGCAGCGAGGGCTGGCAGAGCCGTGGTGACGGGGAGCGAGCTGGGAGCTGACCTGCTGGGCCGTCCGGGATGAGCCGTGGATTCAGGCGAGTTAGTCCAGAGGCAGCCCCAAGGCATGGGGCTGGGGGTAAGGAAAGCCCTGGATGCCCACAAGCCCTGGCCGGGGTGTGCCGGTGTGTCAGAGCCCGGCGCTGCCCCGAATCCGAAGGGCACGGTGGGTCCCCCCGGCTCCAGCCCGGCGTGCGGCGCTGCCCGCAGTTCCCAGGGAGGTGGGAAGGAGCCGAACCCAGCTTTCCTCACCGGCTACAAAAGGGCAGCACCCTTCACCTCTTCCAACTTTCCTTTTGAAGGGCCAGGAGCAAGCGCCAGGGCGTTTTGTCCTGGCCCTCGCTGGCACTGGTGACTCAGGCGGCCCCGCGGGGAGCCGATGCGCAAATCGAGGTTAGGCTGAACTTAGCCAAAGCCCTTGGAGCCCCGCAAGCGGAGAAGCCCCCCTCGCTTCACAGTGGGTGTCTGTAGCAGGCACGAGGGGTGGCCCAAAGGCACGGGAGCATCGCCCGCCCCACATATGAGCATTTCCAACCCACCTCTCCCCCCCGACCGCCGCGCTCGCAATGCCAGCTGGTGAAAAAAGTGCTTTTTGTCTACGGTGGGTAATGCACCCTCTCTCCCCCTCCAGCAGCCGGGTGTCTCCGTCCCCATTTTACGGGCAGAGAAGGGGGCACTTGGCCTGCGGTGAGTCAATGCCAAAGCAGGGGTTAGAGCCTCGAGAGCCGGCCCGTCCTCTCCCCCCCGCAGCCAGCAGCATCTATTTCTCTCCGAGCAACATCCACCCCGTGTGAGAGCGGTGCTAATAAAGAACAAATAAAATGCTGTGCAAGCCAAAGGAAATGGCATCGTTTAAAAATACGCACAAGGTTAAGAGGCGCAGGGAGGACACAGCGTGCGTGGATGGGTGGGGGGAGAGCTTAGAGGTGGGACCCGAAGGGCTGCAGGGGGTAAGGCAGCACCAGCAAAATCACCCCGGTGCATGGGGGCACCGCGAATCCGGCTTCTCCCCCTGCCTAAGGACTGTCCCCACGGGACGGATCCATCGGTGGCTTTGTGCAGCACCATCCTGCACTCGGATCCATCGGTGGCTTTGTGCAGCACCATCCTGCACCCAGCCTCACCGCTGGCTGGGGGCACTGCCCAGCTCCGGGTGACGGCCGGGGGGGCTCCCTTCAGACTGCCCCATGCCGCTGCGCATCCCCAGCTGGATGAGGCGGATCAGGGGAAGCACTCGGAGACATTCCCGGGGCTTTGAGTCTCCTGGGGCGAGGGAGGAGAATTGAGGGATTTTTAGAACGTTTAGAACCGTTTGCTCTCCCAGCCCCGCCGGCACAGCCTGGGGCGCGTTGCCGCTCCAAATGAGGCCACTGTCAGGTTTCTCGGCTCAGTTTTCATTTAATTTTTTTTGTCACGCTCGCTCGCAGCAGCCCTGTGCGGACACCCAGGCCAGGATGCAAAGCCTCTGGGCAGCCCTTTGCCAGGCTTCCCTGGCCGAGCTCCTAACCCTGATTTCCCCCCAATATTCAGACCTGTGAGACGCACCCAGGGTGCTCCTGCAGGCGGGGGACCCGGACTCCAACCTCTGCTCTGCCATTGGCTTCCTATGGCTTTTTGGGCAAACCAGCTCTGCCTGTGGCATCCTTGGACAAAACCTTTTCATCCCCCTGCACCTCAGCCTGCAGGCGAATAACCGGGTGGGTGGGTGAGCCGTGACTTGCTCTGCCCAGCCCGGGGCATGGACCACCAGCTCAGGGCTTGGCAGGGGTACTTAGGCTCGCTTTTCTCCAGCAGTCGCCATCTGACATTGCTTGGGTCAAGCTTGCCTCTCTCCATCTCCCCTATCCCCTCCGTGCAACAGGGCTAACGATACCCAGGCAGCTTCCAAAAGAGCTGTTGTGCTCGAACTAAGGAACTCAAAAATACTGTGGGTCCTGAGGGCCCCTGTGTGTGTGTCAGGACTGCTCGTTGGAAGCATTTTGTCGTGGCCACGCTTGGAAGGATGAGTTTTCTGTGACGGGAGTGGCACAGACGCATGAAGTTGGAGGTGAGCACCGCGGGGGATCATCCAGCAAGGGAAAATGGTAGTAGGACCGAGTTCAGCCAAGTGTCCATCACCCATGGTACTTGTCCCCAGCAAGATTAGAAAGGGCAGCATCCACCCTGAGTCATTCAGCGCTGAGCCGGGTGCTTGGCTGGAGCAGGGTGTCCGGAACGAGCCCCTCCGAGAGCCGGCGCTGCCTTCTCCGCAGGGTGGGGGAGATTTCGGCCCCGGCCCCCCCTGCCCCGGCAGGGTCCGTGTTGGAATCCCCTCTGCTCCTGATTGTCTGCTCCGAGAGCCTTGGCGAGAAGGGAGCCCTGGGGCAGGGAAGGTCCTGAGCAGTGATGGATGGGTTTTGCTCCCCAGCCAGTCGCCACCCGGTGTTCTGCTCCTTCGCAGCCCGGCCAGCCCTGGTTTCCCACCTCTCCCCTGCTCCCAGTGCATGGGAACAGCTGGATGGAACCGAATTTTCGCTTGCCTTTGAAGGGCCAGCGGGTCCCGTAGCCAGCAAAAACATTTACTGAAAAAATAGTAATAGATCTGTTTCCCTTTCATCAGGGTGAGGAAGGCAGCTCAGATGTTGACGTTTCTTACCCGACATTCAGGAATCGCGGTCTTTAAAAACGAGAGCCCGGCGTGTTTGCAAACCGGACGGGCATCTGACAGCCATCAGCCCCTTGGAAGCAGCCCAGGGCTTGCGGGGAAGGCCCTTGGCTTCCTCGGCTGTGGTGGGCTCTCCACGGTTATTGCTCTGCAACCAGTGCTTCTGTTCAGTGGTTTTGCCTTAATAAAGCAGATTTTCCTGCTGCAAGGATGTCATTGCTGAGGAATTACTGCTGGGCCCGGCCTTTGCTTCTTTCGAAACTCGTCTGTCCCCAAAGGCTGTTTGCATGGGCGCCCGAGCTCAGCACCCCCAGGGCAACTGCGGTAGCCGGGTCCTTCCCAAGCCACCATTCACCCCGGCTGAGAAGCGGCTCCCACCCGTGGGCTCTTCCCTGCCAGAGCTGGCTGCTGGCTGGGGACTGACCCCCACCCAAACCCGCTCCTGGCTCCTGTTCGGAAGGCACTGGTCCTCGCTGGCCCCGGGGACCCTCCCGCAGCCAGGCTGGGGTGGCCCTGGGGCTCGCTGGCCCTGGGGAGCCATGGGGGAGGGAGGCTTCCACACGCGTCCCCCTGCACCCGCCGGAGCTGCAGCTTCAGGGGGAAACCAGAACACCTCACCCCATCCGTGCTCCTTTTCCTCCGGGGGCCCCCAGGCTCCGATGACACAGGCTTTGTCCCCAGCCTTAGGAAAAAGTTCCCACGCCCCACCTGGAGCACCCTGCTTGCCCTCTCCCCGTCCAAGCATGGCCACGCACACGCTCCGAGCTCCTCGAGGGGGAGGGACGCGCAATGCCCATCGCGATTCCTGCCAGGCGAGATCCTCGGCTCTGCTCCTGCCAGCCCCAACGCCACCCCCTTCCCCTGCCCGCTGGGCTCGGGGTCAGCCGAGCCCCGGGGCGGGAGAGCCGCCAGGTTCCCGGTGGGAAAGGGCTTGGGGAGCGTCCTGTGGCTTGGACGACGTCCGTCTGTCTGTCTGCCTCCCTCCAGGCCTCCGTGCCGCTGGGTTGGTGGCTGCACCATTGACTCAGGCACGGCGGTCGTCTCCAGCAGCCACCGGGCACTGTCAGTGGAAGTGGATTTCAGCGCTCATTAATCCCTGGCCAGATTTGCCTCCCTCCTTCAGCTGGTTTTTCCAGGAGCCTCGTCCAAGTACAATCTCGTCACCGGGCTTGCCGTGGTTTGGCAACGGCTTAGAGCCTCCTCCCCCCCCCCAGCCTCCCTCCCCTTGCCCACCCCTTGCCCTTCCATTTGCCGGCGCTGCCCCGTGTCCGTCCTTTCCCTCCTTCTCTGCTTTCCCTTGGTTTTCATGTGACCAGGCACGCTGGGAGGCAAATTGGCTTCGTCCCCATTTCTGACCCCGCTGTGCCAACGCGGGGTGGGGGGGGGGGATGAGCACATTGCTCATAGGAGTTGCAGCTGGGAGGAAGAGGAGGAGGAGGAGGCTGCAGGGCAGCCCCGAAGCGCCGGTCTGCGTCTCCTGGCGCGCGTAGGGCGCCAGCCCCAGCCCTTGCCCCATGGCACGGGGGTTCAGCACCGCGCCCCCCCGACGCGAGGGCTTTGGTGGTGCCGGCGCTGCCGGCTCCTCGTGCCAGGTCTTGTTCAGCTGCGGAGAAACCCGGTGCTGCAGAGCGATGTCCAGATTCTTGAGGCGCAGGAAAAACGCCTCTACCCCCTCGGCTGAGGGAATATTTTGGCTGGGTCTTAGCTTGGATTAAGGCACGGGCTGGAAGCGAGGGCAAAGCCGTGTTCATGTAACTCTGGGCAAACAGTGTCTTGATTTCCGTGGCAGAGAAGGCTTCCTTCAGCTAAAGCGCCCTTCTCCGGCGTTGCCGTCTTTGTTGACCAGAGAGGACATTCAAGGAAGAGGATTAGAAAATGGGGCGTTGAAATGAGGAGTGCAACAAAAATTATTCCTTGGCATCGCAGCTGAGGGGAGATGGAGAAGGAAGGCAAATATTTCTGATGAGTCAGATGCCCTTCCCTTGCCCTAGGCTAAGAGCAAGGTAGCTTGGCAAATCTTAAAGCAAAGCATAGGGAGGGGGCACCCCCCCAACCCTCCCAAACTCAAACAGAATATTTATTTTTTGGTGGTTTTTTTGCTTTGGCCCCCTTCCTTCTCCAGAAAAGAATTAATCTCAGGATGAAAAGTCCAGGAAGCACTTTGTGCTGAAAATGCCCGGCTGAGTTAAGTCTGGTCTTAGCCCAAATTTGCAAATAGTTTCCATCTTCCTGGAACGGCTGTTTCCAGTCAATGGGCTCGTCACTCCAGTTACACAGAGTCCTCAAACTGGTTAAAAGGAAGAACCTTCCCCCTCTCCCCCGGTGCTGTTCTGCTGTGCAGGCCCCCCCTCCCTGGAAAAGTTTTGAGTGGAGAGTGAGCCTTGTCCTGCGAGCCTTGCCTAGCTTAAACAATGATTCCGGGAGGTGCCATGGCATGTGTTCTGCAGAAAACCAGAGTCAGTGGCCACAAGGATTCCCTCCGGCCGCCTGCTCCGTGCATCTATTGTGTGCAATGTGTTGCAGGGCTGTTTAGCTTGGCCCAGTGTGTCATCCTCTCTCCGGTCTTTGAATAGACTCTGCTGGAGAAAATGACGGGAATAAGCCTGTTCTCCATTTGCTTTTGGCATTAATGGGGGGTTTTTTTTGTTTGTTTGTTTGTTTGTTTATTTCTTTGGGATTATTTTAAGGACCTCAAGGTCCCCACAGCCAGAGAGGCAGGGCCAACACGTGTTGCACGGCTGTTCCCCTCACTGACAGCGGAGATCCAGGGCGCTGGTGGCAGAGAGATGGGGGACGGTGCTATCCCCCCTCCCGGCTGCCTGCAGGGAGGAGGTAGCTCACCTCGCTCCCCAAGGAGACCTGCTGCTCCCTTCTGCTTTGGGGGAGCAGGGGCCCTCAGCCTGCCCGTGGTTTCATCTCCACTGGAGGAAGCATCACGGATGGAACGATGCTGGCTGCATCCCGGGGCTGCCTGGGGACCCGCTGTGCTGCAGCGACCTGGGTGCTCCGGGCTGTCTCCCAGTGCCGCTCCCCAGAGCCGAAGGCTGGAAGCCTGGCTGGAGGTGGGAAGGTGGGGTCCCTGTGAGCCCAGCAGCGTGCCCTGGGGTGACCACTCCATCGTCCTCCCGCCGGCCTCGCCGCTGGCTCCTGCCGACCTCGCTCACGCGCGGGTCTCTGCTCCCATCCTGCCTTTTCCCGGGAAGCTGGTTTGGGGAACTGGCCCCCGGCTTCATCTCACCAGCCTTCCCCGGAGGTGCGGAGTCGGGGCCACAGGGGTCCCCCCATCCCCTCCCACCCCCCTCTCCCAGGCAGGACCAGCTCCCTCCAGTTGATTCCCAACAGCTATTTGTCTGACGGCTCCCGCAAGATCTGAGCGCTGGGGCGTCTGGCACTGCCCCAGGCAATCTGCTCCAGCGATTTGCTATCCTTAGAAAGGCTTTTGTAAACACCAATCTGGATCTTTTTTGCTGCAATTTAAGACTATTGTCATTTGTCCCGTCGACACAGACACAGCTCGTTTGCTCTAATGTCTGAAGTGCTGTGAGAAACCCCGGGTCTGAACATTATCTGGTTCTGCCCAAACCCCCATGGGCACCCATGGGAGGTCACCTCCCGGGGAGATCATCCCCATCCCGCTGCTGTCCCAAAGGAACGGGGGGATTCCTCCACTCGGCCTCGGAAGAAGAGGAAACCTCGGGTCAAGCAGCCAAAAGGAAGGTTCAGATGTGCCAGCAAGCCTGCGTGCTGCCAAAGGGGCTCGAGGGGTTTCCAAACTTCAGCTGCTGGTGGTCACTTATGTCCCAACTGGCTTTCGCCAAGCTGGAGCTAACGCACGGGCAGGAGCGGGGCTGGCGATGCCCGGGAGTCCCTCTGCAAACGGCAAAGGGGAAGGAAGGAGCAGATGGGGAAAAGGAGGAGCAAGCCAAGAGTGACAAGGGATCAAGTGGATGTGTAAGAAGGAGCTGGGAGGAGTGAAAGAGGAGAGGGAGCTGTAATTAGGGCAGGTTTAGCATGCATGAATTTTGCTGGGTTTGCAGCAGGAGGCTTGCCCAGCAGCTGCAGAAATGATTTATTACATTTGCCCTGTAGGAAGGTAAATAAGATGTACACACTGTCCCATTTACTCAGACAATCGAGGGGATATGACCCAATTTCTATTTTACTAAGATCTTTTCCTCCCCAGGATTGGACCCCCGGGAGGTGCGGAGTGCGGCGGTGCCCCCCTACCCCCCCGGAGCAGCACCGCTGCAGGGGCCCGGCGTTTATCCCTTCTGCCCTTGCTGTCAGGAGGATGCACGGGGAGCATTTAAACCCCCCCGTGCTACCCTGCATCTCCCGTGCAGCCCCTCCTGCCTCCCCCCCCCCCCCCCCCCGTGCCGGGGACCTGTGACAAGGGGCAGATGACGGGAGGTGCCAGGCCAAGGGCGGGGGAAATCCGCCCGCACCATCTGCGTGTCGGATTAGGCGATGCTTTTCCTCTGACAGCGAGATGAGAGGGAGACAGGAGCCGGGAGCATCATCTGGCTTCCACATCTGCTGGGGCTGGGCACAGCTGGCTGCGCCGCGCCGCGCCGGGGCCGGGGGCTCGGACCCGGCTTCAGAGGAGAAAGTCCTGCGTGTTCGGTGGAGCTCCAGCTCCGGGAGGAGCTCGCTGCCCCGGGGGGAGCGGGGCCCCCTGTTTGCTCCATCACTCAGCAGGTCTAGGGGAGATAAGGGGCCTCCTGCACCCTGGGCCCTGCCTTGCCCCGCGCAATCCGGGCTGCGGTTACTTTTGCTGATACCCCCGGATGCAGCGTTTGCTGAATGTGCACGTTTCGGCAGCACGGTTTCTGACTGTTTCTGGGTTGGTTTTTTTTTTTTTCCACCCTTGCTTGCTAAGCCTCCTCCCCAGCAGGCACCCCCGGGCAGCCGGGAGCCTGCGGCCGCCCTCCGTAGCTCTCCGCAGCCGCGGGGATTTATTGCAGATGTTGGGCGGCGCGTGGCCAGCTCGGCCCCCAAATCCCGAGGCCGTGGGCAATGAAACGGGGCATAAGGTGGACATCGAGCTAAAAACCCTCTTTGGGGGGGTTCAAGTTCAAGGATTTTGCTGTGCAAAGAAAGAGTCAGTGGGTCGTGGGTTTTTCCGAATCCAAATTTCACATGGCTCTAAGCAACCAGCCGCAGGAAGCGTGCTCGGCTCTGTGTTTGGCTCTATCTGCCGGGTTTATCCCGCTGCACGCCGGCTGGCGCTCTGAAAAATACAGGCTGCTTGTGTTTGGAGAAGCCTGTCTGGAGGAACGGGAAGAGGAGCAACCCCTGGAGCCACAGGCGTTTGGGACAGCCTTCCCCAGCAGGAGCCCTGGCTCAGCACCGGGCACCCAGGGCCACCTTCCCCATGCCCCCCCCCGGTGGCTGGGGGGCACAGGGGCGAGGGGGAGCGGTTCCCGCCCCAGCTCCCTGCTGGAGATGGGTGATGCTGAGGACAAGGACACCGTTACTTAGCAACAGCTGAAGGATGTGGCTTTAACCCCACCCGGTACCCAGCACCACCCTCCCCTGGGAGTTTTCCGGAGGAACGGGCAGGGTTCCCATCAGATCTGGGCTCCATTGGGGGATTTTTTTTTTTTCCCCCCCTGTTTTATCCTTCTGGTCCGTACTTTTGGGGTGCTTCAGACCTGCTTGCTGCCTGGCGAGCTGGTCGGTCCTGGGCTGGGATGAATCCTGGCTCTGCCATCCCGCAGGGAGGCTGCTGGCTCTCTGGGATGAGCGGAGCCACGGCCCCCCCCAGGCTCGGGGCTCCTTCCCCTGCCCCGCGCTCACACTCCCTCCCAGAGCCGGCAGACAAAAACCTAATTGCATGACATAAATTATAGTAACTCTCCAAATAAAAGCCCAGGAAAAAAAAGGCTGAGGCTGGATGGACACTTGAGGGCCATTAGAAGATGCATAAATTCTTTTCCTTAGGTTTTTCATTTTTACATGTCTAATTACAGTGAAAGGAGCCTTTCAAGGGCTGCTCAACTGCCAGGGCACTCAGCAGCCCCTGGCAACTGGAGTGGGAAGAGGTGGCAGGGTCGGACGGCCCCCGTTTACCTTGGATAGAGCCTGGGGCTAAATAAATGCCAAGGGCTTGGGAAGGAGATGGGGGAGAGAGCGCTGCATTCCCCTGGGTCTCCCCCGGGAACGTGCCTTGGTTCCCCGGGCGCCCATCACTCCTAGGAATACTTCCATGCCATTGTGGCCCCTCTTTATTTATCTGACGCTCCTCAAGCATCTTGCAAACTTTAATTAAACATGCCTCCTCGGGGTATCTGTTACCCTCATTTTCAAGATGGACTGGCTGAAGACAAAGGAAAGGAGCTGCGGTTCTGAGGACTGGGAATAAAACCCAGGAGGGGGGAGAGGGGGCTTCAATGGTCTCTGGCTTCCCCCCCAGCCCTGTGCTCTGCCTGGCAGGGGCTCTGCCACCGGCGGCATCGCTGGCACCATCCTCGGCGGCCCCAGATGTGCCAGGGGGGCTCGGAGGGAGCGGGAAGGACCCGGGAGCGGCCGCAGATCCCCCAAGCAAGGGAATCGCAGGCTGGGATGGGGAGAAAAGCCCTTAAACCAAGAGAAATGCAGCGGGGTCAGAGGGCAGGGCTGCTCCCAGCTCGGGGCCCTGGCCCAAGCACCCAGCGCATGACGAGCCACTGTGATAATTAGGGGCAATTTATACTTCCAGGTCAGGGGTTCACTCTGGCTTGTCATCGATTTTTAGGTGGGTGATAAACTGCCTGGGAACCAGAGCTGTCGGGATAACACGGGAAGTGTCCCATTAGAGGGGGAGCTTCTGGAGCAAGCGCTGCCATCCTTGCCCCCCTGAAGCCCCCCATGGCCACGGCCGGGGTGGGGGACCCCTGTGGCTTGCTGCTGGCTGTCCCCCCGTCCCTGGGGCTGGTGACATGCCACCCACCGGTGCTGTGCTCCTGCCCCCAGCCCTCCCCAGCTCTGTGCTGGACCCTGCTGTGCCCGAGGGCACGGGCTGGTCTCCTGCGGTGCTGGAGGCCGGTGACCCCCCCGAGCCAGGAGTCACTCCGTCCTTTTGGGGGAGCAGGCTCGAGCAGGCAGCCCTGGGGTCACGCTCCAGAAAGCGCTCGCGGCCGCCGGTTTTTCTGCGTGTGAACCTGAAAACAAAGCCGGGGAAGTTTTGCGCGTGCATTTGTTACGCTTGTCGCTGCTTTTCCAGCGCTGGGGAACAGCCCTGGGCTCCCGGATCCCCGGTGGCTGACACGGCAGTCCTGCCTGCGGGCTGAGGTACCGAATGCAAGCGCCGAAAATGCCGGTGCCAGGGCATGCAAGGTTTTGCTTTGTCCTTGACTTACCCCACTGCCGCGTTTGCTCTGCTCCAGCACCGGCTGCTGCGCCGATACGAAGCGCAAAGCCCGGGGGGGGCTCCAGTCCAGCCGGGGCGAGCGTCGGGAGGGGACCCCCTGGCTCTGGGAAGGGGTTTGTCCCCCA
This sequence comes from Butorides virescens, assembly GCA_017310255.1. Lineage (NCBI taxonomy): Eukaryota > Metazoa > Chordata > Aves > Pelecaniformes > Ardeidae > Butorides > Butorides virescens. The sequence goes on from JADKXX010010597.1 coordinate 20,319, forward strand.
GCTTGCAGCACTCTGCTCGCAGAGGCAGATTCTGCTGCTCCCGGTGAGCACAGCAAGAGCTTCAGTATGTTTGCTCCATCCCTTTTTTTTTTTTTTTTTTTTTTGCAAACTGCTCTAGCAGGTAGAACCCTTCCCGGATTTATTCCTCAAGCCAAAAGACAGCAACTGCAGGCGGCAGCTGAATGTGTGCAGCAGCTCGAGCTCTCGCTCCGGCTGCGGGGCAGAACACGCTCGGCTGCCCCTCTGCCAAACCCGCGCCCTGCCCGGCCGTCCCACGGGTGCTCTCGGGGTGGATTTGATGCCATCCCACTCCAGAGACGCTGCTGTGGGTGCAGCCCGGCTCCACTTCCTCTAATTAAAGGCACCAAGTTATGCTATGGACTGAATTCAGCAGTAGCAGCTAAGCTCTTCCCACGTACATTAAATTGTCCAGACCTTGGCATGCTGTGAAATTACAGCCTCGGCACGGTTGGGGGTATGCTGGTGCGCCCAACTTTTTGGGCTGGGAAGTGCCTTTTTCTCATAAACAGGTCCAAAACAGATGAAAAGTGACCTGGCTGAGGAGAGTCATTAGGATCAGGGTTAAAATTGCTCCGCCTGTGGCTCCGGACCATCTGCAGCCCTTGCACCTTCTCCTCTCTGGATGTGCCCCTTAAGTGGAGGATGCTCAGCCCCAAGCCGTGCCCGCCGAAACGCGGGGCTGAGCAGACACCCCTGGGCTGATCTCCTCCACGGTGGCGTATTTGTGAGGATGCTCCCGTCACGCCATTAAAAAAAAATGAAGTAAATAAAGGAGGGGGAAAGGGCAGCCGTCTGGGTGACGGAAAAGTGACCCCGCATCACGGAAAGCCACCTCCAAGCGCAGGCACGGCCGCGCCGTGCTCGGAGAAGCCCCTCTCAGCAGCCAGGCGCTGGGTGGTCTGCCTCTTAATTACAGGGTTAATGCGATGTTACTATCAGGAGAAGTTTCTTAACCTGATAATGAGTAGGAAGCAGCTGTAGCTTGGAAAATGTAATAATTGCAGAGTGGAGCAATGTAATTATAAGGTGTGTATCAACTGCCTCCATGTTTACTTAGAGAAGACTAAATCCCCTCAAAAGCAGCAGCCGTGGCAGCAGCCGGCTCTGTTCCTTGCGGGGGGGTGTAACAGCGTGGGGACGGGGGGGAGCAGGGACAAGTCCTGGCCTGCTCCTCTCCGCCGCCGGCCTGCGGGGGCTTGAGCTTGAGGCTGCAGTGGGCTCCGAGCGCTTGGTCAGCATCGCTCCCGCTCCAGCTCCCATTTCCAGGGAGCATCGCGGTGCCGTGCCCAGCCCGCCCGGCTCCGGGAGCTCACCCAGTGCGTGGGACGTCACGGGTGGAGCGGTGTCCCCTGGCCTTTCCGGGGAGCAAACCTGGCAGGGGAGAGGGAACGGTTCCGGCTGAGGCAGGCAGAAGCTGCCACCAATCTCTGCCCTTCTCCCGTGCGAGCTCCTCTCTTCTGAGGATGCTGCAGTCCCGGGAGCACGTCCCCAGGGGGGACACCGACCCAGCAGTGCAGAGCACCCTACCTGTCACCCCTGCCTCCCTTCCAGGGACACCGACCCAGCGGTGCAGAGCACCCTACCTGTCACCCCTGCGTCCCTTCCAGGGCTGCTCTCATTCCCAGGAGCTCCTTGGGAAAGACCAGCACCAAACGGTGACGACTCAGCCCTTTATTTTCTCCTCCTGAGGCATTGGTGGTCTCGGATCTACGTGTGCCCTGAGCTGCTCCCGGCAACCTCAGAGCATCCTCCTTGAGAGAGAGCTCTCCTCCAGATCCCGGCACGAAGGCACAGCCCCTCTCAAAGTGTATTTCTGGGCTTCCTTGCCTGCTCGACCTTTGCAAATGTCTTCCTTTGATCTTTCATAATTGCCCTGTGCTGACGCGTTTGCGTCGCGATGGCTGAGGAGGGTGGGAGGACCCTCGCCTTCCCAAGGTCCTTTCCTCGGGGGCCGTGATCTTCTCCTGCCGCCGCCCCAGTCGTCATCCGGGCTGCGAAATGGCTCGAGCGTCAATTTGGGAGCTGGACCAAGGTCTCGCCTTGAGAGACAATCTGCCCCCTCCACCAGCTAATTAATGAGGGGAAATTCTCCATGGCCTCGCGGGCTTCCCAAGCGCCTGGGGGTCACAGCGCGTGGCTAGGGTCCGGCTGGCCATCGCTGTCCCCCGCACACCCGCGCTGGCTGCTGGAGGAGCAAGGTGGGCAGGGGATGTCCCATCCCTCGGCAGCACCTCCTGCCGGTGCCGGCACTGCTGGAGAGGCAGCCGCAGCCGGGGCTGGTGGCCTGCTCTGCCGGGGCATGGCTCTTCCCCCTGCGTCCCCTTTCCTCCGAGGACAAGCTTGGCAATGTTGGTTTTGGTCCGGATGGCTGTGCACCGGGAGGATGGATGCTCACCCAGTGGAAAACCGATGGCAGATAAGAATTTGGCTTCCCATCCCTCCTGGCTTCACCCTGAAACCCCCAGAGAGTACGTAGGACCCCACGCCTCCTTCGTGTCCCCCCTCATACAGATATAAATACATGCACCAGGCCCCTCCTCCAGGCAAATACCCCTTCCTGAGCAGCTCTGGGCCAGCACAGGTTTTTTCTCTGGATAAATGGGATGGGAAAAGGTTCCTCCAATGCTGAGCGGCGACTGCACGCAGCCAGCGAGCGGCCGTGGGGCAGCAGATCTGGCTAATGGTGTCTCTGCAAAGGCCCTCGGCTCGTAGGAAGCAGGGTCTTTCCTCAGCCTGGTTTCTGCAGAACCATTTTTACTCGAGCATCCTCATTTTCCGGTCTCTTCAGTCGAGCTCAGGCCCCGCGCGCTGGAAATCAGCAATGGAGATTAAAGCTGTGTTTGCAAACGCTTGCTCCTGCTAAATCAAAGCAAGCGGATTAGCAAAACCATTTGGCTTCTCAGTTCTGCTTTTCTGCCGTGACCGCGACACATCGTCCAACAACTCCCCTAATCCGCCAGCCCACCAACCCCCTTTCCCGTGGAAATCCACCTCCTCCTGCCTGCGGATGCGCGGGGCGCGGGATGCTCGCTGCCTGCCCGGCTCGGGGAGCGCGGGGCTGCAGCTGGGTGCTGTCGGACCAGCGTGGCATTCATCCCGGCAGAAACCCTTGGAGATTCCCTCCCTCCCTGGTGCCTTCCACCACGGAGGCCAGTCCTGGACACCTCTCCCAGCTCCTCAGCCATCCTGCTCCGTGCTGTGAGCGCTGGCTTCAAGGTAAAAAGAGTGGACAACTGCTCAAGGTTACCCAGAGCTTGCTTTCATAGAATCCTAGAATCCTAGAATCCTAGAATCCTAGAATCATGGAATGTTTTGGGTGGGAAGGGACCCCCAGAGGTCCCCCAGCCCAACCCCCCTGCAGGAGCAGGGACACCTTGAACCACATCAGGTTGCTCACAGCCCCGTCCAACCTGGCCTGGGATGTTCCCAGGGATGGGGCCTCCACCCCCTCTCTGGGCAACCCCTGCCAGGGTTTCACCACCCTCACTGGAAAGAATTTCTTCCTTAGATCTAGTCTTTCCCTTTACTTCATTAAAATAATTGATATAAACAGTGGCAGTTGCTTTGTAACCACCTGGTTTTCACGTGGCAAGGGGAATATGAGCAGCAAGTCCTTTAGTTATGATGGCTCAACCCTTTCCCATCACGTCGCTCTGGTTTTGGACCTTAAAGCAGTGCTCACCACATTTTCCCTACCCAGGGTGAACTATTCTGGGCTGAAGTTTCCTTCCAGCTGCTCCGATTTTTGGAAATTTCAATGGAAAAACAGTTCATTTGGTTTCTGAAGGAAACAAGCTGGGGGGACAACATCTTTGTTTTTCTCATACTTAAACCCACAAGGGCAAAACCGGTGACACTATTCCAGCAGCAAAGGCCTGGCTGAATGCGGTGCCCTCCGGGGGGCAGAGGGCATTGAAGGTGCCTTTTGCCAAGCCGGTCAAAATCCACCCAAGTTATCCAAAATACAAACTTTTAAAGAAAGCCGAGTTTGCTCCTGCACAGTTTGGCAAAGAGATTTTTGTGTTGATTGCGTCTGGGATGGAAAAGCTCCCGGGGCTCTGGGTGTCTCCGTGCCAGCAGGATGGGCTGAAGGCAGAGCCCCCCTCGGCAGCCCCCGGGGCTGAGCGATGCTGTGGAGGGAGGCTTGGGGACAGGCGGAGCAAGAGGAGAATTAAATGTGATCCTGCCCTGGGAATACTGTCTGGGCCCCCCTGAGAACACTGTCTGGGTCCCCTGAGACCAGAACTTCTGAAAAAAAAAAGAAAAGAAAACCCCAAACCCAAATCACTTCTGCATGAGAAGCGCACGGAGGCAGTTGTGGAAATGCCACCTGAAGTGCCTGATTTCGACTTAACCAGCCCTGGAAGAAGGTCCAGGTGGGCTCCCTCATGGCGAGCCCCTACTCAAGCTGCACCACCCAGCTGAAGAGGCAGGAGTAAACTGGTGGGGAATGGGGAAACTGAGGCAAACTAAGGGACAGGGCTGGGCTCACACAGAAGGTCTGCAAGGGCCCAGCCTTCCTGGAACAGGGATGCCCACTCGCAGATACTCCCTTCAGCTCCCCCCTCCGTTGCTGACACCCCGAGAGAGGTTTCAAAGCATGGGCTGCTGCAGAATGGCAGGCTGGTCCCTAGCCAAGCCCCCACCGTGGCCCAGGCACACTTTGGTCACCTTCCCAAGCCCAGGAAAGCAGCGGTAAACCTCTCAGCATAGGGTGTTTGTAAGAGAAACATCTCCAATCATCTCAGATTCAAGCCAGCCCAGCAGCTACCTCTGCTCCTTCGCCTTGGGCACGTCCCAAGGAAAAGCCCTTTGCTTCACCAGTTGTTGCTTCTGAAATTGCTCTTGCTCTTGGCCTCTCTGGTTTCCTACCGGCAAGGACGCCCCTGGTCCCTGGGGGCAACAGCAATCAGCCTCCAGAACCTCCGCCTCCGGGAAGCCCTTGCTGGATATCAATATATATTATCAATATATGCCTGCGTGTTTGCGTGCGCGTGTGTATTTTTGTGTCTATAGGTAGGATCGATGAAAATGGACGTTTAAGGAGCTGTAATACAGCCTGCGTCGCTGTCGGGAAGTGCAGCAAGTGTTAAAAGCTTAATGGACGGTGGAGGAACGGGTTTAAGTGAGTTGTTTGCAGACTTCAGCATGCAGGAGGAGAGGGAAATCAAGGAGAGAGAGAACAGGAATTCAGAGGGATTGGAGACGCTGCCTCCGGAGCTGGTAATGAATGAGAATGAACAGGCTGAACCAGCGGGCTGCCTCCAGAACACGGCCCTGGCACGCGCCCTGGCACCCGCTTTAATTTTATGCTGTAGTTACCTGTTCCGACCTCAAATAAAACAACGATTCCGAGGGGAACGCTGAATTAAATCAGCTGCTCGGCTCCCCGAGACAGGCGCTTGCCTCCTCCTGCTTTTCTTACCCTGGAGATCTTAACAGCGCAATTTAAACCTTTGCAGCAAATCTGGGAGCTGGAGTGGGGTCCCCGGGGAGGAGGGAGCTGGAGGATGCCAGACACGGACGGCGCGGGGAGGTGCGCGGCGGGGCTGAGCACGCTGCTGTCTGGCAGGATTGGGCTTTTGCAGCAGCTCCGTGGCCCTGCCGCAGTCGCACGCGCTCCTTGGTTTGGCCCCAAGGTCCAGGGTGGGAGCGCAGGAGGCGGGGAGGGACCCGGGGTCTTGGGTGCTCGTGAGCCAGCGGAGGACGGGACCCCCATTTCGTGGGAGGGAGGTGGCACCTGGGAGGGGGTGCCAAGGGATCAGCCCCTGGGGAGGGCGGGCTGGTGGAAAGGCAGCTGCTGGAGGCCTTTTGCAGGGCTCTACCCCACATCCACCGAGGGGGAGCCCGCAGAGAGCCGTGCATGCATCTTCTCGGCTTCTGGGGGGTCCTGCCCTGCCCAGGCTCCGTGCTCCCAGCCCCAGCCAGGAGCTGGGCATCGCCGCAGGACTGGGGACGCGGCCGTGCCCGCCGTGGCCGCAGGTGCTTGCAGTGTTGCTGTGTCACAACGACGCAGTCGCGTTGCCGTGGCTGTTTCACGTCTCTGGTTGCTGTCAGGAGGGGGGGGATGGCAACCAGCATGATTTTCCTGAGGGTGATCCATTTAGAGAGCAATGGCTCGTCCAATCTGGGCACTTGAGAAAACTCTGGGGGCCAGTCTGCAGCCACAGGTACTGTCAAGGCTTTCGAATTTGACACCACCTTGCATCCGCCACGGCCTGCCTTGCCTTTTCCCTGCCCCAAACATTTCCCTGTGCAATCCCAGCTGACCCCCAAAAGGTCCCTTTTCACCCGTTGTGTGAGGTGGTCTGGGGCTCATCCTCCCTCCGCTGCCGGGGTGGGAAGGGTTAAAGCCTACCTCCTCCGGAGGCTACGCTTCACTTGATAATATCATCAGCTTGTGACAGTGTTAATGCGGGGATCAGGTGCAGGAGGCGGCCCGCATTACCCTGGAGAGAGATGAGTTGTGTCCGGAAGAGCCAGAACTGGATACGTGGCATAATTGCACCAGGGCTTGATGATGCCTTCCTGACCCCTTCCCTCTTAATAAACCATTAGCCGCCCCAACGACGACGAACATCCTCCTGCCTCTTGTTGCACGAACCTCTCCTTCTCCTCCGCGGCCACATCCGACCGTGTCCGCCCGCCTCCGCGACGCTCCCTCGGGCTGGCCGGGTGCTGCTCCCCGCACCCAGGACATGCAGCACCTCCCGGGCAGCTCCTCTCCTCCAGTGCCACCCTTCCCACCGCCCCAGCCCCTGCGGTGTCCCCCTGCCGCCCTCCCGCCTGTTTAACGCACTGGGAAATTTCTCAATATATATTCAAATCACTGCGGCTCCCTGGGAGCTGAAGGCTGCGAGCCGCTGCTTATTCCTCCCAGTCACCCCAGTGCTCCCAGCCAGGGAGGGGAGTACTGGGGCAGGGGAGCTCACTGCTGGGACCTGCTGGTCTCCCCAGTGCCGAATGCTGGGAGAAGGCACCGTGTGCCTCTTTTCCACCCAGGTGGAAGGCGCATATCGATGATGGTGACCCCGGCACCCCGAGATAACAGAGAAACAGGCGTGGGGTTGGAGGGGAAGTCTTACGGATGCGTTTGCAGATGATGCCTGAGCACACAAACCAGAGCAGCACGCAGAGTTAGTCCCTATCTTCCTCGTTCTGCATTTTGCCAACAAACCCATCTACAGATCGCTGTGCTGGGTAAGCATCCTTCAGCGGGGCGCTGTCAAACCTTTACAGCGCAGGCTTATCTTCTCCACTTGTCAGTGGTTATTTGAATTCCGCCGGTGCCAGGAGTGGGTTTGCTGCAGGGCATGGCGAGTCACCTCCCTTGCCTCCGACTGGGGTTATCGAGGGAAAACCAAGCTTTTCCACACAGGGCCGTGCCCCGTGGTTTCAATACCCACGGGCCATGCAGCGAGCGCCTGCGATGGCCCCGCGACGCCTCCGCCTCTCTCCGGCTGCTGGCTGTGCCGCTTGCAGCCCTCGCCAGCCGGCGGTGACCAGGACACTGCGGCTTTCCCTCCTCTCCTCCCTCTGGGCATCGCTAGGGTTTTCCTCTCCGACTTTCTCCTCCCTAGCTGGGCAGCCCATTTTGCCCCAGTCCTGTTCCTTATCTTCTCACCGTCAGCTCTTGCTGGCTTGACTCTGCCATCTGTCCCCAGGTTTGGGTGACATTTTCCTTGTCTAGGCATCCTGAGAAGCTCGTGCCAATGGGCAATGACTCCGATGCCAGGCTGGCAGGCGCCGTCCCCTCCTCCCACACTCACGTCCCTTCTGCCATTGCTCCTGCTCCTCAGCTACCGTCCGGTCCAGCAAAGAAGCCAAATCCCTTCTCCATCCTTTCTGGGGACAGTGGCTGGTCACACACTGGGCTCTCTCCAAGCAGCCGGTGACACCACGACAGAACAAGAGCGGAGGGGCAGGAGCTGAGCTTCCAAGCCTGGGATTGCTTCCCCATTCAAGCCGGGCTGCCCTGCCAGCCAAACACAAGTTACGGCAGCTTCACGGCTCCTTTCGCCCCTGCCGGCTGGCACGGAGGCGCCCAGCTCCGCTTCTGCGGGAGAGCTGGACGGCCAGCGGGAGCGATGTGCCTGTGGGTGTCCCCTCCCCTCGCCGTGCTGCCACCCCCAGGACCTGCCCTCTGCACAAGCACCTCTTATTTTCCTCATCCTCTCTCACCACCAACTTAGCCCCATCTTTTCCCTTCACCATTTGGTTACAAACCCACCTGGAAAACTCAAGCTCCGGGTCAGCTCCTCGTTTTTAAGTAATGCTTCTGCTTTTTCACCTGGAGAGGCAGCTGCAGGGCAGAGCTTTGCTGATGCTCTCAGCATCCCCAGGAGCCTCCAGAAGCAGTTTAATCATAGAATCATGGAATGCTTTGGGTGGGAAGGGACCCCTAGAGGTCCCCCAGCCCAACCCCCCTGCAGGAGCAGGGACACCTTGAACCACATCAGGTTGCTCACAGCCCCGGCCAACCTGGCCTGGGATGGTCCCAGGGATGGGGCCTCCACCCCCTCTCTGGGCAACCCCTGCCAGGGTTTCACCACCCTCAGCATAAAGAATTTCTTCCTTAGATCCAGTCTAAACCCACCCTGCTTCAGTTTAAAGCCATCCCCCCTTGTCCTGTCCCAGCTGGCCCTACTAAAAAGCTTGTCCCCCCCTTTCCTATGGGCACCCTATGAGCGAGCCCTGCCTGCCCCCCTGCCGGCTCCCTTCCCTCCCCACGCCGCCCTGGCCGCCCCGGTTCCCACACTCCCCAGCGCCTCCGGATCCTTCCAGGCTCCCGCTTTGCCTTTGCCCCTGGCTGCCAGCTTCCCCCGGCGCGGCTTGCGGACAGCTGTGATGTATCGGTGACAAGCCGCCTTTGTGGCCCGCTCCTGCACAACAATAGCTACTCCTGTCTGTTTATACAAGTTTGAAATTGTCCCTATAAATACGGTGGGGAAGAAACAGTAGACTATAGATTGCACGCTGACAGCTGAAAGATTAAGGGAATCCATTAACTAAACCAACTGCCTGGAAATCTTATGCAGAACATACACCTGAAAGCTATTATTGCTGTCCTGTCATACCACGTTATCTCTTTATTTAGGACCCTTTCTGTTGGGTTCAGGCTCTGCTGCTTGGTTGTTGGGGTTTTTATTTTTTTTTTTTTCCCCCCCGTTAATAATGTAAACTTGTTCTGGAGTAACAGAGGAGCCCTTGATTAAGTATCTAAGTATTTTCTGCTGAAGAATTTATGAAGTCTGAGCCAGCACTGTCCTTGCCAGATCCCACGGAGCGTAAGGGGAGGGGGCACTCGCCCGTCTCTGGGTTTGGGCTGTGAATGGCCTTGGATCAGGTTTCCTTGCAATGAACTGTTTGCATTGCTCTCAGGGGCGACTCCGGCTCACTTAAATATCTGGCTGCACTTAACCTTTTTTCACCTGAATTCTCTCCATCGCTCCCTGCCCCTACCCCCCCCCCCCGCCAGCTCCCCGCTCTCCAGCAGCAGCCCACCCTCCACTGTACAAGTGCAGGGGGTGGCTCTGCTCTCCCGGAGCCGCGCAGGGTCCTGGCTGCGATACTCTTGAAGTTGTTTTGGTTTTTTTTTCCCCTATTTTGGTGTATTCAGGTCTGGCCACAAAGCTCAACACCACGGTGCCCACGCAAGCTCCTTGTCCTCCACCCAGCACCACCCCGGCTCCTCTCTGCTCGCCCTCCCCTCCTCACCCGGCGCCTGCAGGGGGGTCCCAGGGGAGGGGGGGTTTCGTTGTGCACCTCGGTGTTAAAAGCGGCAAAAGCGGAGACGCGTGGCTCTTCTGAAGTGACAGCCCGTGAGTTTGGAGGACGGCTCCCTTGGTAGCCCCAAGCTGAGCGGTGGGCTCAACACGAGGTGCCCCCCAACACGAGGGGTTCAGTGGAGGGGGGCTTTGTAAAAACTGGTGGTCTGCGTTTGGGAGAAAGTTGGGAAACACCCCCAGGCCAAACCCTCGCTGTTCCCCCCTTTTCCTCATCCCTGCTTTCCCCTTCCCTCAGCCGAGCCTTGCCAGCGGCACTTCAGCGTACCTTGCTCTGATTTGGGGTTGGACTGGATGATCTCCCGAGGTCCCTTCCAACCCTTGCGATTCTGTGATTTAGGAGTTACTCAAACGATATTTGCACCTGCGGGTGCAGGCTGGGCTAACCCCCCCCGGGACGGCGATTTTAGACACGCGATTTCTCCCACTCTCATTGCGGATCATTTCCTCCTTCGTTTGCCATCCCAGGGCAGGGTGCAGACAAAAAAAAAAAGGAAATATCAGGGTTAGTGAACACACAACCTGCACGAGCGTGGAAAGGTCCACAACCGAGGCGGCACCGTTTTTTCGCAGCAAACCCCCCCCTCTGCCAGAGCCCCCTTTTGCCCGGCGATGTGCGAGTGATGAACGCGATCCGGAGCGCAGAATAAAGTTTCAGTCGCTGTTATTGTCAGGGGAAGGGGAGCAGTTTCCAGTCCTGGCTGTCCAGATAGTAACCATGGCATCTGGTGCTCGGCAAATACAGCCCGGTGAAAGGGCTAGCGAGGGTTTGATGGGCTACGGGATGGGGGGGTGGGGGATAAATCACATACAAACCCATCTCTGCACCCAGGATGTGACTGTGTTACCGAGCCGTGAGGAATTTGGGAAGAGATTTGTAAAAGTTCGCGCTGCTGCTCTGCTGCAAACTCGCCCGAGCCGGGGTATTTTCATTTCTCTCCTCCTCTAAGCGATACCCGCGGGGTTTTCCCACCTTCTGAATTCGGCTCGCACCATGTCACAGCGGAAGGAAACCGGCTGCTTGAGAGCCAAGAACAGAAGAGGGCTTGAGGTCTGTGGAAATGCTGAATTCCCACCCGGTACCATGGCTGGGACGGATCCTGCCTTGCTAAAGCGAGGATCTTGCACGCCGGGACTCCGCCGGGTTGGGAGAGCTCGCTTGGCGAGCTCTCCCAACCCGGCGGAGTCCCGGCGTGCACGATCCTCGCTGAGCATCCCTGCCCTGCACCAATTTTGGGGAGCTGGGAGCTTGGTCAGCTGCGGGAAGGAGTTTAGGGATGGCGAGTTATGGAGCGAGGGATGGAAGGATGCAGGCAAAGCAGCTGCAGGGGTGGAAAAGCCTGGATGCTTGCACAGAAGAAAACCCAACCATTCCAGGAGGCTCCTTCATGCAAGAAGGAGCCTTCTCCCTGCTTTTTTGCGCCTCGGCATGAAGGACTGGAAAGGTCCTGGAGCAGCTCTGCTGAATGCTGCGGAGAACTTCAAGTGACTTGAATTTCAGGAGCCCAGATGAAGCACCATCAGTGCTTCTGCTTGGAAGTTCTCTATGGGGCTTTTCCCAAAGGATGGGTGCGTTTGAAGGCGCAGATGTTGGTGGGAGTTTGTCGGTGAGCTCTGGGAGCGGCTCGGAACGGACACCTGAGGATGCACCATCAGCATGATCACGGCTTCTGCTGGCGTTGTCTATGGGTTTTGAGCAGAGGACGGGTGTGTTTGAAGGCACAGATGGGGCTTGAAGTTTGTTGGGGAGCTCCGGGAGTGCCTCAAGCTCCATAGCCAGGCTCTCCAGCACGGAGATGCCCCAGTAGAGAAGCTCTGATGGTTCTCCCTCCGGACCAGCCAGCAGCTCCCCTGAGCCACGTCCCTCCCCTTGGGAGGCGTTTGCCACCAGAGAGAAGAACGGGAGGTTTGGATGGCCAGAGGCCAGCCCTGCGCCGCCGGAGGACTCGCCGAGCCCACGAAAATCAGCCGGTGGCCGTGCCGGAGGGGGCTCCACGCGGTTGGAGCTCGTTTGGGTTGTGCTGGCGGGAGATGGCAGAGGTCGGGAGAGCCGGTGTTGCCAGGCAACGCTCCCCGTATATTAGGAAGATAAATCCTATCATAATGGAAAGAACGGATACTTTCCGTGCCTGTTGTTTATTTCTTTCTTCCTCGGTGGTTCTGCTCGCTCAGAGCAGATCCCAGCTGCGGCGGCAGGGAGCAAAATGACCTTTCAGTGCCCCGAAGGACCGAGAGGTTTCATCCTCGCTGATGAGAACGGTGCGATACGGGGCTCTGTGGATCTGCCGGGACTCGGGCACAGCCCTGGGCAGGAGGGGGGGCAGGACAGAGACAGGCACGCCTGGCTTTTGGGGAGAAAAGGGGCCTGTGGGAAAGGCCGATTCCTTATCTCCGGACACATCCCACTCGTGTCCTCCTTGCTTTTTGCAAACGTTTGTGCGTTTGCGCTTTACCTGTCTCAAAGGCAGCGCGTTGGGGTCCCTCCGCCGAAGCTGGGGTTTGGATTTGCACGGGCTGAGGTTCCCCCGGCAGCCCCAGGTGACTGAGCTGTGATTCCAGCTAAAACACAGCTTGAATACTGAGCGCCCGCGGGGAGCTGTTTGCAATCAAGCCAAAAAAAAAAAAAAAAAAGAAAAAAAAGAAAAAAGAAAAGTCTCCCTCCCAAAGATGTTTAAATACTTCCAAACAACAAGAAAAACTGGAGGAAATTGCAATGATTAAAGCGAACAGAAACGGAGGCTTAATTTGTCACATATATCATTTGCTCCGACTCGTTCAGCCGGCTCTGCTATTTTCCATTAGTGCACTTCAGGGTTGCAACCGGGATGAGAAGGAGAAGTGACAAAGTACGATGAGACTCCAGCGTGACGAGCCTTTGCGGGGCACACAGGCTGCCAACGCCTTCGGCCACGCAGCGGCCAGACAGCCCGGCCTTCAGCCGTCCTCTTCATCCTCGCTGCCCCGGGGCCGTGTCCTGCCGTCACCGGGAGGAAATGACAAGGAAACCCCAGCGGCTGGTGGCTTCTCTGGTCCCACCACCACTCCTCACCCCGGGCCATCGTGCGGAGGAACCCACGTGGCACGGGTGGGCTGCAGCCGTCAGACGCCGGCGGTGCCACTTAGCCTATAGCCCAGGCACCTCCTCGTTTCCATATGCAATTAGCTTACAGCAGCGTGGTAAATATTTCATACCTTATAGCAAAGGTTGTTTAATTTTTTATTATTTTAAAGCTGCTCATGAATGTTTTACAGAGATGATCTCCTCTGGTGGGGAATGGAATGGGAAAGTGCAAGGGAAGTTTCCCGCAGTTCAGTTTTGGGGATCAGACTCCGGGCACCCAGTGCCCATGGTAGCTGTTAATTTAATTTAATGAGCACAACTGAAGCAGGATGTTGAGCAAAGCGTATTTACCGAGTATGACACCGTGTGAAATAAATGCCTGCAATGTGCCTCTACAATCCTGTTTATCACAGCAGTCAGTCCGTTGTCTTCCAGTCCATGGGCTCGGCTACGCCGACTCAGGAGAGGACGACGTCCCAGCTCACGTGTCACGGCGCCTTCTCGCTTTTGCCTACTCACTTTAAGTTCTGCTATGGCTGGGGTCTGCAAAAAAAAAAGAAGCCGTTGCAAAAAGCTTTTGTGCAAAAAGCTTCTGCTTGTTGCGTGACGGCCTCTATGAAATGTCGTTCCTGCCACCCGCGCCTGGCCGAGCCCAGGGGTGACCCCCGAGCATCGGTTCCACCACTGACTTGGAGAGACAACTGGATCGCTCCTGGCGTCTCAAAGTCAGGCGGCTGTTCTGAAGTCAGGCGAGGTGAGTTTCTTCCCCAGTATCATACATGAAAGGGCATCAGATTTAATTTCACGTGAAACGCGTGCCCGCTGGATAAGGTACAGACAGAGCCACAAAGAAAGTGGCTTCTTTTACTCTTCTTTCAGTCCAAAAAAGCCCTTTGGGGACCGGCTAATCCCACGTCCTTTTCTCTGAGGTATTCCATCAGTGAGCTTCCTGCAAACGTTTCTGGGGTGACCGCCTCATTTCTGCTCTACTTCTCTTTCTACAGGAAAAGCAAGCAAGGAGCATCTTTGCAGGTGACGTTTGCCAGCCTGGCTTTTAATTCCGCTTGCCTTGGGATTCCCCGTTGACTCAGATGCTCGCCTGCCTCCCTGCAGAGCAAGATGAGGGCAGAGCTGGTTGTCTGAACCCAAATTAAGTCTTCAGGAAAGGACTTGGGACTTTAATCACAGCCGGTAATGCAGCCATGCAGGACGCACGCTGCAGTGTCACTTGGATGCCTGCTCCTGCTCCCCCGCTCCCGCCCGGATCCTCTGGCAGTTTAATAGAAATCCATTTCCCAAAGCCTTAACGGCCCGTGAGCCAGACCGGCCTCTTCCACTTGTGATCCGTGGATCTGCTGTTTGCTGCACAGCCAGGCCTGAGCGCACAGCGCCATGGCAGGTAGCTGGTGTTTTGGAAGACTTCCCTGGCAAAAAACCATCTCCTTCCCAGTTTGTCTTCCCCCCACCCTTGCCAGAGCTCTGCGAAGGGTAAGGATGCTACAGGCATCCTCCAAAGCCACCGGCCTTTCTCAAACACTGCTCATCAGTGGGATCTCAGCCCGACACCTTTGAAAAATCGTTGAAAATCATTGAAAAAATCTCAGCTGGATTTGAAAAATCCTTTTCCTCTACAAAAAGGGAGGAATACACGTGGTAAAGGGCACACAAAGGAAGGAACGCGCATGATAAAGGACACAAAGAGGAAGAAATACAGATGATAAAAGGTACAAAAAGGAAGGAATACACGTGATAAAGGGCCATTGCCCAAACCAGGGAAGCGCCTGGGATCTGCTTATGGGGGGCTGTCTCCTTTCTCGTCCAGCTTCACTTGCTGCAGACCTGCCCAAGCGGATTCTCCGTATCTCAGCTCACGCCGCGATGCTCCTCGGGTCCCCTGCAAGGGCGCAGGGCAGGGTTTGTGGAGCAGCCTCCGGCCAGCCCCCGCCGTGGTTTTCCCCTTGAACACCCGTGGTCTGGACACCCAGGGGTAACGGAGTTACTGCTCTTCGTTCGACGTCCGTACAAACCATTCGGACGTGCGGCTACCACGTGCTTGCTGCGAGCCGTGGTCTTAGCAAAGAACCCTGAGCAAAATCCTCCTGGAAAGGTTCCCGAGTGAATGCTGCAGCTGTGGGGTGCTTTTCTGACCTTCCCCCGGGCCCTCAGAGGGAGCATGTGGCCGTCCCATAACAGCAGGACTTTGGAGAGGGTTTCCTGGTGGCCTCTCCCATCTCACATGGGATGCAGGTGCCAGCTGGAGGGGCTGCGGGATCACCTTCCCCTCCTGCCCCCCAGCCGGAGCCCCTCAGGGTCTTCCTCTGAAATACAGCATCCCCCCGAGCCGCCTCGGGGCTGGAGAAGAGGTTCTTTGAGATGCTCACCATCTGCCACCCCCACCAAACCCGCCCGGCACAACACCCCCCCCGCCTGCGATCCCCCGGGGGCGCCCCCCCCCCCCCCCCCCCGCCTCCATTTCACAGGCAGGCGGCTGCACACTCACGCTTTTACCATTCCAGAACAGCCCCTTACCTCCCATTCCAAGAAGCTATGGGATAAGTTGCACTTAAGTCTTAGATTTCCACTCTTTTCCCTGGGCCAGGAGAAGGTAACGAGCCCCGGAGACCTCATGCACTCGGAGCTGCTGCTGCTGCTCTTCTGGGGCTAAGTCAGGGATCAGGGATGTGGGAATTCAGGGCTCTGGGGTGCGGGAATTCAGGGCTCTGGGATGTGGGAATTCAGGGCTCTGGGGTGTGGGAATTCAGGGCTCTGGGGTGTGGGATTTCAGGGCTCTGGGATGTGGGACTTCGGGGTTCTGGGATGTGAGAATTCAGGGTTCTGGGATATGGGAATTCAGGGCTCTGGGATATGGGAATTCAGGGTTCTGGGGTGTGGAAATTCAGGGCTCTGGGATATGGGAATTCAGGGCTCTGGGATGTGGGATTTCAGGGACAGTCGGGACAGCCAGGTCCATGCCCGCGGTGACACAAGCACTGGGGAGCCTGGGAGTGGACAAGGTGAGGAGCACCAGCCCATCCTAACAACCCTTCATCGCCCACCGCTGATGGGCACACGGAGCCATGGGTGCTTTGGGGAGACTGTGACCAGAAATGCATAAATAACGAAATCGCCCTGTTCCACCTGTTTTTCTATCTGCAACCTGCATTGTGCGTGGCTTTCATGAATACATTAATTAGGGGCTCTGAGTCTCTGCACACCATTAACAAATCATCACTATGCATTTGTCCATACTTCCTCTAAACGTTCGGGATCTGAAAATCTGATTAGGATGGGTTAATTTTAATCAGGCAGCCGAGGAACACAGTATACCTCTCCTTCCTAGCTGGCTGAGTGATGCAGGCACACGTGCTTGAATTCAAATCCAGCTCTCCATAGCCATTTCCAGGAAACTCCTAAGAATCAGGGGTGTGAGCTTGGGCTCACCAGACCATCCCCTGGGAGGGCAGGGGCACGCCATCCCAAAATCCCATGGAGAAGGTCGGGAAGCATTCGGCTCGTGCTGGTCTGGAGCTGCAGGCGATGAAAAAGGAGCCTAAGACAACAACCTCGAGGACAAACCCCTCTCCCCGGGGTGCATCAGAGGTAGGCGATGCTCTAGGGCGAGCTGGTGGCCCTGACAAGCGGGGAGATGTTCCCCACCGCGGGGCTTCTGCAGGCGCTCGCCGCAAATCGCCTTTCTCTGGCGAGGTACGAGCACACTGATCCAGACCAGATTTTTTCCTTCACCTCTCCTGCCTGCA
The DNA here is from genome assembly GCA_017310255.1 of Butorides virescens. Classification (NCBI taxonomy): domain Eukaryota; kingdom Metazoa; phylum Chordata; class Aves; order Pelecaniformes; family Ardeidae; genus Butorides; species Butorides virescens. Next base: position 36,944 of record JADKXX010010597.1, read on the forward strand.
AACACGCTGCTACCCAAGTGTCAGACAGGGAAGAGACTCCCCTTTGTCTCTTCATTCACCGGGAAGGATCCATCATCCCACGCTTTTCACCTGCCTCCGTCGCAGGTAAATCCCAGACCAGATTTTTTTACACTCAAAGCCTTCACGCTTCCTCTCACCTCCCTCAACGGGACAAATAAAGCCCGATAATATGCAAACCCCTGATTTCTTGAATTCCTTCCACTCCGAGACGTCTTCTGGCAAGGAGCCTCCCGCAGAAGGGATGAGCCCCATCTGTGCCAAAACGCAACTCAACCCCTCGCCTTCAGCTCTGTGTCAGATTTTTATCATAGCTCTGCTTTGCATACATAGATGTATTAAAAGGGGGGGGGGAAAAAAAAAAAAAAAGGACATTCAGTTTAAAAACAACAGCTTTGAAATGTGAGCTAGGCTTGGGCACCGCACCGTGCCGAGCGGCCTCGCCGAGCTCCCGGCGTTCCCCGGCCGCCGCCGGCCTCGCTGCCCCGCCGAGAAAGCCTTTTGTCTTCCCAGCACGCCGGGGCTGAACGACGGAGGCCGCTTCCCAGAGAGAAGGCAGCTTGTTTGCAAGAAAAAGGGGAGTTTTCTTGGGCTTTCTTGAAAAATAATCTGCCATTTATTTTTTTTTTTTTTTTATCTTTATAAATATGTGCAAATTTTTTTTGGGGTTTTTTTTTTTTTTTTTTTTTTTGCTTTCTCTCCGCTAACAAATGCTCCAGTGTCTTTACCAGGATAAAAGGGTGGGGGAGGGAGAGGCACAACCTCCTTCCTCCTCCCCAAACCGAACCAGCGACATATTTGTGCTATTTAATTTAATAGGGAATTAATGCCATTAGCGGATTAAGCATGCCGGCGGCCCTCGCGCCCAGCCTGCGTTCCAGCCGAGCAGCCCCAGCGAGGTGGGAGCGAGCTGGGCTGGGCACGGCCACGGCGGTGGCCACTGTCCTCCCGCAGCCCCACGGCGAGCAAGGGTGCGGGCAACCCCGGGGGCAAGGTCGAACCCGCGTGCGGGGGCCGGCTGGTGCCCTGCCAGGGTGGCCGGGGCTCGGAGGCTGGGGAGAAATGGCTTTGGGGACGTGGCTTTGGCTAAGCCTCAGTTTCCTCATCTGTAAGATGGGCACAAAAATATTGGTCCCGCATCTGCTGAAACCTCCCGATGAGAACGGCTCCGGGAGAGCAAGACAGCAAGGGTGCTAGCCATAAAAGCCCAGGAATCACGTGCTGGAAGAGGGGACTGGGGAGGAACGAGGGGGCTCTGCCTCCCGCCCCACCCAGGTGACAGTGGTGGCAGCAGCGTGGCTCTGCCTCGGCGATGGAGCTGGGGGGCTCCCAGGCAGCGGGGAGCAGCTTTTTCTCCGCAGTCGCTGCCTTCACCGACCCCTTACCGCTCATTTTCTGGTGACGAACTCGAGCTGGTGACAACCCGTCCCCCCCAGCACCGGTGGAAAACACAGCTGCTTGCTCCCCCTCTGCTCCCTCCTCTACAGCTCTGGCCGGGCATGGGGCATCCTCCCTCTCACCTTGCTGGCCCCCCCGGGCCCTTGCAGCGGGAAAGGGCCCCCAGCCCCTGCCTCCAGCACCCCCCACTCCAGACCGGAGGAAGAGGAGGAACCAGAGGCTGGAGAGGGGGAAGAGGCAGGGGTTTTGGGTCAGGCACCTTAAGGAAGATGCCATCAGGAGAAGTGAGATTGCCTGGAAAAAGCAGCGAAAGGGAAGTTCTGCTCGCCAAGGAGTGCCCCTGCGTGCGGGCGCTGCTCGGGGGCTGCCCCAGGGAGCGATGGGGCGCAGCAGAAGCCAAGCGGACCTGGGGGGGGACAGGGGGGGCTGCGGAGGAAGGAGGAGCGGGGAGGTGACGTGGGAGCAGCATAGCGGGAGCGAGGGGCTTTGAAGCAAAGGGAGAGAGAAAGGAAGGGAAAGAGGCCAACAGAAGCGTCACCGGGGCCAGTCAAACATTTCATTTTTGGCAGCGGGGCTCCAAAATGTTCAAGGAGCCACAAGAAAAAGAAATAAAGGGAAACCACTTCAATAAACACTAAAAATTAAAAGAGCCTTTTATTTTAATATGATTTGCACAGTATTTTTGTTAGCGATTGACAGGATCCCCTCCCTCTCTGGCAAGGCACCTGGGAGGAGCGGAGGGATGAATAGAGGAAGGACAAAATGAACAGTGGGGGGACGCTGGCGCGCGCCGCTGCCGGGACTCCGCCGGCTCCAGTGGGCTGAGCCGGCAGAAGATTTGGCCCGTTGCTGACAGTCTGCGGAGAGATGAGGAGCAGAGCAGAGCGTGGGGGGTATTTGGGGACCCCCTCCGGGGAAGGGTCCCTTTGCCGTGTGTGTCGTGACACCTCCACAATCCTGATCCCGTTTCACGGCCTCTTAGCACCACGCTGGGGAAAGAGCATCCTCCGGTGCCCCGGCCATCGCTCTTGGTTTCCATCTGCACATGGAAGAGAGGGGTGAAACCGCCCAGCCTCCACCATCGCCTCGTTTCGTGGGCCATGGTGATGCCTGGCCACGGAGCCACCAGCCCACCAAAGCCCTCACCCTCAAAGGGGTGAGGAGGGTGGTGGGACACTGGCCCAGGGAGAGGTGGTGGATGCCCCAGCCCTGGGCACATTCAAGGTCAGGTTGGACGGGGCTCTGAGCAACCTGATGCAGCTGAAGCTGCCCCTGCTCCAGGCGGGGGGGGTTGCACTGGTGACCTCTCGAGGTCCCTTCCACCCCAAACCATTCTGTGATTCTGTGAAAGCTGCCCAGCAGCCAAATTCCTGCTGGCTCCAGTGAGCGCCCAGACCTGCGGGTCCCGACTACAGAAGGTGTTCCATACCTGGCTGCACCCCTCCGGGATGGCTTGCTCCCCCTCCACAGCCCGCCGGCAGGGGCGATGCCAGAAGCCCCGCGATGGGTGCTGAGGACCCATGTGCACCTCTCCCACCTTCATCCCCCTCCCCGGAGTCCTCAGCCGTCCTGTTTTACATTACACACATTAACTTTTGGACCCTTAATCCCCTCCATTGAATAAATCACTCCTTCTAGCCTGGTAACTTTTCTTCCCCTTAAGCTATCATCCCGGTCTTTCATTCCGTGCAGGATTTGAGACCCTCCCTGCTGTCTGCAATCAAGCCGCATTCTTTCAGCAATTATTTTGTGTCGCTGCTCTCCCCTCTAAAATTTCTGGGGCTGCATCTTTTTTCTCTTGCAGGTTTCCCGTCTCTGCTTCTCTCCAGCGCCTCCAGCCAAGGGGTCCCTCCATTCCGCCTCCGCTGCCTGAGACTCGCCCTGGAGGTGGAACTCGGTCAGGAACGCTTTCTCAACACGTGTTGGTGGGGACGGAGCAGTGTCGTGTTCCCCGTCAGCGGGGGGACACCCCGGGGGGAAGCGGGGCTGTGCTGATGGGCTGGGTCAGGTTCTCTCTGCTGACAAAGATAACGGGAGGAAGCTGCAGGCGTGTGGGAGAGAAACAGGGGGGCAGGAAGGAGAGGGGGTGAGCGCGGGGGGAATGCATTAGGGAAAGGGCAAAGATGCACAGAGGGGCCCTTGCTTGCCCGGGCTGTAGGGCCATGGCCAAACTTGCTGAGATGCCTTCAAACCGCGTCCCGCCGCCGTCAGCAGCCGCGCCGTGCGGTTCAGCCCCGCGCAGGGGCTCACGGTGGTCGCGTGGCTTGCGGCTTTGGGGACGGTGGCCTTCCCTCTCCTGGTGGGGAAGGGTTGGGAGGAGGCAGGACCGCACCGGCTCTCCCTGGCCCGGCTGGCGGCGCGGTTCTTCATCCGGCTCCACCGGCGGGGTTGGGTGATGGAGACCTGGAACGCCTGCTGCATGGCACTCGCCCGGCGACTCTGGACATTGGGAACAATTCCTGCCCCAAAGGGCTGTCAGGCGCTGGAAGGGGCTGCCCAGGGAAGGGGTCGAGTCCCTACCCCTGGGGGGATTTAACAGCCGGGCAGAGGCGGTGCTGAGGGCCAGGGTTTGGGGGTGGGATGGCAGGGGTAGGGGAAGGGTTGGGCTGGGGGATCTCAAAGGGCTTTTCCCACCCAAACGATGCTATGACTCTCTGTGGTGAGTGATTCTGAACACGACGCTGGTTTAAAATAAATAATAACCTCACAGGGCAAACCCTTCCATTTTCCTTTGTTTTTGTTTTGGGGCTGGACCCATCCCCTCTCTCGAAAGGAATTTTGGGCTGACCAGCACGTGCCAGGGTCCCCCAGCCCCAGCTGAGGAGCCACAAGGAGCCCAGGCTTAGCCCACCCACCCCTTAAATCAATCCCGGGGGGAAGGCGGCGATTACCAGGCTTGGTGCTTGAATACATCTGCCTCTCCCAAACCATGGGGCACCGGAGAGAAATGCAGGAGGAGGAAAAACCTCTTCTGGAAGGAGCACCTGGCAGTGGAGCAAACCCACCCTCCAGCAGATTTCCCGTGCACGGGGGTTATTTATTTAAGCTGTGTCCCGAGTGCCCCCCCCGTATCATGAAGCCCACTTAAGCAAACTCTTCACCTGAAGCAGTCAGTGGTTACCACCACGTGGGGGGTTTGGCAGCCCCCCTCGCCCCTTCCCACTCCGGCATGCTCACGCGCGGGGCCGGGTAACGCAGCCATCGCATCCAGCCGCGTTCCGGAGGCTCCAAAGATAACAAGGAGCATAAAAAAAAAAGGAGCCCCTTTTGTTCAGCCATTTCTCTGCTGCCGTGTGCGAATAAAACCATCTCGGTCGAGTGCCTGGCAGAAGAATTAAACCTGAAAGGAGGAAAAACATTTCCCATGAGCAATCAGCCTCCCAGTTTTGTGCCTTGACAAACGCTGTGTAACACCAGCGCCGGGTGCGCGGGTGCCTCCGCTGTCAGGGCGTGCGTGGCCCTGGGTCCCTGCCCCTCCCGAGGGGTCTGGATGGGGCCGGGGGAGTGCTCGGAGCTGCAGAGCCGTCCTGTCCGGGCACGTCCCTCCTGCCAGCATCTCCCAGCCCTGGGCCGGCTCCAGGGTCGGCAGAAAGCCGCCGCACCGGGGCAATCGGGCGAGGCGAGTATGTGACACAAATTTGGTTCTGTCTCGTCGAGTTAAGGGAAACGTTTCAGCTCACCTGATGGGGGTCTGGCCTTTGAACCCACGCTCTTGCCTGGAGTCCCAGCCCCAGGAATGCTGACGATGCAGCGGAGCTGGAGCCCTACCCGCATCCCCGTGGGGCCGGCGGGGGGGGGGGATGCCCCACAGCAGCATGGCTGGGCAGGACCCGTCTGGGGACAGAAGCCACCGCTCTCCAGCCAGCCCTGGAAGCCGGGAAGGGTTTGGCCACCACAGCCATCACCTGGTGGCCTTCACTGCCCGCCGCGGGTGTGTGCGGTGGCCCCACGGCAGCGCCGTCGCCCTCCTGCTCCCAGCACCAGTGCAGGCGCTGGGCTCCCATCCCAAGTCCTCCGGGCCGTGCCAGTCCATACCAGTCCATACCAGTCCAGCCACCGAGATTGGCCGAGCCACGCTGACACTGTATATGCTGTTCGTTATGGTAACAGCGCAGAAAATCCCTACGGGAAGCAGGTAAGATATGAGCTTTCCCTACTGGACTTTTAAATAAACAACTGTGCAGAGCCACGGCCAGGAGCTGGGAAAAAAGTAAAGGGAATTCTGAATGAAATCCTCCTCTTCTCCCCATCCTCCTCTGCTTTTTTTCACCGATGACATTTACTCTGCTTAATAAAAGGAGAATTTATGTTTGACTCCCATAATGGTGCCTTTTAATCTCCGAGACCTCGATACTTCAGGACTGCGAGCGCGCGCGTGCCCAAAAAAGCGAGTTGCAGTCTTTCAGCCCCAGGCAGGGGCAGGAGGGGCTGGGGGCCCGGGGCTGTGAAGCCCAGCATTGCCACCCACTGCAGGAGCTGCCTTAACCCCTCGCAGCCGGTGGCCCCCGCCGCTAATTTCGAAGGGCTGGGAGGGCTGAGCGCGGCGCGGGGGTCTCCGCGTTTGAGCATCGCAAATGGCTTTGGAGAGCTGCTACCGGGGGGGGGAGGCTGGGGCCGCCCCGCAGCCTCTCTGCAGAGCGGTTATCGCTTCTGGAGGGAGGAAGCGACAGAAGCCCCTTGAAATAAAACATCGACGTTCCCATTAGTGACATCCCTGAGTTAGCCGGCGCTGATCGGCTCCAGATGGGATGTCAGGCTCCAATTACTGCTCGTCGCCCAGGGGAGAGCCAGGGGCTGGGGGGCTGTGCTGAAGATGGGCTTGCGGGGAGTCTGGGCTGGGCCAGTGGATGAAGGGGTTCTGGAGGCGGGCGGTGGGACGGAGGGGTGCTGGGGTAGTGGGGTGGTGGGATGGTGCGATGGTAGGATGGTGGGATGGTGGGACGGTGGGACGGTGGGATGGTGGGACAGTGGGATGGTGGGATGGTGGGATGGTGGGACAGTGGGACGGTGGGATGGTGGGACGGTGGGACGGTGGGACGGTGGGGTGGTGGGATGGTGGGACGGTGGGACGGTGGGACGGTGGGACGGTGGGGTGGTGGGATGGTGGGACGGTGGGGTGGTGGGACGGTGGGGTGGTGGGATGGTGGGACAGTGGGGTGGTGGGATGGTGGGGTGGTGGGATCGTGGGATGGTGGGGTGGTGGGATGGTGGGATGGTGGGCAGGGACGAAGGGCAGAGCTGGGTGGCAGAGCAGCGTGCCAGCCCTCCCATGGGGCTCTCCACAGCTTTCTCTAAAAAATAAAGAACCTCCCCAATTTGCTGATGACGCCAGTCGCAGGGATGCAAATCCATCCCTGTTTTAAAGACTAAGAAATAGGGCAAGCGGGGGATTATCTGCCCACAATCACACTGCGAGGCCAGAGCAGCCTGCAACCTCCCCATTCCCACCAGCCCGTCCCTGCACGGGGGGCTCCACCTTTCGCTCCGGGGCTCCATCTCCTCCCAGCTTGCCCTGGAAGGGGCTGCATCCCGCCGGCGAGCGGGGCCATGGGGTGGGCTGGCCCCCACCAGCGCTGGGGGCGCTCCCGGTTCCAGGGGCACCAGGACACGTCCCAGTGGGACCTGAGCGACTCCAGGGCTCCCCGCTCTCCCGCTGATTAATGGCTCCTTATGCAGAGACAGAGCTCCCTCTGGAAAAGAGAGTTTCCATTTACCCAGTTGGAGCTAAAGACGTTATCTCATTTATTCTGGAGGCGGCAACATGTAAGAATTAATTTTTCGGGGTATTTCCCGGGACATTTTTCTCCCAAGGCTGCTTTCGGAGCAGGACGTATGGTCTCCAGCACGCATGGCTCTCCAGGCGAGCGAGCAGGTCTGGCACCTCCTGCCTAGGTCCCACGCACGGTGTTTTGTTTGGCTCTGCAAACCGTCCCTTTCAAGTGGGTCACGGCTGAAGAATGACAGGGGGCCAGTGACAAATTTTAAACATTATTTAGAAATCAGGGCAGAAAGCAAAAAGGTCAGACGCTAACGCCGGCGATGAGGGAAGCAGCGCGGGGGGGGGGGCTGCGTGTGTTTCTTCTCACATGTGCTCAGGGGCTGAAAACTGGGAAGAAAAATCGCACCCAAGTTCCTCAGCTCCCTCCGGAGCCTCTAATGGGGTAAATTAATGAGCTGGAACGTCACGCCGGAGACGGTGCCGAGGGACCCGACAGCGCCGGCGGCTGCGGGGTGAAGAGTTGTGGTCGCCTTCAAGGGAGGGGCTGGGGGGGGGTGCAGATGTGCCAGCTGTGCCCGTCCCTGTGCATGGAGCCAAGGGGACCTTGCTGGCTCCTGCCCTCTCCCCCTGCCCGCTCTGCTCTGCCCTGCCGCCGGGGACGGGTGGGAAAGCCCGGGGCGAAGGGGCACAGCAAACCCACTCGTAGGTGGGGGACGGGGGGAGCCCGAGGCCTGAGCAGGCAGGGGATGGCTGGGCTCAGCAGGCTGCCCCGGGCTCCACTCCAGCCCCCGGTCCCACAGCCCACCCCGGCCGCCGGGGCTTCTCGTGATGTCCCCTCGCCGGCAGCGTCCTCCCGGCCGGGCCACCCTGCCCTGCTTCTGGGCACAGCCCTGCCAAGGGGTGCTCAGCCCAGGCTGCCAGCACCCACCCTCACCTTCAGCACCCTCCCCATGCTTCAAACAACCCCACCGGCTGGGGATATGCAACCCCCCCAAAACAACCCCACTGGCCAGGGGATATGCAACCCCCCAAATTAACCCCACTGGTTGGGGATATGCA
>JADKXX010010598.1:0-33638 GCA_017310255.1 Butorides virescens
GGGGATATGCAACCCCCCAAATTAACCCCACTGGTTGGGGATATGCAACTCCCCCAAATTAACCCCACTGGCTGGGGGATATGCAACCCCCCAAATTAACCCCACTGGTCAGGGTTATGCAACCCCCCAAATTAACCCCACTGGTTGGGGATATGCAACCCCCCGAAAACAACCCCTCTGGCCGGGGATACGCCACCCCCCAAATTAACCCTGCTGGCTGGGTATCTACAGCCCCATCAGCAGCCTGGTCAGCGGCGGAGCACGCATTGCATTGCACATCGCTTTTGCGCAGGGTGCAAACGCTCCGTAGCTGGAAGCAGGGAGGGCCCTGGAGGTGACCCCTCGTCCCCCATCCACTGCATCCATGCCAGTGGCCGTGGCGGGGGGGACCATGGTGGAGGGGTGCATGGCGTGGCACCGTGCAGGGCTGCCACGTCTCTGAGAAAGGCCAGAGGAGTTGGGGGGGGGGGAGTTATCGGCCAAATTAAAAATAAATTGCATCTCTGCCAAATTTTTGTTTTCTTTGTGCTTGGTGTTTTCCATTTATTTCATCCTTTTAAATTGTTTTTCTTCCTTCTGAGATGTGCCCTGAAATTTTACTTAGAAATGCAACCTGCAAGGCAGAGTCAGAGGCTTCGCTCTGCCCGCGCAAGGCGAAAGCTCCCAGGTTTTCTGAAATGCAGAGGGTTTTTTCGGAAAGGGCAAATTAAGCCGTCGGGACTTTTTTTTCCCACTCTCATCTACCCTCATTTTTTTGTTGTTGTTGTTTTTCTGGACATAGTCCCCCTCTCAGAACTCCAGTTTCCTGCTGATTTTCCATTCACTGCATTTCAAACGCGCCGGCTCTGCCCTGGCCTTCAGCAGGTGCCGGATCTGCTGAGCTGGCGGGGCGAGCATCGCGGGGCCGAGCAGGGCTCCCGTGCCGCTGAGATGGGCCCCGCAGCCGGAGCTGGCCCCGAAGCATGGCCGCCCCCATCGCAGGAGCGTGCATCCCAAGGACCCCCAGGGATGTGCCTCCTCCTGGGGATGTCCATCCTCCTGGGGATGTGCCTGCTCCCGGGGACGTCCATCCTCCCAGGGACGTCCATCCTCCCAGGGACATCCATCCTCCTGGGGATATGCATCCTCCCGGGGACGTCCATCCTCCCAGGGATGTCCATCCTCCCAGGGACATGCATCCTCCCGGGGATGTCCATCTTCCCAGGGACGTCCATCTTCCCGGGGATGTCCATCCTCCCGGGGACGTCCATCCCCCCCACAGACATTCCCAGCCGGTGCAGTGCGGCCGGGTGGCCGACCCGGGGCTCCCCTCGTGCCGTGGGGTGTCACATCGGCGTCACCGCTGCCAGGACTCGACTGGCAGCAGCCGGGCAGGGTTCACCTTTGAAAGGGTCGCTAATAAATAAGCAGCTCCAGCCTCCGCTCAGGCTCCTGGGAAAGTTAAACCAAACCTCGTGGTTTTCGGTGGACCAGTTCCCCCGTTGCAAACACGAGCTCCCCTCCCTGCTGCGCGCGCCGGCTTTGCTGCTGTTCGTGCCGTGCCCTTCTTGCAACCGACAAAACAAAGCATCGCCCCCAACAGCCGCTCCCAAATCTAACGAACCGGGCTGCATCCAAGTGCCATGGCTTAGACCCAGCCGTGTTTCCATCCCTTTTGGCTTTATCTCCCTTTCTACCCATCGGGTACCCACCAAGCTGCCTCCTTTTTGGGTTCACCTCTCCCTGGACCAGGGCTGCGCTTTTCCTCCTGCGCTGGCAACCGGGATTAAAATCATTTTCCTTGACACCTTGCATTGAGAGCACGCAGGCAAAGCCAGCCCCATGAGCCCAGACGAGGTATCCACGAGGGCTCCGAGGGTCCCGGTGAAAACACTGCAATGAAAATTTCCATCCTCTCCACCTCCCGATGGAAAGGTGAGAGGAGTGGAAAGGCGGTCGGTTGTTCCAGCTCCCCCGGAACAGAAGACCCTCGGAGAAGATCAGTGTTTTAACATCTTTTTCCTGGCAAAGCCCTGGCCCCAGTCCTTTCGCTGTGCTTTCCCCCCCTTGCAGTGATGCGAGGGGAATGAACCTGCAAAAGGCAGCTACGGAGCGTCTGTGCTCCCCAGAATCGGCTCGCCCCCAGCCCCGGCTCCCCTCCCAGCCCTGGTCCCCCCAGTCCCCCCCTCCTCCCCCCAGCACCCCGAACCTCGCTGGCTCCCTGCCGCTCACGCCTGGTGGGGGAACCCCAGACCTGAGAGCGATTCGAGGTGTTGGCGGGGTGGCGATTTGAGCAGGGGGAGTGAAAGGCTTCGAAAAAAGGTCGCTTCAGCCACTCGGGCTGTTTGCAACACAGGCACCGTCGAGAGCCCTCCCGTCCCGGGCTGCCCGGAGCGATGCCGGGGCGCGAGCTGTGCCCCCACCGGCGGCAGCCCCCCGGGATGCAGCTGCCCCGCAGCGGTACCCGGGGGGGACCCCCGGGGCGGGATGGAGCCCCCACTCACAGCCACGGCGGCGCAGGTACACGGACGGAGAAACGGCCAGGCAGGACGCACGGGCTGCACGCACAAACGCTTCCACAGACACATTTCTGGGTAATAATCTCCCCCTCCCTCCCGCCCCCCCCCCTGCTGTTTTCTTTCCTTGATCAAAGCCCAGACGTGAGGGAAGTCCATCTGTGAAAGATTGAGCCATGCGTTTTTCACGAAGGTATATGGGCTGGCAGCGAAATTTCTCTGACAAGTCCAACAGGGAGAAATGGAGAAATGAAAGCCTTGAAGATGTGTGCATTTCCCAGATGACTGGTGATGTGTGTGGGTAACATATGGGCAGTCTGTGCCCACTGTCCCACAAAACATGCTGATTTTACACTTGGATTTCTCAGATTCCCTGACAGCTTTGCAGACCGGCTCCGACAGCCTGCTCCGAACCGCCGTTTGGTTCCATCACTGCCTGGGCCTGGCGCAGGGCAGGGGATGCCCCCGGCATCGGGGGTGCCTCCGGGGCACGGTGCCCACTGCCTGCTCCGGCCGGCCCCCCCGGCTTCCCGGGAGGTGTGGAAAGGGGTGAGCAAGGTGGCCAGCCACAGGCGCCAAACCCGGGCCTGAAACAGCTTGCAGAAATGTGAGTTCTGTCTCTTGCTGTCAAGTGTTTCTATCTTTCATGAATTTTGCAGCTCTTGCTGGGACTGAAATAGCACAAAAGTTGCCGCTTCCCCCCACCCCCCCTCCCCGCTCCCCAACTGCCAGCCGGGCGCTGCCAGTCAGCTTTGGGACCGGGGTTTGTTCCGTGCTGCTCCCAGTCCCACCCCGGTGTTTGGTGCTGGGGTATGGGGACAAAGGCACGGCCGCGCAGTAGGGCGTGGGTCTCTCTTTGTCACCTGCTGGGTGGCTGGGATCCAGCCCTGGTGTGCCCCACCAACGCCTCCCTATCTCGTGCCGCACTTTTTCTTTTTCCAGGATGACAAGACCAGGAAAACGCTGTGCCCGGCTCAGCCCACGGGTGCCCCCCACCCAGCCCCCAGGACCAGAGCCGAGATAACGCAGCACCCAGACAGACCAGGATGAGCTTCGCTCTTTCACCTCCTGATTTCGGGACAGCCTGAGCAGGGAGAGCATCCACAGAATCCCAGAATCCCAGACTGGCAGGGGTTGGCAGGGCCCCCGGGAGCTCACCCAGTGCCACCCCCCTGAGCTGAGTGCGGCCGGTCAGGGCTTAAAGGGGGCCCAGAGGAAAGGGGGGGGGACAAGCTTTTTAGTAGGGCCAGCTGGGATAGGACAAGGGGCAATGGGTTTAAACTGAAGCAGGGGAGGTTTAGACTGGATCTAAGGAAGAAATTCTTTATGCTGAGGGTGGTGAAACCCTGGCAGGGGTTGCCCAGAGAGGGGGTGGAGGCCCCATCCCTGGGACCATTCCAGGCCAGGTTGGATGGGGCTGTGAGCAACCTGATGTGGTTCAAGGTGTCCCTGCTCCTGCAGGGGGGTTGGGCTGGGTGACCTCTGGGGGTCCCTTCCCACCCAAAGCATTCTGTGATTCTATGAAAGTGAAATTAAATAAATCACCCAAACTCTTATTCCAGCTCAGAGACCAAGCCAGGCTCAGCTCCCTGCAGAAGAGCCACTCGAACTGAGCGCTCGCCCAGCGCCTCGGTGCCTGCTTGCTTATAACCCCCTGGAGATTGGACGATTCCCGGTGTCTGAAGGGGCTCCAGGGACAGATCACGGCGTCCCTCCGGGTAGCGATGCTCCTCAGCTGATGGGGTCTGTGATCCCCACCCCTGTGACCGTATAACGTGCAGCTCTTGGAGGTGTGAAGCGGTTCTGCCTGGCGCTCTCAGTTTGGCGTGATCGAGGGAAGCGCCGGTTCTCCTCCGATTGCTTGGGAGCGCGGAAGCAAAAACCTTACAGTGAAATTACTGGGGAAGTGTCTTACAGAAACACTCAAACGGTTCCCTTGAGTGCATCCATCAGAGGATGAAAATTTGGAGAATGGGGAAATAATAGCCGCGTACGCTATTCTTGCATTAACACACTAATTCTGGGTATTTGCGGGGCCCTAGGTGGAACTAATGCATGTTCTCCCTATATTTATTATTATCTGCATTGTTAAGATGTGTACGCTAAGCCTGGGAGTAAGCCTAATTGGGGCTGGCTTGCAGCTGCTGCTCAGCTGTAAGTCTCATTTGCTGGTGCCGTCGCTGTGATGGAGTGAGAAAACCAGGTAAAAGCAGAGGGCAAACGCAGCCGAGAGGCCTCTCGAGGGCACATTTCTCCACTTACGCACCCAAGCGCCACCTCTGGGCTTGCGAATTTAACTTGGGGCTACCCACAGCTTGGTCAGAGCTCCCACGGTTTGGTCTTAGAGCATCCTGTAGTGCTCCCAGATTTTGTGCCCGGGGATGGAGCTGACGGATGCGGCTGAGCGTGCCGCCCGCTTCCAGCACGCCTCTCCCGCTTCCCACCCCGCTCCTGCCGGGGCTGCCAGCGGAGATGCTGAGCCTGGGAGAAGAGATGCTGCGGCTCTACGGGGGAGCTTTGGGATCCTCCTGGTGGGAAACGCAGAAGAAATGCAAACTGTCGCGGTTGGTGCGATAGGAGGCTGGGCATTTCCTCGGCGATCAGCGTGCGACGTGCGTGCTGCAGCCCCAGCCTCTGCATTCAAGCTCTGTATAGAAATGCGCTTTTAATCCTCCAGTGGTGGTATCCAATATTCAATAATTATTGTGGCTCAGTTTTTAAGATGCGCTTTAGATTTCCCAGACCAGCTGTTAAATGAGAGCGAGATGCAAATTAAACATTAAAAACGTATTTATGGAGGGGTTAGCAGCAGCTCCATAATGTTAGGTACAGAGCAGGCCACAAGCATCAACGGGCCACCTGGGAGACCTCGGGGAGGATTTGTTGTAAAAGCAATTGGCACGTCGTTAGCCTAGAATGCAAATCCTGTTGGATGTGAAGGAAGCCCGTGATCAGGCAGACTCTTCCCATCCTGGATCCTAAGGGCAAGGTACCATCTCTGAGCGGGACTCGTGAAGCTGATGCTGAGAAGGTGGAGCTGAGAAGTGGGACCGAGCTGCCGGCTGCCTTCTTGGTACGTGCAGAGGGAGGCAAACCCCTCGGGGGGGGTCTGGGGTCTTCCTCAGCCCTGGTGCTTCACCTTGGCCTCCAAGCTGCAGTACGGCAGAGCTACGGAGAGGGCCCAGCCCTCCGCACTCCGCTCAGATGTCCTGAAGGGCCACCCTTACCGTGGCAGGAGGAGGAAGAGCGGGTCGGTGACGACAGATCTGCTCGGTTGCCCTTCCAGCAGCATCGCTGTGGATCTGGAGGAGCCTTTCTGAAGAGAGCAGCAGAGGATGAGTATGGCGAGCTGTACGGTCCGGTGGTTGCTGTCGTCTCCCCAAGACGCAGACCCACAACAGACTTTGCGTTCCCACCTCCTGGTCCGGCAACAGGATCCTGCCCTTTTGTGCAATGTGGCGGAGCTCTCTTCTTCCCTGCTCCGACTCATTTTCTCCGGTCACTGTGTCCTAACTGAAGGGTGGAGAAAGGACCCTGAGGCTGGACCAGCGCATCCCTGCTGGGACCAGGGGGCTCTGGGGCTCAGCAGACCACGACCCACAGCAGAGACTCGGGAAGATGCCGTCCCCGGGGGCTGAACGCCGGCGGCAGCACGGCAACACGGCGCTGCTCGGGGTTTCCTTCCAGGAGCTTGTGCAGACGGAGCTCCCCTTCCTCAGGGCCACCTTCTTGGTGGCTGCGTACGCCGGAGCTGCTGAAATCCGCTGGGTGGGCACAGCCGGGAGGCCACGCGGGGTGGGGAGCAACCTCTCATCTGGCAGCGCTCGTGCCTCAGGTGCGAGCTGGAGTCCCATTGATTTCTAATCAGTGAGCTCATATCCCCCCGGCGGCAGCGGGAGAGGGTCAGCGGCGGAGAGGAGGGGGGGGGGGAATCGACAGTTCGGGTGGTCCCGGGGTGGGACTGATGGAGCCGCTGACAGAGGCTGAGTTACGGCTCCGCATGCGCTCGGGAGATGGTCTCGGCTCTCCGGCGGAGCCTCGCTTATTATCTGGTCGAGTCCCGTTCTGGGGAAACCACGGAGAGAAGAACGTGTGAGCCATAAAACATGTTGTCTTTTAATGAACAGGACTCACAGGGGACTAGGACTATTTTTTACTCCGTCGTTATTCTTTCCTCGGCTGAGAGAAAGTTGCTGAGTCTTGTGTCTGCCAACTGCAGGCCAGATGCTCCAGCAGATCCAGGCAGTCGTGTCCTGTCCAGCCTGGCCCAGACCAGCCTGGCCATGAAGTTCCCATCGGCTCCCACCCAGCCCCAGCCCCACCAGCCAGGGCTGCGGCCACGCAGATGCAGGCAGCGGCAAGACCGACCATCGGGGCTTTGATCTTCAGGAGATGTTCTCGGGAGAGCTGGGCTGTAACATGCCCTGGCCCCACCAGGAACCCTATTAATGCTACTGCTGAAGGAAAAGCAGTAATTAATCCTGAAATGCAAGCTTTGGAGGTGTTTGGAAGGAAAGCGAGGACATGCTCACCTTCCGGAGGGTGAGGAAAGCGAATTGCGTGGGAAGCACGGGGATGTCACTGTTGCCTTCTTATAGAATCATAGAATCGGTTAGGTTGGAAAAGGTCATCAAGCCCAACTGTTAACCTAACCCTGCCATTTCTTCATGCAGAGCTGAGCTGCAAGAGCCCTCTTGGGTGCCTGTGGGAGTGGACACCTCCCCTAATGGCTCTGGGACTCAAGCACGGGAGGTGCAGGACCTTTCTTGGGTCCTGAAGAGCTCACTCATCCCTGTGCACGCCTCTCCCTTCGGGGACAGGGATGCGCTCCAGAGCTTGTGGATCCCATGAGAAAATACAGAGGGAAGAAAAGACCTGAATGAATAGCTGGGACCTAAATGCCCCTGTGAAGGTTTGCTGAAATCCAACTCCAGGCTGACTACCCCTTGAGTCGAGGCTGACGGGGTGGCACACCTTGGTTCTGGTCTTTGCAGGACAGAGTGAAGGGGATGATGCAGCCATTGCACCTAAAGTCTCTTCTTTTTCATTCCGCTGCTCCAAAGCCCTTCTGGAGCTGAGCCCAGGCTGCTGGGGAGGTTTCTTCTTTGGGGAGAAGGTTCGGGGGTGCCTGGAAGGCACCAAAGCCCAGCTGCTGGATGACGGGGCTGTGTTGAATGTTCAGTGCTCTGACTGCTCCTCATTGCCCACGGCACAACCAGGGGCTCTCGGGGTGCTTGCAGGGGGCACGGCATCGATGGTGTGGAAGGGTTTTAAAAAGGTGACTACTGGGCTTGCCTGGGGACACCGGGGGCGGAGGGGACGCCCCCGGCATCTGCTCCCCTGCGGAGGGAGCACGGCTCGGCCCTGCTCACGGCCCCCCCTGAGCATCAGGAGGTCCCACCCATGGGGTATCTTCTGCATCCCAGCACCCGGCCAGCCCAGCTCCGCTTGGGATTGACATTGGGAAACCCGGCTGAGCCACACCTGTGGCCAGCAGGGATCAAGGGATGTGCAGGGCCCCTTCTCTGCCCGGCAGTGGGGACCTAAATCACACTGCTCCGTCCCCTCGACAGAGACGAATGACATTTTACAGCACAGGTGCTTTAAAAAAGAACAATAAATTGGGAGCTCTTTGCTGAGCTCAGCCATAGGGCTGGGATCCCCTTTCAGAGAGTATTTTAGGACTGAAGGCACCACAGCTGTCTGTGGGCTAATCCCCCTGCCCTCCCCGTCAACCTCGAAAAGGGACTTTGCAGACCCACTTCAACCGCAAATAAATCAGGAAATGGCACTTTGTCCTTTCCAGAAATAGGCTCCCCTCAACCCTTTGAAACCTGCATCCGAGCCCAGCATCTGCTATGGGGAAGACCCCGCTGCAGCCAGGCTGTGCTTGGCTCCTGGGGACCCGTGGGACACAGGTTTGGCTCTCAGGGACCCATCCCCAAGCTCCCAAGGACACAGTGAGGGACCCACGGCAGGTCCTCGCCGCGCTAACCCCATCGGCAAAACCTCTGCTTGGCTCACTGGGGGCTCCAGCAGGCTGGAGCATCGGCCCCTCACTGCGAGAGGGGGCTTTTAGCCGAAATCGGGAGCGGGGCTGGGGGGCAGCAGCAGAGGAGGGATGGGAGACCAGCCCGAGGGGCGAGGGGCTGGACCGGCGGGCAGCCGAGGGTTTGATTTGCATCTCCTCCGCCAGGGAATGGGAGCGGCTCTCCCCAAAGCTCATAGCCCCGAAACGGGCTGCCCTGGCCAAAATGAGAGACCCCGAGGAGAGCCTGGGTGTTTTAGCAGGGGTTTAACATAGGCTGTTCCTAGCTGAGCTGGGACTTTGTGGAGCTGCAGTGCTGGGACCTGGGACAAGAGCTGCCACTGACTCCCCAGGCTGCAGCCGGTCTCCAAATCCCTGGTGCCGGGACCCATCCTGCTGCTGGTATTTTTTCTGCCCCTGAGTATCAGCCTCTTTTCCCGGTGTAGGGACCCCAGAGGGGTGCGAATGGGACTAAACCAAGAATTAAACGCTGTGCCTAACACAAAACCACCCGGGGTAAGGAGCAGCTGCTGGGAGGAGATGCCAGGCACAGACCAGCATGTCCAGCGTGTTTGAAGCATCATTAACCAGGTAACGAAACGTTTCTTCGCAGTTTAGTATTTCCCAAATGTATGACCCAACGTTACCCATTTAAGGGGTGCACGTGTGTCCTGGGGGGTGAGGCTTGGCCCCTCAGGATGCTCGGTGGCTGTGGCTGCCTCTGTCCGGGCGTCACCTTGCACCTTCGTGCTCCTGATGTCCAAGAGGATTTGTTGGGCTGATCCCAGCCGCCGGCTGCTCCCCTTACCTCCCCCGGCTGCCCCCCAGTGCCGCGACTCTGCAGGGGCCTTGGGAAGGTTTTGGGACATGGCTGCAGCCCCCGCACTGCTCCCCAGCCCACCCCACGCGGCGGGGCCGGTGCTGCCCAATTTCTGCCAACGTCCCAGCCCCGGGACGGCTCTCCCACCGCGCCGCACCCCCCGCCGCTCCTGGGCTTTTAAGGAGCCCGGGTGAGGTGCAAGGTGCTGCCGGGCTGACGCCGTGGCGGGGGCTCGGGGTGCCCCCACTGCAGGGTGCAGGGACCAGGAGCCTCCGTGGGCGGAGGGGATGTCCCGGCGGGCGGAGGGGCTTCGGTGGGGTTTGCCTGCAGCTCTGCAAGTCACAGAGCTAATTGAATCCAAGTGTGGGAGCAAGGCTCTGCCCTTGCCCATGCGGCGGGCAGGGGGAGAGCGTTTTATTTCTCTTCTGTTCCTTGGTTGCTTTGAGTTTGCTCCCTTTGAAAAGGGAGGCCTCTCATCTGTATTCACATAAAATGTGGCTTTTCTGAGTTTAAAAGCCTTTTGGTCTCTTCAGGGAGCGCTCCGCGGGAGGCTGGGCACAGCTCGGACTGCCCTGGCCCCCCAGGGCCACCCTCCTCGCGGGCAGCAGCAGGCAGAGATGTGCTGGCCTGAGCTGCCCACGGCTGCCCCGCAGCCCAGGAGGATCCTTCCCCCTTCCCTGCCTGGCGCTGGATGCCCAGGGCACCGCTGTGGGCTTTGCAGGGCTTTTCCAAGGGCTGGAGGATGGGAGATGGAGGAGGGCACGGGTCGGCTCCGGAGCATCACGCCGCGGTGCGGGGAGCGGAGCGGGCAGAGCCCAGCAACAGATGCCAAAACGGGGCCCCGATAGCACGCTGGTGTTAAGGCTGAGCCGTGGATTCCCTGGCGATGCTGATCCAGCACCGAGCAGACCCAGCACCCACCTCCCCAGCCCCTCAGCCTGTTCTGTGATGTTCCCGCTTATTTTCCCACCGGAGACTTTGACATCTTTGCCGAGGACCTGGCTGGTGCTGCGCCAGACCTGCGCTCCCCGGCGAAAGGCAGCGGGTGATCGTCATCCGGATTGATCCTCCCAACGCCACCGCCACGGGCAGGGGTTTACAGCCAGGGATGGATGGGCAGGAGGGAAAGGCTCTCTCCCAAGGACATTTGCAAATCTGAGCGAACTAGTTAGCCCCGGTGACAACGCCGGCTGCCAGCCCCGGTAATTAAGGGGCAATAACATGGAGCCGTGCAAAAAGCCCAAGAGCCGTGGGGGAAGCGTTTGCTCCGGTGCTGTCGGAGGGGCGATGAGATTCCCGCACGCCTTGGGTGCCTTGTTTTGAACCTGCTGAAGCTGCCCCTACTACAGAATTCTGCTGGTTACAGGAGGGGCTGTAAGCGCCAGCTAGCGAGGCTCCAACCCATGCCACCGGCTGGAGCAGGGGCTCCCCAGTGCCCTCCAGTTATCCCGGGAGCCTTGGTGGAGCATCCGAGGGCAGAGCGACGGGGGGAGACCTGAGAGCCAAGGCGTGGGCTGGGAAGGCGACACGACCATGCCTCGGGGGGATTTCAGGAATTAGAATTGAAATTACAGCCTTAATCTATCAATTTTTTTTTTTGCTGGCATTTTAATGAAAACTCTTGTAGACAGGAGAAGGCCCATCTCTGGCCTGCGTTCCCAGCCGCACGCTCTCCCAGGTTATTTATTGGGCTGCTACACAAGCTGGGTTTTTCCTCCCCTTTTCTTTTCTCTTCCCTTTCCTCTCTGCTTTTGCAAATTGAATTATTTAAATGCATTGTTTGGCAGCCCTAAATCCAGGCGTTTCACTCTCTTTCCCCCTCGGCTGCCATTTCTTTCTCTCCTTTTTGCTCTTGTATTTTCAGGATCATTTGCCGCGTTGTTCCAGTGGCATTTATTGAAATTTGCACAAAAAAAGATCTTTCTTCAATGACACTATTTCAGCCCATGCAAAAGATTTATGGGTGCAGGAAGACATCCATGGCAGGGAGTCTTTGCCGGCAGAAAGGACAGAGGGAAAGGAAACGTGCTGGAAAAGCAGAGGATACCCCGAGGGGTGAAGGCAGAGCAGCGAGGCACTGCAGCGGCGAGGCGCCGAGGGTTGGGTTTGGCTGGGAACCAACCTCGCTCCTCTGCGTGGCAGCACACGCACCCACGTGGGTACGGATGCGCGCGTGGCGTGGAAAGCTTTCAGTCCCGGCGGCGCGTGGGCAGGGATCCACGCGCACGGGGGAAGCACAGGCACCCCCCTGCGCCTTTCAAACGCCAGGGACCTGGGGGGGCACGTCCCAGAGAGGTGCCAGGGCTGCGTTGGTGCTCTTGGGGTGCACTTGGCGCACACTTGGAGCACGATGGTGCACGCTTGGTGCACGCTTGGAGCACGCTTGGTGCAGGCTTGGAGCAAACTTGGTGCATGCTTGGTGCACGCTTGGAGCAAACTTGGAGCACGCTTGGTGAATGCTTGGAGCAAGCTTGGTGCACGCTTGGTGCACGCTTGGAGCAAAGCTTGGTGCACGCTTGGTGAATGCTTGGTGCACACTCGGAGCACGCTTGGAGCAAGCTTGGTGCACGCTTGGAGCACGCTTGGAGCAAGCTTGGTGCACGCTTGGAGCACACTTGGTGAATGCTTGGTGCATGCTTGGAGCAAGCTTGGTTTACACTTGGTGCATGCTTGGTGCACACTTGGTGCACCCTTGGTGCATGCTTGGTGCATGCTTGGTGCAAGCTTGGTGCACGCTTGGTGCACGCTTGGTGCAGGGTTGGAGCAAGCTTGGTGCAGGGTTGGAGCAAGCTTGGTGCACGCTTGGTGCCCATCCCTGGTTGCAGGCAGCCCGGAGCTGCTGCTGGGTGCTGTCGCCCGTCGGGAGAGACCCGGAGAAGCGGCTCTTGGAGGACGTTTGAACAAGCTCTGCGAGAAGCGTCGCTCTTGATTCTCCCTATCTCTAATCCCGCTTCAAAGCCGGCTCCTTTTATTTACATATTGACGTATGATTCGTTTAATTGACTTTCTCGCCTTGGAATTGTACTTCCTTAATTAATCTGACTACATTTCTGCTTCCAGTTAAAGAGTTTCTGTGTTCCAGCCCAGAGGTGACTACACGTCTGCGAAATGATGTGATCCTGGTTGATCTAACCAGCAGATAGAGGCTGCAAAGCATTTTGGGATCCTTTGGTAGGGGAAGACGGGCAAAAGACATGGAGAGTGCCGCAGCAATTTCCATTTTCACACACGCAGCAGCTTTACTTGTGGCAGAAGTAAGACACATTCCTAGTCAGTGGGATTGAATTATCTCCATAAATTCATTACATTTTAAAAAATATGATAATCAGCACAAAATGAACATCCTGAGGGAGACAGAACATGTACATCTCAAGTACTGCTAATAATAAGCCTTTAATTTACAAATGCCCAAGGCTGGCTCAAAGATGCTGAGTCCCGTGGCGGAGGCGCTGGTGCTGAGCCCGTGCCCGGCCCTGCCGGGGAGACCCTCCCCGCTGCCCCCCCGCCGCCCACCGGTCCCTGGCCCATGGCGGTGGATGAGCTCCATGGAGCAGCCGTGGCCGGGATGCAGGATGGGTGGCCTCCATCATTTCCCGGTGCTCCGAATGCGGCCCCGGGAGCTCTGCCCTGCCGGCTGCGGGGAGGGACGGAGGGTCCCCAGGCGGCTGGTGGCCCTCGGTGGCCCCGGCGTGGTGGCTTCTCCCCAGCCACCCCTCCCAGCCCCCCGCCTGCAAACGCCGCCCTGCAAATATCAATATTTATGAAATGATTAGTGCCTGTTTAATACACAATTGAAGCAATTAGCGAGCATGCGGCAGCAAACGCTGTTTCCATTTGTAATCATAAAGTATTCATGGGGGCTCAGCGGCGGGGAGGCCGGGGAGGGGGGGCTGGCAGCGCCGGGCAGCCCCGGGCAGGGTCGGTGCTGCCCCTTCCTCCTGCCTTTGTATTTTTTGGCCCATTGGCTTACGCAGGAGCAAGAGCGATTGCCCACCGTCCCCAGGGAGCTGCTCAGGTGGAGGGGGCTCTTGGTGCCCTCGGTCAGCGCAAGCCTGGCCAGGGCGCGGGGGTCCCACAGCAGCCGGGGAGGTGGCAGGGACGAGCCGGGGGTGAGGGGCTCCCACGGCCCTTTTGGTCTCACTCAGAGTCCAACAAAACAAAAAATAATCGCTCGGGCAGCGTCATCGTAAACTTTTCCTCTATTGCTCCGGTTTGGTGGCAGACAGGCTGCTCCGCTGCTCTCCGTTTGTTAAATACTAATTAATTATTAAATTACCCATTAACTATTAATAGCTGATTTCATGAGTGTTAACGACAGCCGTGTGCAGAGAGATCCGTGTCTATGGCAAACCTCCTCAACCTCAGGGAATAAATCCTCGATAATCAATACGGCATCCACTCCATTTGCAATTCTTGTCTCATTCGCTCTGCATTTAGCATGCACTTAAGTGTATTTTCTACAAATCTAAAAGCAAATGTTACCGCTGGTGGAAATTGCCAGCTCGCAGCGGTAATGGCAGAGCCCTTTGCTTGTCTCCGGCGCTGGAGGGGCTCGCCCAGGCAAGTTCTGCCTCTGCCAAGGACCCGCAGACGTTCCCCCGAGGTGCGAGCTTGCAGCTCCCCCCGAGTCCCCGCTGGCCCCTGGGCTGCTCCTGGTCCGGGGACGCTTCCTCGGGAAAGCCGGAGCTCGGCAGCGCTGATTTCAGAGCATCCATCCGACAGCGGCAGCCTTCAGCGCAAACCACCCGGGACAGCTCTAAACCACTGGCCTTGGGGCAAAAAAGTCTCTGCAGAGCATTTGTAGCCCCCCCTGCCCCCCGAGGCAAGCGGCTCCCGGATTGCCAGCCGGTGAAGTGCTACCAACTTAATTACAAGTGAAGCCTAAGTGAGAAACACATTGGGGTTGGCAACAGGGAGCCGGGGGTGATGGGCTGGGGAGGGGTGGACGGGGAAGGGGCAAATCTGCGCGGCGGCGGCTCCTGCTCCCGCTCTTGGCCGTGGATGCTCAGGGGGCCGGTTCCAGCCCTCGCCTCCCCCAAACAGCCCAGGGGCAGGCACCCACGCTGCTGAGCAGCCCCCGGCTGCCTCACCCATCCTCTTCCTCCCCGGAGGAGGCAGCCCGGCCCCCCCATGGACCCCACCGCAGCAGCAGGGCGATGGGCTCATGGGCAAGCCCACATCGGGCGCTTCCAGCCCTGTGTGCTTGTTTGGGGGTCCTCTTTCGATACAGTTTTGGGGATCTAATAATGTGTCGGTGGGAAGGAAGGAGGGAGGATTTATTTTTGCGGTAAAAAGCAGGAGGGAGGATTTATTTTTGTGGTAAAAAGCATCTATAGCTTTTGCACCAGTAAGATAAGATGGTTTCTAAGAATAACAAACTCTGGGGAGCCAACAAACAAGCCTTGTGAAACCTCCCGCAGGCGGATCCCCGGCCGCTCCCCCAGTCCCTCCCTCCCTCTGCCAGCCGGTTTCACCCTCCCAATTGGCATTTCTTCCTCTTTCCCTCTCCCTTGGGCCCTTCCCAGTGATTTCCAGGGTGGGATGAGCTGGGCAGTGCAGGGCGGAGGTGGCAGTGAGCTGCTCCTTGTCCCCAGGGTGATGCCCGGACACCCCTGCGGATGCTGGCCGGGGATGCTGGCCAGGGATGCTCACAGGGGATGCTGACAGGGGATGCTGGCTGGGGATGCTGACAGGGGATGCTCGCTGGGGAGGTTCACCAAGGAGCCACTTCGGAGGCAGAGCAGGAGGGCAGGGGGACACGGGCAAGCGAGCAGAGGGGATGTGGGTGCCAGCAGGAGCAGGAAGGGGAGTGGAGAGGGGCACATGGCTGAGGGGCTGGAGCTGGTCCACAGCAAGTCTGAAAAACAAGCGGCCACAGGCATCTCCGGAGCGAGCCTTTTGAAGCCGGCGGCTTTGCCCCAGGGAAGAGTTTTGGCCCCGGGAGCGTTATTTCGCCTGGTCCGTTTGCACCGTCCCCAAAAAGCAGCGCTGCTTTTTCAAGCCGCCCTGTGAGGAGAGCCACTGCTGTTCGAGGGAGAAAGAGGCTTGGATTATTTTCTCATGTCAATTAATGGTGCTTTCCAAAGGAAACCCGGGCTCCTCAGAATCCAGAGCATGGGACCCCGGCCAGGCTGCTCCCCCCCCGAAGAGCTGGAGTTGGAGGGAGAAATCAAGGCTCTTTGGCCAGCAAGCTGCTGGGCTGCAGCCAGCAAATAAAATAGTCATAACGAGGCCTTTTGAGATAAGTTTGAGGGCTTGGGTTGGTTTTTTTTTTTTTTTTTTTTTTTTTTTCTGTTAGAGCAATCGCTTCGCCCAGGGGAAGCAGCAGCAGATTCAGCAGCAGCGTCACCGCGGGGCTCACTGCAAAGTGCGGGCTGGGCTGGGTCCCAGTGAGGCTGGGGTGCTGGGGGGGTCTCAGCTCCTTCCGTGGATGCTGCGGGGGAGATTCCTGCACTGCTGGTTGCGTGTGGGGCCGTGTCCGGTGCCATGGGGGGGCACAGCGCAGGCGTTAGGGTAATGGCAAGCGAGGGTGAACCCTTTGGATGCCGGAGCTGCCGTGGGCCGGTGCTGATAACGGAAGGGAGGAGAGCCAAGAGGTCGTCCGTGTGGGGTGGGCTGGGAGTTCAGCGTGTTGGCATGAAGCCCTGCAATTTTTAGCTCCCCCCTTCTTTACACCTGTGGCGGGCTCTCTGTCCCGGCAGAAACACGAGCCTCTTGCCCGGCTCGGCACAACAAAGCCGGGTTTGCATGTGCCGGGACCCTGGGATGAGGAGGAGCACAGATGCTGTTTGAACTCCGCAGCCCCCGGTTCAGGCGTGGGTTCAGGCGTGGGTCCAGGCATGGGTTGAGGTGTGGGTTACATCCTGCCCCGGCTCCAGCTGTTTTCCCAGAGCAATCTGGGAGCCCTCCAGTGGCCGGCTGAGCACGGAGAGCCCCGCTGCACCCCGGCTGGGGGAAATCCCCAGGGGCTTCGCACCAAATCCCGCAGCGGGGCTGATTTGGGAGACAGTCCCCTCTTGGAGCTGCGAGGTTCGCAGAGCCCTGCCGTGCAGTCACGGCTGGCGGAGCCGTACGAGCTGCCCACGAGAGCACTTTTCCAGCCCTGGTGACTTGGGACCATCTCTAGATGTTGTCAGGAAGATGCTTTCCAGAGGGATGCAGGTGCCAGCTGGCCACGGGCAGGGCTCTCTGGCCCCTCTCATTGGGAAGGAAAGCAGGATATTTTCCACGTCCCCCGTCCCGGCGAGCCAGGGTTCCTGCACTGAAAGAGCAACTGCCCCCGCCGTACCCCCCCGGCCGGCTCTTCATGTTTCAAAGGCTCTCCCGCTCCCACCGCTCTCCCAGCTGCTTCCCGAACGCCCCGCTCCTTGGGGGTGGGCTGGGATAGCGCTGCCTGCCAAGATGCCAAACAGCAGGAACAGATGAGGCTGCCCCGAGAGTGGCTCAGAAGCAGCAGGACGGGCCCCCCCCCCCCCCCCCCCCCCCCCCCCCCCCCCCGGCCGCGCCAGGGGAAGCAGAGATGCTCCAGAGCACCGGAGATCAGAGGGCCACGGGAGGGCTGCGAGCCACCCACGTCGCTGGGACCGCCGCAGCTGACGCCCGTCCCCCCGGGTGAGCCTGGGTGGGGAGCGGGCACCCCCCCAGCGGCGAGTAAAGCCCTTGGGGAGAGGTGTGAGGTCCTCCCACCCTTCCCTCCGCTCCACCGGTGGCCCCCGAGGCTGCGTCCTCGCCCTCTCAGGGTATCAGGGGGGCTTGCAGGAGGGTCTGCAGGCAGGGGCTGAGCCGGGACCCCTCCGTCACCCGGGGGCTTGCGTGGGCTTCTCTTAGCGGGGAGCGAGCCCCGGTCAGCACAAGGCTCCTCCGGCTCCTCCTGTGTCCCCACCGTGTGAAATACGGCTCTGGGATATGAAGAAAGGCGTCGTGGCCGGCAGCAGAAATCCTCCTTGAAAGAGGAGCAGGTTTAGGGTTTCAGACCAAACGGGGTGACAGATCAGAGGTCCAAATTCGGACCCCCCGAACCCTCTTCCTGCCTCTGCCCCCGCTCACGGCGAAACCTCTGATCTCTCTCCAACTCCGCATAGCTCTTGGGGCTGTCGTGGGTCAGAGCCGGGGCCGTGAAGCCGGAGATGCCTACGGGGGCGGCGGGGCTCCGGAGCCTCCTGCCCGCCCCTGCTCGAGGCTCGCCCGAGGCCCGTGGCCCGTTCGGACCGGGCTGCCCAGCCCCGGAGCATCCCCCCCGGCCGAGCCGTACTCGCTGGGGTGAGCAGCGCGGTGCCGGCGGCCGGGAGCTCGCCCAGCCCGGAGGGGCTGCTGAGCTGGGACAAGGGGGGAGACCCGCACACCCCAGGGAAGGGGAGAGTGCAGGGTTTGACGCCGGGCATCGCCGCCCCTTTGGAAGCACGGGCAAACCCCTCTCCCGCCTGGGGCAGGATGCCCGCGGCCGGGCAGGGGTGGTGGTGGAAGGGCCCCTTCCCCTCCCGCATCGGCGGGCGGCAGAAGTTGGGGACCGCTATTGGAAGCAGGTGTGCTGCCCTGGCGGGCGATGGGAGCCATTAAAGAGAAAGCCTCTAAATAAAATTTATGTCTGTCTCTCCTCACCCCTCTCTCCTGAAACAAATTACGCTACGGTCCTGGCCCTGTTTGGGGAGACCCACTTGGGTTCAGCCTTCCCCCCACCCCCACCCCGGGGTCCACCAGCCCCCGGGATGTCCCTTGCCCACGACGGGGGGCAAGCGGTATGAAAAATAGGCAGGCTTCCCTAATTCATCTCCCCGCGAGCCTGTCGGAAGGGATCCCGCAGCACCTGGGCTGCTGCCCCTCTCCCCCTCCCAGCCGCCCCGCTTGGCAGCCGCCCGCTTGCTGGAAGGGGGGGGGGCGGGGGGGGGGGGGAAAAAGGGCCCCCCCCCCCCCCCCCCATCACCACCGCTTACCCCGAGGTTTATTATTACACAAATGTGAATTCCAGAACCGGCATCTGGGGAGCAGCTGCTGGGAGTTAACCCCTCGCCTGCTGCGGGCGAGGCGAGCTGGGGAGGAGCGGGCCCCTGGCCGGAGCATGGCCGAGGACCTGGGCATGGGGACACGGCTGGGACCCCCCTCCTGGCGCTGCAAGGTGGCCACCAGGCAGGTGCAAAGGGCTGGTGCTGAGCGGGGCCGTCTCTGTGTGCGTGGATGGGGAGGCAGGTTCCTCCTTCTCCTTCTTTCTTTTCCTCTCTCGCCCTCTCTTTTTTTTTTTTTTTTTTTTTCCTTTTAATAACACGCACTTCTGTTTCCATTCAGAGGTTTTATGGGGCTTTGCTCAGCCTCCTCGGCAAGGCCTGAGTTTCCAGTTTGCTTCGGGACGCAGCTCCCAGGGATGAGCCCTTGGCTTTTGATGAGCAGCCCGGGGATCAGGGGTGAGCCGGGGCGGCCAGCCGCTGCTCCGGAGGAAGGGCTCGACTGCAAGCGGTCGATCTGGTCAGCACGTTTTTGCTGTAAGACGGGGGTTTGGGAGAGAAGGCAGGTCCTCACCACCTCCTCCGCACCACCAGCCTTTACAGCATCTTTGCGAGGCTTTAGGGGTCACTCAACAGACCGACTTCTCTGCCACCCAAAGTCCCCTCGCCTCCCTGAGCTCTTCCCAGGGCTGACAGCCTTGCGGCCCCCCCGCAGGTCATGGGTGCTGGGGTAGTCCGTGACCAGGAGAAGCCTCTCCCTCCTCGGCTTGGCTGGGGGGCGATGCCCAGGCTGGCCCTGCAGCCCTTTCCCAGCTGGCAGGGGTGCAGCCGGATCTTGCCCAGCCCTCTCCTGCAGACGCCAGCCCCATCCCAGCGCCCGCACGGCGAGGGTCCGGCCGGCGCTCACGGCTCTGCCTCCTTCCAGCTGATGGAAACCTTCCAGGGGGTGACTCGCTGGGGGCCGCTTCCCCTGTGCACCCCGGAGACCCCAGCTCCAGCCTTCCCAGTCCTGGGCAGGGAACGGCTCCTCTCCACCAGCCCTGCGAGGGCTCCGCACTTCACAACCAACTCCTGAAATTCAACCTTGGAGTCTCATGGGAAGCCAGTGCTGATGGGGATGGAGTCACCACACCTTCGGTGCAGGAGCAAAGGAATTCCACGTATTGCTGCAGCCCGAGGAATTTCCAAATTTCTGTAGCGCCTATGACCCCCAGGGCAGGCGTCGGGCGGCAAGGCAAGGCAGAGGGGCGGCTGCCGGGAGGCAATAGCTGCCAGGCAGGGGTGGGAAGGAGGTCTTGCAAATCACGGGAAGGAGGTCTTGCAAATCACGACAGCCCACGGCCGGTGGGGACGATGGAGCAGCTCCCTCCGGAGCAGAAGGCTCAGAGCGCGGCCGTCAGGGCTGCCCCCCCCGGAGGGTGTCCCATGGCTGCACACGTCAGCACAGGCTTAGGTAAGCTGGGGAAGGTGTAGCATCCATGTGTAATGCGGGGTGCTTTTGAACAATTTGCTGTCAGCCCCCTGCCAGATTAACATTGAGGACTTGAAATAAATCACCAAAACCATCAGTGATGCCAGAGCTCCGTTACCGGCCTGATGGGCGAGAGGGGAGGCAGCGTTTTACCCGCCCGAGCGCAGGGGCCAGCCTGGGGGGGACGCTCTGCTCCGCAGGACACGCCTGCAGGGGCCCACAGGGCTTTTTGGGGGGAGAGCAGGCAGCGAGCAGGCGGGCAGGGAGCGCTCCCCAGCGGGATGCCCACCAGGCGGAGGGGCTGCCCCTTGCCCGCGGGGGTCTGGAGCCCACCCGGCGCTCAGCCCCTGCCACGCTCCCCTCCTCCTCCTCCTCGCCTCCGGCAGCCGAGCCCCCGCTCCCAGTGCTTGACTGGCGGCCAGTGGTGATTTCCCAGGAGAGCTGGGCGAGTTCAGCAGCCGATGGAGGCAGGCACCGGCGTGCTGGCTCGGCGCTGGCAGCCCGACGCGTGGCAAGATGTCACGACAGGCAGAGGTCATGGTCGGGCAGGTGACAGGTCCTGTCGAACACAGCCCAGCCTCCTGCCCGCGCCCGCTGCCAGATACCACGGGGATGGGCAGAGCCGAGGAGGCGGTGGCAAGCGTCGCAAAGGCCAGGAAAGATTTTGGAGGGGGTTTTAGTGCCTGGATGAAAACCAGCTGTGAGTTCTGCTCCTGGGCAGCCACAGGCACTGCTCAGGCTGTGCCGGGAGAAGGGAGCAGAGATGGGAGGTGCAGGGGCTCCGGCAGCCACGTGGGCTCTGGGTGAGGCTGGAGATGGCCCCGGGATGGGCAGCGTTGAGCTGGGCTTTGGCAGTCGAACTCGCTCCCCTGGTCAGCAGCTTCCATCAGCGGTGGATCCGGCGCCGCCAGCTCGCCCAGCTGGCTGACCCGCCGGGACTGGTGCAAGCTGGAAATCATCCCTGTGGCTCCTGGGGAGGGGACCAGGGCGCAATGGGACAACTCATCAGGCTGGGTCCCTCCTTAATTGCGGGCCTCCTGCGCCCCGCCGCTGCTTCGCCCGCAGACTCCCTCCAAGCCTCCAAGCGCTCCTGACACCAAAGTGGAGCTGACAGGGCGACTCGACAGACAAAATAACAGCAGCCAGAGCAATCACTGTCTCCCGAGGAGGTGTTTATAATGCGAGGAACCCCTGAAGGGATCTGAGCAGGAACGGGAACAGAAGCTCCTTTGCTTGGGCTGGAGCTCCTGCCTGTAAGCCGGCGTGTGGAGCCCAGCCAGCGGAGCTGCCCGCCTGCTCTGCCCGCAAACCCCATCTCGGGCTCCTACCCTGAGCTGGAGGAGTGAGAAATGGAGCCGACAGGAGCCCCTGAGCACTGAGAGCTCAGCAGCCCCCCGTGGACTGCGGTGCCACGCCAAAAAAAACCCTCTTGCCCCTTGTCAGGCGATGCCTTGCCTCTCCAAAGCCAGCTCCAACTTCTCTCGGCATCGGCCCCTGCCCATAGACCTCAGCTTCTCCCTTCCCTCGCGTCCTACCCCGATGCTCACGGGGTTGGTTTTTCTCTGCCTGCAAGATCTTTGGGGCAGGGAACGGGCCTCCCTCCAGGTTTCATGAGGGGCGAGGGGCTTTGGGCTGTAAGGGATCGCAGCGCGGCTCTGCCCGGGCTCGGCCAGCCCCGAGCGTTGCATCTCGGCCGGCTGCTCCGCTTTCTCCCCCAGCCAGCCGAATCCCACCAGGCAGCAGGGGTAGGATGACAAATTGTTCTGACTAATAGTCTAAACAACGTGAAACAATGGCAGGCAGGGAGCAGCGTGCAAAATATGCAGCACGCAGAGGGCTTGGCTATTTTATTTGATTATCAGATGGATATTCCAGTGGCCGGGATCCATCAGGAATAGAACAACACATGTCAAACTCAATAAGGGTCCGCCGGGGGGGGCGGCGGGGGGCTCAAGGAGCTCCTTCTCTGGTCTGCAGCTGGGAAGCCTGATTTTGAGTCAACTACTCATGAAAAGCAGACCCCTCCACCTGCCCCAGCGCCGGCAGCACCCACTGCATCTTCTGCAGGAGAGGCTGGGGCAAAAGCGCCTGCCCCCGCCCCAGGCCCAGCGAAGAGGGGCAGGAACGCCGGGCGGGTGGGAAGAGGCGTGGGAAGGCTGCCTGGCTGGTGTGGTTGAGCAGACGGGGGAGGCTTTCTGTCTTCTCTTTGAAATTCCTTTGCATTCGGAGTCATTTTAAAAGTCAAAAGCTGTTAGATTCCCCAGGACGCCCAGGGAGGGATATCGCCGGGGTCTGCTCTGACGAATATTTCCCTGCACAGCTGTTTGTGCCATCAGCAGTGAGGTTTCTCTTTAAGAAGAAGAGATTTTATCCATTAAAAAGAAATCCATAAATGATGAATATGTATTCAGTCTACGACTGAGTGATGAGATCCTCTCAAAGGCGCAAGGATCCAGCTCTCTGCCTGGCTGTTAGCGCTGCGAGGGACCGGCGCTGCCTTTCCTCGGAGACCCCGCAGCATTTTGGAAGCCCGCGGGCCGGCACCGCTGCGCAGGGCTCTCCGGCCAGGAAGTTTTCTCTCCGGAGGCTCCTTGCGCTTCCCGCGTCTGAGCAGGGCAGGAATGCTGTGGGAACAGCCCCTCCGAAGCTGTTTCAAGACTTCCAGCTGGAACAGAAGATGTCGGATCAGCAGAAGGGGGGAGGAAAAAAAGAAAAAAAAAAGCTGTTGGTGGGGAGGAGGGAGAAAGAGGGTGCTCCCCCCCCTGCACCCGCACCAGAGCAGATGACTGCGTGGGTCTGTGTTTTCCTGGGCCCTCACTGGGGGCCGTGACCCGGGTCCCCGATGGCCTGCAGCAGGGGGTGGCACACCTGGGTCCCCAGCAGGGACAGGGTCAGTTCGCCCCCAGCCCCCCGTGGCCCTGCGTGCCTCCCATCGGCAGCGCCTGAAGGACACAGGTCTGGCGCCGGGCACGGGGGCTCTTTTCTGATGCCCATGGCGCCTCTCTCAGCGTTTCCTGGAGGCTGCTTGTGGGCTCTGATGTCTTCCCCATCCCAAACGGTGCTGTTTGATTCCCATTACCCTAACACAGCTTCTAAAAATACGATGCTCCCTCCACGGGGTAAATGCCCATGTCTTGAACCTTGTGCGCGTGATTGGGACGCGCTGCCTCCTCCCTTCTTTCGCACGTCTCGGGTTCTCATTTATTTTTGCGTTAGAGCATTTATTTTGCAGGGGGAGATGAGCCCTGGAGCTGGCAGAAGTGCCCGCTGTACTCTGCATGCCCTGCTGTGCCAGAACCAAGGGTGGCAAGGGCAGCCCACGTGGCTCGGTTTGACCAGCCCCCCCCCCCCCTCCTGCTTCCAAACCCTAAGAGACGTCTCAGACGTGAGCACCAAAGCTCCCCTGGATCCTCCTCCCTCCAGGCTCCGGGGCGCTGTGGCCGGGATGGGCAGCCCTGGTCTGTCAGGTCGGGCAGGAACACCATGCCCCGTGGTAGGGTGACGAGCATCGGAGACGGGATCTGAGCTGTGGCTGGGAGGGTCCTGCGGGAGAGACCCTTCGGGAGCACTTTTCCCCCCTCTCGAGCCCATAATCCTTCCTACATAGACAACTTGGCCCTTTTTTTTTTTTGCTCCTCAGTCTTGCAAGTGTCTCCACGGCCAGGGCAATAGGATGAAAAGGTGGAGAACAAGGGGGACCCGGGGAGAAGGAGGCGGAGGGAGCAGCAAGCCAAATCACTGAGGCAGGAGGGAATTTTCTCAGCTGAAATTGGGAACAAGGGCTCAAAGTTTGTCACTGTCTGCACCTGATGTAAATCTGTTTGCCGGGGGATGTTGGGAGCAAAGAGCAGAACGCTCCTGATTTCACAGGTTTGTGTCGCGAACTGGAAAATCCCAGACAGAGAGAGATTGGAGGAAAAATAAAAAGGAGAAAAAAACAACCAAAACAAAATGATGGAGGCATCGGCAGCCTTGGAAGAGGAGCACTGCCCTGGAAGGGAGGGAGGCAGGCAGCACAGCCCAGCCAAAATGCTTTAAAAGCCTCCCTTTTATATGGCATTTGTTCTTCAAAGACATTAGGGCTTGTAAAAAAGCCCTGCCATTTACCTCTGCCTCTGACATGTTAATGGTTGTATTTTTGAATCATTAAAAATTGAAACGCGTAACACTTTCAGCAGCTGCCAAACCTCTCCGCAGCCCAGCTCTCGCCCTTCTGCTCCCCCCCATCAGCCTTCTCCCCTCCCCGTTTCCCCCCTGCACCCTCCCCGCTGGCGTCCCCCCCACCTTTCAGCCTCCCCTTTCCCCTGCCCCTGCCTCCCTCCTTCGCTTCCCGGAGCCTTCTCCCAGCTCTGCAGTTTGCCCCCCAGCCTCCCCCCCCCCCATCATTCCCCTGCTGGAGTCTCCATTCGGGGGAAGCACTTGACAATCTGCAGCTTTAACGCTCTCACCTTGCCATTCTCCTACTCGGTGGGACCTGGAGAATTAGGAGATGTTTTTCTCTAGGTACGCTGGAGAGCAGGAGAAACAAAGAAACCAGCAGGGCTTTTCTAACGAGGGATGACTAATCTGACCCAGGAGGGCCCGTCCTCTTCCAAGCACTCCATTTTCCCCAGGTTTTCCATCCAAAGATAACATTGGCCATGCCCGTGGCGAGGATGGGGCACCTGCCCGCCGGTGGCTCGTGTGGGTGCTGTGCCCCCCGTGGGGGCTGCTGCCAGCCGTGGGGAATGGCAGCGTTCGCTTTGCCGGCGCTCTCAGATGTGACAAAACCTGCCGTGGCCAGAGCAAGCAGCCAGAAGTTTGGGTCCCCAAGCGTGGTTTTCCCAAGACTGGACCAGAACAGGGCTGGGCTCCCCGCAGCCTTCCCACAGCTTCTGATGGCTCATGGATGGGGAAGGAAGCACCGAGGGGTCATCTCAGGTCCATGCCCGTGACAAATGCCTCGGCACGGCCTCTGCAAGCGCTCTCAGCGATCATTACCCGCTGCGGGCGCAGACAGCGCTCGGCTGGGGTTGGAAGCCTTGGGAGATGCATCTTGGCCGGATCGCAGTTGGAGTGGGCTTCTGCGACAGCCCCGAGAGGGGGTGAGAAGAAGAGGGCTGTGGCCTCGCACCCCGGTGCCGTGGAAGGTCCCTACCACGCTGCAGTGTCACCAGAGCCCTGGGCTCAGAGGGGTGGGGGACCATCCTCAGGTTCTCAGGGAGGGGGGTCCCTGAGGGGGAGGTTGCTGGACAGCACCCGTATGGGAGAAGAGCAATGGTGCCGTCACCCTCCTGCCTCCCCAGATGCTGGTGGGATGCTGCGGGGGGATGCAGAGGGCACCCCGGGGGTGGCAGGGCAGGGGGGGACCGCAGCCAGCCATGGTATCGCCACAGCCCGGCGCTGCCTCCCTGGTGAGGGGGGGCAGGTGGGGGAACCCTGCCCGTTATAGCAGTCCGAAAGAAACGCCAGCCCCGCCGGCCGTCCCCTTCCTCGCCCGGTGTGAGCCGCACGGTTTCCGCCGCCTTCCTCCACCCTGGGGGGCAGCGCCGTCCTCCTCACCCCGTGCACAGAGCAGCCAGCGCCCGGCGCCTCCTGCAAGCCCACCCAGCAGAGCCTTGGCATCACAGAACCACAGGATGGGTTGGGTTGGAAGGGACCTTTAAGGTCACCTCGTCCAGCCCCCCTGCCCGGAGCAGGGACATCTTCAACTGCATCAGGTTGCTCACAGCCCCGTCCAACCTGATCCCAAATGTTCCCAGGGATGGGGCCTCCACCACCTCTCTGGGCAACCTGGGCCAGTGTCTCACCACCCTCAGCATAAAACATTTCTTCCTTATGTCCAATCTAAACCTCCCCTTTCAGTTTCAAACCATCACCCCTCGTCCTATCGCTACAGACCCTACTAAAAAGTCTGTTCCCATCTTATCAGCCCCCGTTAAGTCCTGAACGGCCACAATCAGGTCACCCCCCCGCAGCCTCCTCTTCTCCAGGCTGAACACCCCCAATTCTCCCAGCCTGGCCTCACAGCAGAGGGGCTCCTTTCCAAGAGACCCTTTCGTCTGGTGGCCCTCGTTGCTCCAACGCGGATGGGCTGAAGACCTGCTCATCCCTGGCTCAATGCCGGCTCATCCCTGGCTCAGTGCCTGCTCATCCCTCCGATCATCCTGGAAGCAGGCTCTCTGCCTTCTGGTCGATGCAGTCAGCTTTGAATGTGCTTGAAAAGCATAGCAGATATCATGGTTTGCTGGTTAGAAAAGAGTATTTAGGCCAAGGGATTGGGGATTTGTTATTGAAGCTGAGGGGGTAGGATGAGATTTACCGGTTTGAGGCTGACGCAAGTCATCTGTGGGTTGTTTTTCCCCAACGGAGGAGCAAGTGTGGTTTAGTGGGCACAGGCAGGACAACTGGTTCTGAAAGGGTTTTGCTTGTGTAGTCTAGAAACAAATCAGAGGCTGAGATGTTTATGATTGCTGCCTGTAAATACGCTGGAGGGGAACCACCCAGGAATGCAAGGAACTCTGGAAGTGGAAGGACACCGTAGGCAGAAGCATAAACTGGCAGAAACCTGTCGTGAATCAATGTCAGCTAAAAACTGACGGAGGTTTCTCCTGACCATCAGACGAGGGAGTTTATAAAACAGCTTTCCAATGTGGTAATTGAGGGGAGAAACGTAACCGGTTCAAGATGGGACTCTGACAAATTTCTGAATTACATTTTAGGCTGGGGCTGAATGTGACAGTCCAGCCCCGGCCACCCGAGCCCCGCTCAGCCCACGGCGGGGAGCCCTCCTGCCCCCTCCCCACCGAGCTCCTCTCCCCCTCCCGCCCCACGTGCGGCCCCCGCGCCGCGCACCCCCAGCTCCCCTGTCCCCGACACAGAGCCTTTCCAGCTGGTTAATAAGCCGTGACATGCCAGACATCGAAAGTATGAAAATTGCCCAATTTTTTAATATTTTAAGCCCCATCACATATACTTTACCGGTCTGAGCAAAGCGCTTTATAACGCCTTAGCAAGGAAATGGAAACTATCATTTTGTATAATCTGCCTGAGCTGGATTGACCCCCTGATCCCTGCCGGACCCCTCCTCCTCCCGGCACCCCCCTTCCCCTGCTCCCGCCTGGCAGCCCAGACGGGGAAGGCACCCAGCGAGCCGGCGTGGCTGCCATGGCCAGCACCGGGGCTGGCGTTAGCAAACCAGCCCATGTCCTGCCTGGCAGGTTGATGGCCAAAGAAAGGGACAGGCGGGAAAAGTGGGAGCCAGGGGAGCCCCCGAGCGAAGAGCAGGGGGTCTCTCGCTTTTCAGCACTGGGGGATTTGCCCCCCTGGCCTTGCCTGTGCTCCAAATGCCGCTTGTGCAGAGAGGAACGGTGCAGCCGGCGCACGAAGCCGTAAGCGGTGGGGAAAGCTGGGCTGCACCACGTCTTTGGGTGCAGCCCCCTCGGGAACAGCAGAAGGAAGGTGGGAGCTCCCTGTTTTTCCCCCCACCCACTTGTCCCACTGTCCCCTGCCCGCATAACCTGGCACCAGGGCTCGCCCAGTGGGTGCTGCGGTGTCGTGGCCTGGCCAGCAGGGTGCCCTTGGTGCCCCAAAGGCCAATGGCGAGGGGGCTGCAAGGGCTGGGAGATGCCCACGTGCTCCTTGGCAATGGTTTTTGGGCAGAGGTGGCTGTGGGGTGCCCTCGCCTTCGCTGTGTGTTGGATCAGTGGGGCGAATAGGGAATATCCCAGACTTTTAAGAGACCTCTGTGCCTCGGGAGTGGGGGAAGGAGGGAAGCACCCGGCTACTTGGGAAGGAGGGACAGAAAAGCAGACGTCCGGGCAGCCTGTTGCAGTGCACTCGCTGCATCCATCCTCCCCTTCTCCGCTGTTCGCCCTCCTCGTGTCAGCACCAGACCAGAGGGGTCCCCCCCGAGGGGCTGAAATTTAAGCAGGTGATGTGCAGAAGCAGGGCGGGCAGAGGACACCGGGCAGAGGGTGGTGGGCAGAAGATGCTGGGCAGAAGATGCTGGGCAGAGGATGGTGGGCAGAAGATGCTGGGCAGAGGATGCTGGGCAGAGGATGGTGGGCAGAGGATGGTGGGCAGAGGATGGTGGGGAGAGGATGCTGGGCAGAGGATGCAAGGCAGCAGAGCACCGCTCCCCAGGCCACTCAGGGAAGGGCTGAGCAAGGTACAGGCTTCTACACCGGCTCCTTTTTAAATTTAAATCAGGGAAAGGTATTTCTTCTTCTTCCTTTTATTCCACCCTGAGTGTTGTGCAGTTGCCACTGACAAAGGAGCAGGAATTCCGCACATTTCTTTGGCTGTTTAGCAGAGCTGCTGCCCTACTCTCCCCTGTCAGACACTAATCTCTCCTAATATTTAACAGTCCCAGTAGGCAGCAGGATTTATCCTCTGGCCTTTCTACCTGTCATTTCATCCCTTCTCACTAAGGAGCCCTTTGATTCCCTTCCGAAGAGAGGTGCCAGGGCCAGCGTGATGGATCGGCTCGTGCTGGCAGTTAGAGAACCAGCTCCATTTTTCTCTGTTCCAGCTGTCGGGGATTTATCTGGGGCAGCTCCATACAGCTGGGGAAGGCCCGTGTGCCCCCGCGCAGGGAGGCACGCGGATGGGCAGGCTGACGGAGCGGGAAGGTGGCGTGGGTGTCAACGCTCCAGCTCCTCCAGGGCCCGGCTCCAAACCGCAGACCTGAGCTGTGGACATTTTAGCTCCTGGGTTGATCTGGATCTAATACCATCATTCATTTCAGGGAGGAATTCCTCCCCCGCCGCTCCCCAGACGTCTTCATCCCTTCCCATCGCTCTGCCTCCACGTGTTCCCCTTCCTCAGCACCCTTGGATGCACAACCCAGAGGACAAGCACCCTCAGAGGGGGATAAGCTTGGATGGGGACCTGTGTGCTGCCCCATGGGGCTGCTGCTGGCAAAGCTGTCTCCTGGTCCCCGTCCTACAGGCGTCCATCCCTGCACGATGCATGGCTGGTGGCAGGGTGCAAGCAGCCTGCACCCCAAGACGGGTGCTCCGCTGCTGAGCAGGGATGCTGCACCCCAAGACGGGTGCTCTGCTGCTGAGCAGGGATGCTGCACCCCACTATGGGGGCCAGGAGGGACCAGGTGATGCGAGCCCGCGCCGTACCAAAGCCCCTCCTCGCTCCCCGGGCAGGTGGTTAAGCAGTTGGAGAGCTGAAGGTGTCGGGGCAGCACAGTAGCCCTTTATGTCAGTAACGAGCCCTTTGATTGCCGTTTCCTTAGGCTGGGAGTTGGAAGTCATTAGGCTCCAACCTGTCCTCCTGCCCGGGCTCCGGTTACGGGGCTGGGCTGGTGTTTGGGGGAGGTTGGAGCAAGGTTGGGGGACCAGGAGAAGGGCAGAAACCCTACTCCCTCACTAATGGCCCTTCCCGTGGTCGCCTGCCACCCCAGGCTGCCGATCCCGGCCCCGATAAGCGGCAGCGGGATCCGCGTAAGGGGCTGCCTGCGGGGACGCGGCGGAGGGGACGTCCGGAGCCTCCTCCGGCTGCCACATCCCCGCTCCTTTGCTCACTTTGTTTCTTCCCTTCGCGCCTAAATAGTGGCAGCTTCAGAGCTCTGCAGGGCGGCGTTACAAGACAGATGATCCTGCCTGAGCACAGCTGTCCAGGGCCGTGGAAAACACGCTCCGTATAATCTTTCTGGAGGGGCTTGTGTTTAACATTGACCTGGCGAGGCAGCCCACAGCCCGGCCTCTCCCATACGCACATGCCATGTCAGACAGTGACGGCGGGGCTAAATTCGGCAGCCGGGGCGCTGACTCGGCCACCTCACCCCCATCCGGGCCGTGTCTCCTGCTGCCTCCGTCGGAGGTGGAGCGAGGAAGAAGAGGAGCAGGATGAATCCTGCTTGCTGGGAATCTCTTGGCGTAAAGAGCAGCCAGGCAGCAACCACCATTGACAACCCCCAGGTGCCAGGACCGTGCACGTGGTCGCATGGGCTTGCAGGGTTTGGAGGGCAGCGGGAAGGACTCTGAGCCTCCCCTGGGAGGAGGAAGCCCAGGTCCTGCCGAGATGCTCCCGCCGATGCTCCTGACCAAGCAGCCGCTTTATTTTGTGGTGGGTGCCCAGGCAGAAGGGCGCCTTTCTTCCAGTCGCTTCTGCAAACACAAATAAACCAGAAGAGACAAGAAAGGGACCCTCGTCCCCGCCGCCCACCACCGGTGCCTCTCGCTTTGGCAGTGTGGTGCCCGAGCAGCCAGCCACCAACCCCAGCCCAGCCCAGCCCCGAGTGGCTGCGACTCCCCCAAAGTCAGGGGGACCCCAAAAGCTGACCATTTGTCCTGATTTTTTGGTGGGGAAGGCAGAACACCCCAGATGCTGGGTCCGGCCCCATTTCAGGTGCTTTATGTACAGCTTTATGCACACCAGCTCTTTGGGTCAGTGCTGGACCCACAGCGTTCGGGGTCTGACACAGCCCCAGGGCGCAGGGGGACATCGAGGCACCCTGAGCGGGTGGCACCTGAGGTCCCTTCCTACCTGATTTTGCCCTGTAATCCTGTGCAGGGGTGATGTGCTTTCCCACGGGTGACAAAGAAGCAGAGGCAGAGCCAGGGACAAGGACTCTGATCGTCCCATGGGAGGGAGATGTCATGCACGGCCCCAGGTATCGAGAATTTCTCTTCTTTCCCAAGCCCATTGGTTTGGTCGCAGCTTGGAGTGACGAGGATGCATCCACAGAGCACAGGGGTTGCAAAGTCAGCGCCCGTGTGCGGCTCTTCCACAGATACTGCCAGCGGGGATGGGGACGATGGGGACCACGGTGCCCGGGTGGCAGCAGTGTGATGGCCCGGGAGCCTTTGGACACAGCCGGCTTTCTCGGGAAAAAGGGAATAACCACGAGTTTTGTCCGAAGCCTAGCGCCGGCGCTGCCGCTGTTCCACGCCGATCAGATTTAAATCTGCGTGCAGACAGCTGGCACGCCACGCCACGCACGCTAAACCCAGCGCCGACTTAACAGCCCGAGAGGGCCCCTTCTAAAAAGTCATTAGCAAGGCTTTCGGGGAAGGAGCGTGCCCCGTTGTGCCCAGGCACCGAGCTTGTTTAAACAGAGCCCGAGCGAAGGGAAAAGCTCCCCGGGGGCCTCGTGGGAATGTTGCCGGGAAGCAGAAGGAGCCGCGTTTGCTCCAAGCTCCGGCCGTGTTTTTGGCATGCTCTGGGTGATGCACCCGCTGTCCTGCACCAGGCAGGGGTGGCACCGGGGGGGGGGGCTGCACCCCTCGGCTCCGCGCTGGTGCAGGGGGACACCCCCGGTGCGGGGTGGCGAGCGACTGCTGCTCCATCCCCTCTGCAGCGCCGGCTCCAGCTCGGGGGGGAGAACCCGGACCCGCGTCCCTCCTCCAGCAAGGGAAGCACCATCGCCTGCCTTGCACCAAGGCTGGGCTTGCACCTGGGCCAGGCTTAGCCAGGCATCGCCCAGCCCGGACCCTTTCTGCCCCCGCCCCGCGTTCCCCCGGGGCTCAGCTGAAGCGGGAGCCTGGGTGAGCCCCCGGGGCGCCTCTGCCCGCTCCCCCGCACCGCCGGCTCCATCCTGGCGAGGCCCAGACGGCGCTGAGAGAGCGGAAACATTGCTGAAAAACATTAAACTTTTATGAATCTCCAAGCAGGCTTGGCGTGAACTCGGCTTTGCGGGGTTAAGCCCATCCTTACTGGATGCGCGCCAGCATGTTTTCCACTAAAAATCAACTCCTGGCCCAAGGAATGGGGCTGTCCCTATGTACCACTCATACACCAGGGTGCCACAGGGTGCTGGGGTGGGGGCTGGCGGGGTGCCCGGGGACGTCTGGGAGGCTGAACTGGGGTTGCTGGAGCGTGGCTGGGCCAGCCAGCCCGGGGTGTTCCCGTGGGTGAGCCAGACCTCAGCCCGGTACCTCAGTTTCCCCATCTGAAAATTATCCGGGGTACCGGAAAGGTGCTGATGGGAATTAATTGCTGTTTGTTAAGTGCTTGGAGGGCTGTGGGTGAGAGACGCCAGCGGAGCCTGATGGCAATGGCGCTGTGCAACCGGCCCGGAGGGCTTTGGCGTGCGGGGTAGGACGGGGTTAGTTGTTGGAGTTAGCAACAGGCGTACACTCGCACGTGGACATTTATTGTGCAGCCACGCATCCTCGCTGAGTTTGCAGGAATCACTCGCATTTTGTCTGCCCTCACTACCCCGTTAATTGCAGGTTCCACCTGCCACAGGCACTGGGGTGCTGATGCTTCTCCTCCTCCTCCTCCTCCTTCTCCTCCTCCTCCTCCTCCTCCTCTGTGAGGTCCCACGGCAGGGGGCTGACAAGCCCCTGGAGGCTTCTGAGTCCCTGATCCTTGACCCGCAGCCCCCGGCAACTTTTTTTGCCCGGCTTCCACCAAGCCCCAGCCTGAGCTGCCGCCTCCCTCTCCATCCCCATCAGCATCCTTCCCCAGCCCGCTGCCGGGCTTCCCTGCCGGCCGCCGCCTGCCACGGCCCCGCCGCTGCCCAGAGCCGCGCCGTGATGGATGTGATTAATATATGCTGGGAGAGCAGTCGATCCTTCCGTGCTTGCTTTGAACCTCTCATCATTAATGTCTCCATATGGGCACCATTTTTCCTTGTCACGCCGCAGCTGTATCTGGCGAGAGAGGGGAGCGAGTCCGCTTCCCAGTGGCACAGCCCCCAGGAGCCGCCGCTCCGGAGGTTTACCCACCTTTGGGAAAGGTCAGGAATATAAATAGCTGTTGCCAGGAGGTCCTCAGGCACAGAGCAGGAATGGAGATTGCTGCTCGGCTGCAGCTCGGGTCCGGCGGGGCTTTAAGAGCCTTTTTCTGCCTGGTTTTGAACTCTCTCGCCGCTCTCTGCTCCTTTCCCCTCCATCGCTCGCTCCCTCTCTACCTCCCTCCCACCCCCCCCCCACTCATTTCATTTTTTTGAAGGGCCGCAATTTCTTTCCAGTTTTATTTCTCATTAAAAATAAATACCGTTGCTATAATTTACAGTGAGTTTAATTAGAAATGAGTTACGTGATCCAAGCATTAGGATTTAATTGCTCGTTCCTAAAACAATTTTCTCATCTGAAATGTCTCCAGTTAATGATCATTCATTAAATAGGATTTGAGCCTCTTAAGTGGAGTGAGAAGGGCTGCGGATCGCCTCTGATAGCTGCTGCGGCCAGCCCAGCGTGAAGCGTGGGGGTGCCTTCGTCCCCCGGATCTGGGGGACACCCGGGGCGAAGGGGAACTGGCTGGGGGCATCTCCCCAAATCCCCCGCGCTGCTCCTCTGCTGGGACTGACCATTAAACCATTAAACCAAACCATTAAACCATTAAACCATTAAACCTCCCCTTTGCCAACAGCTCGCAGCAAACCCCGTTTGAATGGAGCCCCCGCTGCCCGCGCTGCAGCAGCCCCGGCTCCCCCGGGGGGGGGGAATCCGAGGTGCCAATGGACCCTGGGCAGAGCTGCCGGGGGCTGCATTTCACTGGCCAAAAGCCATGTGCTGACACCCGCACCTTCCTTCCCGGGAGCTTAAACCCACCGCCCTGCTCTGCAGCGAGGGCAATCTTCAATAGCTCCAACTGCTCTTTTTTTTTTTTTTTGGGGGGGGGGGGGATATGATTTTCACGAGGAATGTTGATTAATCAAAACAGAAACATTCGCAGGAAGTGTGGAGCGATGTCAGTGAGGCTGTTTTGTGCTTTACTTGCTCATTTTTATTCCAAAAATTCCTAATCAAAACCACATCTGGAGAGAGCAACCCTTTGCCTGCCCCCAGCCCCGTGCCCAGGCAGCCGGGGTCCCCCTGCTCTGTGCTCCCCGGGGACACGGCCAGCAGGGCAGCAGGGATGGGATGGGATGGGATGGGATGGGATGGGATGGGATGGGATGGGATGGGATAGAATGGGATAGGATGGGATAGGATGGGATGGG
>JADKXX010010600.1:0-48325 GCA_017310255.1 Butorides virescens
CCGGCAGCTCCAAACCACCAAGGACCTCTCCAGGTCCGGCAGCTCCAGGTGGGAGAAGCAGGGCTGCAGCAGCCCGGGCTGGCCCAGCCTTCGGGAGCCGTGCGGAGCCCCGAGGCTGGCCAAGGCTGGCGTTGTGATTGATTTGTGCACGCCGCCTTCCCCACAGCCCTGCCTCTCCATCACGCCGCACCACATGTGGTTATCGGCGGTGGGAAACAGGTGCAGTGTGCTATGGAATCCATATGGTAAGCGTTTAGGCTCACTTTGCTGCGGGATAAATTACGGCAGAGGGAGCAAGGCAAGAGAGCCAGGGCTGACGGTTTGGATGTTGTTCTGCAAACGAAGCTTTTCCAGCCCCAAACCTGGGCACACCCTGATCTGCTCCCCGCTGTTATTTCAGGGATGTTATGTCCTTCAGCCCTGAGGGAAACACCAGCCTCCATCCCCATGACAAATACCCTGAGCCCTTCGCCCAGAAGCTCCAGCCCTGGCTGGGAGCTGCTCTGGGGTGGGTGACACCACGCAGGCAGGTTCTGGAGGACGGCAGGCAGCGTGGTTTGTGCATTTATGCCCCAGTGCAGAGCATTTCACGTGCTTCTCAGCCTGCTTTGGGTGAGAGGCTGCTCCTGGAGGAGCGACCTGCGATCCCCATGCGGTCTGGGGGGACCTCACGGATGCACAAAACCCCACGGTGGGAAGATGGGGGCTCCTCGCATCAGCTGCAGGGTGGACACTGCCTTGGTGCAGCGTGGCCCTGGTTGCTCTGGTCTCCCGCAAACCCACGCTCATGCGTTTGTCGGCTGGTGAAACAACTGCCTGAAAGAGAAGCGATTTGCACCATGGTTTAGCTGGGAGAGGAATCCTAAAGCACACAGAGACCTCCAGCCAGATGCCTTCAACCCCTCTGCCAGGAGAAACCCTCCTGCTGGTGCCACTGGTGTGGAGAGTGGGGCTGACCAGTGCCTGTGCTGGTCACGGTTTGTAAATGAAGCATTCTTGTCAACCAGGCTGTAGAAACCAATGGGAAGCACCAGGCTCAACAGGCCAGGCCAGATCATCCCCC
The DNA here is from genome assembly GCA_017310255.1 of Butorides virescens. Taxonomy (NCBI): domain Eukaryota; kingdom Metazoa; phylum Chordata; class Aves; order Pelecaniformes; family Ardeidae; genus Butorides; species Butorides virescens. The sequence goes on from JADKXX010010600.1 coordinate 1,064, forward strand.
TGAGCTATTAACAAATTTAGGGATTTGTCTCCGCACAACTCCTCATGCTGGACACCAGCGCGATAGCAGACATCGTCCATCCCCACCAAACCATCCTTGACCCCTCCGGAAGAGCCACCAGGATCCCGTTGTTCACATCTTCCTTCCTTCCCTCTTCCCTTTTCCCTCATATTATTTTTTCCAGCCTGGTTCGGAGCTTTTTAACCCCTGGCCTCATGGGCTTACCTCTGTCTGAGAGGAGTTTGTGGAATAAGATCCATACCCTTGCCCTTTTCAGCCCGGAGAAAGCTCCTCATGACATGACAGAAATCCAAGAAATCAACAACTCAGGAGGTTTGTAATAAGTCAGAATCCTTCCTAAACCCAGACACTCAGCATGAAGAGGGGTCAGTGATCCCCAAGCTCCTTCCCCTCTGCCTCCTGCCATCCATCTCTGGGTGGGTGACGGGAAGCAGATGGGGCACGCTGGGGACACCCAGCTCTTTCAAGGCGCGTTCGTAGCTCGTGCCTCTGGAGCAGGCGCTGGGCAGGACTGGGCGCCCAGCGCTCCTCATAGGGGGGACGCAGACCTCCCCCCCGGGGACCCCGGGCGCGCTCCCGCACCTCCTGCCTCCTCCCGCATCCCTCGTCCCAGCTCTGGCCCGTGCAGAGCCGGGGGCAGCACCTGCGGGGAGAGAACCCCGGCCCGTGCAGGATGCATCCCGCGTGGACGTGTGTCTGCATGCCTGGGCGTACGTCCGTGCCCCGCAGCCAGGGTTCAGGCTGTCTCCGTGACCCTCGTGGGGACGGTTGGAAGGAAGGGCTCGGTAACGGCGTTTGTCCCTTCTGGGGGCTTCCCCACGCTGATGTACTGCGTGAAATGGCCCTCAGGACCGCCAGGGAACCAGGCCAGCAGATGCATCCATCTTCCTTACTTCCAGCCTGCAGGTAAAATAAACACAGCTTCAAAAACACCCATGCAATGTCACTTGACTTGCTCCTGCAAATTCAGACTCGCGCTCTCCCTCTCTCTGTCACTCACACTTACTCCCTCTCCTCCCTGCCTTTGGCCTCACCTCCCTATCCTGCTCCTTCGCTTCCCACCCGCCTGCCCCCCACCTCTCCCCGCCGCGGCGGCAGCACCCCACGGAGCAGCCGGCACGGCTGGGGTACACGGCGGGGGCTGAGCCCCAGCTGGGGCACGGAGAGGACGGAAACGCTGCAGAGCTGCCCAGGGAATCTGCTGCCAAGGCCCATAAATAAGGAAACCCTGTTTGCTTTCTCCTTGTCCGGCCCTGTGCAAATATTTACTGCCCCTGTGACCCGTGGAGGCAGCGCAGGCAGCGGCGGACGGGAAGCAGTGGCTCTGCGAGGGGTCACTGGTGTGGGAGGCATCTGCTTTGCTCCAGCTCCAGGGATCTCCAGCCTTTGCACAACTGTTGCAATTAGCAGGGAGTATTAAAACTTTGCCGGCTGGTTTGAGGACCTCATCCTGAGTCTGTCGGATTCTTTCCTAATGACTTCAGGCTGTGATTTTCCAGGGCGCAGGGTCTGGAGAGGAACACCGGCGGGCTGGCGAAGGGGCACGGCTCACGGAAGGGGCACGCAGCCTCCTGCCATCCTCCCCCCCCGGCTCAGGAGCTGGGCAGCGCTGGCATCGGCACAGCTCGCTAGCTCTGGGCACAGCCCCGGAGCTGGGGGGGGGGGGGATTCGTGTCCCTGGAGCCGCAGGGTGAGAGAAATCTGTCGAAACCCACGCCGTGCACCCGTAGCAGAGATGTGCACGAAGGTCTCTGCCCGGGGAGGGTCCTCACGTTGCCCCAGGGCTCTGCACCTCTCATCGTCCCCTTTGCTCAGCCCGTAGGTGCCTCTCCCTCGCTCCCCAGCTCTGGGCATGTGTTCTCCCTCCTGCCCTGTTTGCTGGCCAGCGGCTGGCTTTTTAATTTAAAGATAGGCCTGCGCATCTGCTCAGCTTCACGGGGGCACGCAGCAGCCACGGAGAGCAGTGGCAGCCCCCCCCCAGCAGCAGCAGGCTCATCCCACCTCCCAGCATCTCCCACCTTTGGAGACCTTTGGAGCGGGGGTGTGCGGAGCAGCAGGTCAGGCAGGAGGGCAGAGCCCCGCTCCCGTTCGCTTTTCCTGGCATCCCCCTGGGGTGGGTACGGAGCTCTGGGGCGATGGTGGCAGGGAAAGGGTTAATTGCCTCCCCCTGGCTAAGGAATGCTGCAATCAACTGGCCCAACTGGGATGTGCTGGTGGGAGGGCTGGGCCAGCTGCAGGCTATTTATTGCAGGGAGGGGAGCAATGGGTGGTTTGGCTGTGGGTCACCTTAGGGCTGTAGGTGAGGTCTTGGGACCAGGATTAGTGTCAGCCCCACTCCTCTTGGGTGAGGGACCCCGGCTGAAGGCGCTCTCCCTGGTTTGCTTTGCCTTTAGGTTAAGCTGTTGCTGGTAGCTGGATTTTTCTGCTCAGCCCTGCAGCCAGGTTTCCTGGTGGATGAGCAGGGGCTGGATACAGCCCCGGTGGTGACTGCGGTTCAGATGGTACCGATGGAGGGGCAGAGGTGCCTTGTCTGTCCTGGTAAGTCTGCCCTCGGTCTGTCTGTCTCCTGACCCACTGCTTTATGTGTGCTTCTCTGCAAGCTTCCTATGAGGGCATTGGGAATGCTTGGAAATATGAAAAGTCCTCCTTGCCCTTTCGGTGTCCCCGGTGCTGGCAAGCTCCACATCCAGCCAGACCTGTGGCTGAACAGATTCACTAACAGCTTTCTTTTGTAATATCTCAGCTTGGAGAAGTTAATTATCTCCAAATATTGAAAAGGGCAGATGGATTTTGTAGGATTTACTTGGCTGTGTAATTTTGGTGCCCCAGAGATGCTATTTGGTCTGGCTGCGATGAGTGACACCTCATTGCACCCGGGCGCAAATGTCACTCGAGTATATTACTCCCTCCCTCTCCCGTTATTTGCCCACCGGGGAGAAGTGTCTCTTCCAGGCTGGCCTGGCTGTGCCGCGACTGCTAATGCTCTCGCCCAGCCCTCGCCGCTCCGGAGGCCGTACCGGAGGCAGCTTTGCAAGCTTCCACCCCGTGCCTGATGGCCAAAGCCCGGGACCGGGAGGCAGAGCTGCAAATCGAGCGCTCCTGGCTCAAGCTGATGCATAAATGTTGGGGAAAGCTCTGGAGCACGGCCCGTGCGGGGCTGCAGCGCTGGCCCCGGGCGCCGAGGAGGAGCCCTTGCTCCAGCTGGCTGGAGGATGGCCCTTCCCAGCCCCTCTGTCAGCACGCCCCTTGCTCGAACCTCCTCTCAGGGGGTTTGGGGAAGTCTGTGCTAATGCTTTGGCAGAAAAATGAGGGGTGGGGTGTGAAGGCTTTCCTTCCCTGGGGGCGGGGGGGGGGGGGGAGCGCGTTCCCCCTCTCTCCGCTTCTGGCCAGCGCTTGCCGCTGGAGCCCAGCTTAGGTCTCCCCTCCCTGCCCACCACCTCCTTGCCGTTGCCCAGCCTGGGTTGCATTTAGGGACAGGAATTTTTGGTGTGATGCTCAGAACCAGAGATAAATTCTCCTTTATTTTTACATCTCCTGCGTCTCTCTGCGCTTTGTTTCAAGCAGCGCAAAGTTAAATGTGCCATTGCATTATCAGCATGCTCAGCCCAGAAACTAAATAGAGATGTTCCCAGCAAATTCACTTTAATCTCAGTTTGTTTGCCAAGCAAAGCAATCTCCCCTTGCAGTTATGGCTCTCAGAAGTTGTCGAGGTGGAGGTGACTGCTAAAAAGGAGACAGACACATAGATTTTTTTTTTTTATGTGCTTGGGTTTAATGCAGGAGGTGAACTTTGGGGGACCTTTGCAACACTCCACTTCTGTTTACGGGCAGAGGTTGACTTTCGTGTTGGGGGGATCTGGGTTAAACAGCTACAGGGCCTGTCTTGGAGGGTTTGCCAATTGTTGGAGCTGATTGAATTGGACTGGGGAGGGCAGTGACCACAGTGCTTCCCTCCTAGCCTCCAGCTGGTTTGACTTGCAATGCAAATGTTTTCTCCTGTCACCTCTTAATGATCCTTTCTCCCCTTGCGGGTGTATGATTTCCCCTCCAAGTCTCCAGCGAAAGGTTTCCATCACAGTTATTTGTCCCTTTCTTTTCAAGTCTACGGCAACTTCTAGAGAATTGCAGGCCTGGCATGGTTTGGGGCGGGAGTAGACTGAATTCACCCCTGGCTGCCAGGCGAGCCTGCCCTACCTTCCGTGGGGCTGACAGCCAGGAGATGTTGGACCTGCTGGAATAAATAAAGTGAGCTGAGAAGTGGCCCGGTTTGCAGCGCGGAGCTGTTGCTCCGAAGCGTGTTCCGGGTGAGCAGCATCGCTCCCCAGGCCTGGGATGGAGGAGGAGAAAGGAATGCTTGGCTCGGCGGAGCCAGGGAGGAAGGGGAGAGCAAATGCTCTTCTGGGGGAAACTACTGGAAAGACATCACAGAGGAGGAGTTCATAAATCCACGGGGCTTCTCACGGCTGAGGCTTGATTTGTCTGCACATCAAAGGGGAGACCAACAGCCCCTTGGTGAGGCTGCGGGAGTCGGGGGGAAGAGGGGGTGGCTGAGGCACCGGGCCCCCACACCTCATCCCGAAACACGTGCGCTTCCAAACCCCTGGCAGGCAAGAGGCAGCGGTGGAGAGCACATCCCCTGCAGCGTGCACCTACGCGAGCTCGGGGTCCCCTCCCTGCCTCGGACGATGGGTGCTGTAGCAGGAGAACCCTGCTGGCATCGGTGTCTTTTGTTCAGCTCTGCTGCTGCATGGGCAAAGATGCAAGCCCAGCCCGCTGGCTGCGGAGGAAAGTCTGTGTCCCTGCGTGTGGCCGAGCTCCTCGGTCCCATCTGCCGGCTCTGTAGCTGGAAGGCGCCTCCGCAGGGTCCTACCCCCTGGAACCGAGGGCTCCTGTCCTGCCAGCTTAATTCAAAGGGTCACACGGATTTATGGAGAGTATGGGGCATGGCTGAGCCAGACCCCAACCCTGGGCTGCCTCGCCACTGAATTGCACTGAATTATTCAGCAGCAGAGCTACTGTCTCCTCTGCACGATGTGGGCAGAGCTGAGGCGCCCCAGACTGCTTAGCTTAACGGGAGGAAAACGCTAAGAAACCCCCTCTGCATCGCTCAGGACCCTAAAGCTGGTCGGTCTGAAGCCGTGCCCTGCCGGGCTGTGCGAGGTGGTCTTCCTCCCTGGATGCCCTTGTGCTGTGTCGGCTCCGGGATCTGCTTTGCTTTCCCCCGTGCGCAGGGCAGAGGCCTCTCCGCTGCCTCCCGGGGGGGCAGGACCGGCTGGCGACCCCCGGCTCCCACTGAGATTCGGCGGAACGGTTCATCCCCGCTGGGCTTTCAGGCTTCTGCTGCCTCTCCTGCCGCGGGGCCGGTGTCAGGTCTGTCGATAGGAGAGGGCAGCCTCGACGGGAGATAAAGCACGTGCCATGTTTATCGACCGCTGCTTCTGCAGGGGAACTAAACCTTTCCTCCCTGGGGGACCGTGCCGCTGATTGATGCTTAGGCAGCCCCTCGCTGGGGGTTTTTCTCCTCTCCGGAGGTGTTTGTGGAGCAGGCGGCGCAGGCAGAGGGGGCTGCTGAACAAAACAGGCACTTTTCATGGGCACAGCAATCCCCACCGGGTTTCTGAGAGGAGGGGGACCTTGGTTTCCTGGGGAGGGGGGGGAATGAAAAGCGGGGTTTGTGCGGCGAGGCGGGGGCCCTGCAGTGTGGATCGCAGGCTGGCAGGTTGGGCAGCTCCAGGCGTACTGTGACACTTGTGCCGGGACCGGCTTTCCAACATCTCTGGCTTTTTTGGGACCTAGGTGCAACAGGTTGGCAAAGGCCCTTGGCTCCCATGGAAAATACAGCTCAGCTTTGGCGTGGCTAGGTCTTGAGAGGACAGCTTTGGGGGTACGGCAGGCTTCAGAGCAGCTCCCAGCCCATTCCCCTAATTCCCGATGGGAAGAGCTGAGCAGGGGATGTGGCAGCTCTCCGGTGGCTCTGGTGTCCCCTTGCATCTCCCCTCATCCATCAGATGAAGGACAGGGGAGGGTGTTCATGCTCCTGCCAGACCACGACGCCCTATAATCCTACTGGGGGTGGGAGGCAGGGTTTGGACCCGGGGCTTCAATAACTTTGAGTATTAATGATGGTTTATGATCCTTTAAAGCCTTTGAGCCTCAAAGGCTCCTAGAGGATGTGACAGAGCACAGCCTTTCTGCGGGGTTCACCTTGCTGCCAAAATACAGCCCGTTCTGGGGCGAAGCAAGGGAGGGATTAGCTGGGCGATGAGAGGAAAACTCTCCAAGCTGCTAAGGGGATATTGGGACGGATCCCCCTGACGTGGTCCTGGTCAGAGCCTGTAGTCCTCAAGGTGGCCCCTTCCCGCAGCACAGTCACCTGCGAAACCCCTGGGGACGCCGTGAGCCATCGCTCCTGGGCTTGCTCCTGCCCGCTGCTGCCCCAGGGGCTGCGGTGAGACGCTGGAGCCCAGCAGGAGCTTAGCACATCTTCCAGCAGTTTTTTTTCTCTTCTTTCCTCCTAAACTTTCCCAAAGCAGCGAAAGCATCGCTGGAGGAGAAGGCTCTGTAAATCAACCTGCTTTATTGCCACGCGCTGTTAAACGCGGCTGCATTTCACCCTGGAGCTGGCTGCACCTCAGTGCCGGCTGAATCGATTTCTGTACGCCAAAGGTCGAACCTTGAGCTTCTGACTTAGTTCTTACTTAGTCCCTACAAAGGCAAAATCCCCATTGAAGCAAGCGTTGGGATATCAGCTGCTCTATAAATAACATGGAACTAAGTGAAAACTAAGCCAGGCTCTGAAGCTTGCGAAGTGCTTGGGGATCCTTGGAACTGGATGGTCCTGGGGTAACTTCCCATTTTAGCAGCAAAGGAAAGAACAGAGGCTCGGATCACAAAGCAGGGAGGTTTGGTGGTTTTTTTTTTCCCTTTTTTCAGCTCTTCTGCAGCCTGACTTCCTCTCTTTGACAGAGGGATCCCTGAGAAGTGCAGCCTTGCTCCGAGCTGTTGGGTCTGACTTTTCAGCACTGCAAGGATCCAAACGGGAGGGAGTGCCGCGGGCAGAGGAGACCTGGCTTTCCCGCTGCCCTCTGCATTCCCCTGCTCTTTGTTTCACTGCATCCAGCTCTTTTTTTTTTCCCCCCGAATTTGGTTTCCTTTTCCCCCAGGGAGGCAGTTAGCTTAATGAGCTATCGCTGCTCTGATTGTTGCTGGAGATGCAGGCAGTGCCCCATCTCCGCCGCTGGCCTCGCTCGGATCCTGCCAGATAAATCACGCTGATTTAAAATTGATCGTTCTGGGATGTGGAAGAAAGTGGAGTGGGCGGATTTACCCCATTAGGGTGCATTGATCACCATTACTGCGTGTAATCAGGGTTAATCTCAGGATTAATTGGGGGGATTTGCTGATGGAAACGATCGGCAATTTGTGTTAGTTACTGCTCTATTCGCCCCTAATGGCTTAATCAGATTACAAATTAAAAGTGGCTTCTTCCAGAGAATCTCCCCGGACTCCAGCAGGAGCCGGAGGAAGAGGAGAGGAGCACGCCCGGAGCGTGGGGTTTGCAACCCCGAGCAAAGTTACCCCGGCCCGAGGGTGGATGGGGGAGCCCCAGGCACGGGGAGCACCCATGGGCCCCGGCCGCCGGCTCTGCCCTCGCTGGTTGTGAGCTGGGGGTGAAGACGTGCGTGCGGGGAGGTGATGTTCGTGTGCTTTCCTTAGGGATTGCTCTTGGGGGAGAAAAGGGGGGGGGGACGCCTCCAACCACCCTTGGGTTGACTTGGGCAATGTGTGCGGTGCGGAGCTGGCACGGGTGGCTCTCTGCGGGCTGGCACCAGCAGAAGCAGCGCTCGGGCCATCTTTGTCATGGGAAAACCTTTCAGGAGGGGAGTGGGAAGAATTCCAACACGGAGCAAACCATTAAACCAGTGATTTTTGCAGCAAATAAATTAAGGCTGATGAGCTGAGACTGGTTAAACTAATGATAGAAAGGGGTCCTGTCCTGGAAAGATTCATCTAGCAGGAGCTGAGCTGTAAGCATCTGAACTCTATTAGCTTAGGAGATTATAAAGCCAGAAGGGTCTGCCTGCGAGCATCTCGGCTGAAGGGATGCAGGAGAGGAGCCTTGCAGCAGCCGCAATCACCCAGGGATCCGCCACCCACAGAACAGGCCATAACCGGGGGAAATTAGGAACTGTCAAGACTAGCTCTCCTGTGAGAAGGCAGAAGAAAAAAGTATCTGTTATTTGGAATCGCACTCCCATCAGTTTACCCCCCCAGATGGGGCTGCTTCTAAGTGGGGAGGGCTCAGTCTCACCTCATTCCTAATCTGTGCGGATATCGATTGCGTTTTTGATACGTCACAGCCAGATAGAAGTGCTGGAGCTCTATTTATTCAGCTATTTATTAGCAAACCTGAAGGAAAAAAAGGCAAGTGAATGTTTCAAGTGGCTGCTGATGAGTTAGAGCGGTTTAATAGATCACTTGTAATAAACTGCTTTACATGTGCTGAGAAATGCCACCGTGTTCTCTAATAAGCCATTCCCGAAGAAACAGGCAACACTTAAAGAACAGAAATTAATCTGCTGATGTGTTCCGATTGCTCCCTGCTCCAACAACTCGCCAGGTACGGCTGCCTTGGTGCGGGCTCTCCCGACTGCGTAGGAATCTGTTGGCAAGGCTGTAAGGCGTGGGGAGGGCAGCCTGGCCGGGAGCTGCTCCTCATCCGTGGCCAGCTGGGCAGGATGGGGTCGCCCATTCCTCATCCCTGGCTAACACTCCCAGCTCCTTCCACAGCATCCTTATCTCCCATCCAGCTAGCAAAGACGGGGCCCTTTTCTAGGGAGCGTATCAGGTGGCCATGTATTTTTTTTTTTCTGCCGTTGCTCTAAAAAACCCCACATTTCATTTAGGATTAGGTAATGCCACTCCCTGCTTTTAGCAGACCCGGCTGCTGCTTGTCACTTTTTCCAAGCCTCGGAAATGCAGCAGCTCAAGCTGCGGCAGGACCTTGGGTGCCGAAGGGTTTGTGTTTGTGGGGGGAAGAGGTAAATACCAAGGATGAGTTTAAAAGAGCCCGAAAGGTGTGTTCAGGCAAACTGGAAAGGGCATCTGCGGCTCCTGGAGGAGCTGGGCTGTGAAGGTGCTGGGTGCAGGTGCTCAGCACGTCCACCAGCAGAGCCAAGCAGCAGCTCGGGCACCGAAGCTCAGGGAGTTCCCACTGTGTTTCCCTGCAGCCTGGCAGCCCTCGAGTTGCCCTGCCTCCGAAATCCGGCTGGTGGAGGAGAGCACTGCTTGGGGGGGGGGGCACGGTGTGGCTGTGCCCCCCGCATCAGGGACCCCCGGGGAAAGCTGCCTGGCCCCGCTGCGCCCGTTATATCCAGGGAGAAAAGGAAAAACTTTTATTTTATCCTGTCCTGACTTGGCTTAGATTCAGGGATCTGCAAACCGAGCTCCGAAAGGGCCCTGTTGCCGGTTTTGGAGATGTCGGGCATTATTCTGCCTATCCCAGAATATTTGTATGAAAAGATGGAAAACCCGCCCCCCCCCCCACTGTTCCAAGAGAGGGAAGAGTGTCCGACCGGGCTTTGAACGCTGCTTTTGTCGTGTTCCTCGGGCTGTGTGATGTTCCAGGGAGGCTTTGTGAGAACTTGTAATACCTGTAATCTGGTTCTAATGCACTTTTCCTCATAAATGCAACCAGAAAAGGGAGGAAGAGGTGGTCAGTGGTCATTCCTAATTTTTATTGGGATGCACACTGAGGATCCCAGTGACACAGTGCAGTGCGATCTGTGGGGACAGATGTGATTTCCTGGGCGAAAATGTAGGCAGTTCTGAAAAAAGCCCCAAAACATCAGTATTTTTTTTTTTATCCTGACATATGGGGTGTATGGGAGCACGGTACCTTTTTCTCCTCAAAGCATTGGCTCTGAGGAGGCTCAGCTGTGTCTGAGCTGCTTTCCTTGGCCGGGCGCAATTCCTAAAACCCCTTGGCAAGAGCGAGCGGGGCTGCTCTGCTGTTTGTTTTTTACTGTTTCTTTATTAAAAAGCTCCAGATACAGCCGGGCTCGCTTTGCTGGTGCCGCTGCTCACCCTGTCTGATGAACGGGGTTGTCTGACGTCCAGGTCGGGCGCTCCTGGCTCCTGCTCCCCCGCCTTTCCAAGCCATCCCGCCTGGATCTGCATCTAGCTTGCCGCAGGTCCACCCGCATCCTCCTCCTCCTCCTCCTCCTGCAAATAACTGACAACTCCATGGTTTTAATCTTCTAATCTGTCTTGTGCTCAGCCAGGTAACTTGCCACCGCACGCTGGCTGCCTCCTGCCAGCCGGTGCCGGAGGACACCTCGCCGTGCAATTAGGCAAACCCACAGCGGCGGGGCTGGGGCGGCGGCTGGAGATGATTTGCCCTCAAGAAGAGGGTTTGCTGGATATTGGGGAAAATCCCCAAAACTGTCAAGGGAGTTTTCTCTTGCAAGTGGTTCCAAAGTTGCTCCTTGCAGCTTGAAGCATTGCTTATGGCAGGAGGGAGATGGAGGGGTTTCCAGGACAGCAGCTTGGTCAGCGCATCTTCATGGCCAAGCCCACCCCCTCTGATGGTGCAAGGTCCCCCCGGGCTGTCCAAGTGCTTCGCTGCCTCTCCCCTTCCTCTGCCTCACAGTGGGTTGTGAGTTTGTTGGGGGTTTGGGGGTTATTTTTAGTGGCATCGGTGGGTCAAAAGCTGTCTTTCCTCCCGCTGTTGCTTCTGCAGACGTGGTGGATGGGGAGGAGCAGGATTTGGGTCGGCTCAGCACCACTCCTGCTGCCCAGGGGTCATCTCCCCGGCCAAGGGAGCCCTCGGCCACCGCGGGGGCAGCGGAGCCGTGCCGCCTGCCGCTGAGCGGGTAAACCACACGTCGGTATGGTTGTGATTATTGCTCTTTCCCTTTTGGAGGAGGTTGAAGAGAAAGCACTGAGAAAACAGTTTTGGTGCTTGGCAAGGCGACTGGAGACCCCATCTGTTGCTTCTCACGTTGTTAAGCTGCTCTCTGCTTCCCATGCCAGCCTGGTTTCTGTTAAATGGAGCCTCACCAGGTCATGAGAGCCAAGCAGCTCCTAAATTAGCTAAGACATTAATCAGGTCCCATTTGGATTAGTGCAGGGTGTCTACGCCCTCACCCTCCCCTCCATAAATTAAGCAGGTTTTCTATCTTCAAGGCTGCTCTGGAATCGTGTCCTCTCTACCCTCCACCCCCTTCCCAATTGCTGGTGACAAGTATACACAGCTTAATTGGTTGGCATGGGAAAGGGCTGACATTAATTGCCTGTGTTTGGCATGCAGACTTCCCGTCTTGCAGCACCTCCCAGGGATCTTATCAATCCCATCTCCGAGACCCGCAGCTCCTGAGCGCGGCTGCCAGTTAGATGGGGTTTGATTCTTTGCTGCTGCTGATGGAAATTTTGTTTGGCTTTATGGTGCTTTGGCTGGGGAAGAGCAGTTTTCACGCCGCAGCTGGCAATCCCTGCAGTGAATACGCAAGGGTGGAAGGGATCCGCAGGCACCACCTCCCCGTGGAGAGGGCGGCTGGGAGAGGACACCATGCTGGTGTGGCAGCGGAGCAAGGAGCATCGGGATCCCCTCGGGTGCGGGATGCTACTCCTGGGAGGAGGTGGTGGGTGTAGATCCCACAGCCTGGGCAGGTGCCTGAGGTCCCTTCTCACCTGCATTTCTCCTGGGTCTGGGGCAGCTTGTGGTGAAGGCCAGCGCTGGCACAGCCAAACTGCCACCTCCCCGAGCATCTCCTGCCACCGGGGGTGGGCGAGCAGCCTTCTCCTGCCGGCCCCTCCTGGGTGCGCAGCCCCGCTGCAGCTTAATCCGTCCCGCGGGCTCGCATGGCTAGGGTTGGAGAGCGAGCTGCACGTTAACATTTGGGGAGCCGTGGGTTTGCTTGGGGTCTCTGGCCGGTTTCAATAGCCAGTTAACTCATTTTAAGGGAGAAATTCAGCAGTTCCTCATCCCGATCTTCACATCCCTCCCTTTAGCTGATTAATCCTTAACCCATCTCCATAATTAACTGTGAAAGACAGCAGCTGCCCCTCCTCGCCAAACCATCTTTCCCCCATCAGGGAGCAATACTTGTGCTGGGCTGAACAGGAAGTTTCTGGTAGCTCTAACTATAAAAACAATAATTTGATGCTTTTTTTTATTACCTGGTTATGACTGCCTGCTTTCCTCGTATTTACCTCCCGGGGTCCTGAAGGGCCCCGCAGCCCCCCCTTGGCACAGGCGGGGGTGCTGTTTCGGTGCTGGTGTCTGGGCTTGATGGGCTTTGAAGGGCTTGATGGGCTTTGAAGGGCTTGATGGGCTTTGAAGGGCTTGGGTAGGGTTGCAAAGCCAAAGGAGGGCCCAGCCCAGGACCTTGGCAGCAGGGCTGGGAGGAGGAGCGGCGCAGGGTGGGGGGCTCATGGGGATTTGCTGCCCTACGTGGTTTTGCATTGCTAATTCCCACTGATCGCCCCCGGGGAGGGGTGGGGATTCTCCAGTCCAAATGTGCAAAATCTTCCCTTCAGGGTTTGTGTGTTTTGTTTTTTTTTTTTAAATTGAACTTGTCATTTATTAAAATAATTTTGGACTGCAAATGAAAAAGTCAGCAGAAGAGGGGAAAGAGAAAAGGGGGTCACCTCAGCCTCCAGCTCTTCCAGAATTCTTCTGGAATTCTCCCCGTGTTTCTGGAGCGCTGCTGCTCCGGACCGGCACCCCCCCACCCCGGGCCCCCCCCCAGCCCTGGCTCCCCCTCCGGCCGCATCTTTGCCCGTTAACACCGAGGGAATTGGTGGCAAATTGGAACAAAACCCTCAGCAGCCGAGAGGAGGGGAAGGTAATTAGGCTTTTACACCTCCTCACAAAAGGGGCAGTTTGGGTGAAGAGGGGAAGAAAGGAGCTCTTGACTGCTCATAAAAGCTGTGGCCTGGCTTTACCCTTCCTCCAGAGCTGAGGAGGAGATGGGTGCTAGAAGGGGCAGGAGCAAAGCTTCTCTTCAAGGGTTAACTTTATTCTTACATGCCAAAATCCAAGGAATGCAAGACGTGCCCTGGCAGTGGAGATTAGCACGGGATTACGGGTGAATTTTCAGAGGGAGTAGAGCATCCCTCCCGTACGTTCCAATGGCACAGGCTCACCTGATGCCATCTCCTTAACTTACTGCTTTAGGCATAAATACCCCCCCAGCATCAGCAGCAGGACTGCTGGGGGCCAGGAGCAAGCCCGAGAGCCTTCGGCTCCCTCCTGGACCCGTGGCCTCCTTGCCCAGGCACGGAGCTCTCTTGCCATGGCCAACGCTTGCACCGACGGCGTAGTTAGGCTGTTCAGCGAACCCCAAAACATCCCCCCTCGCGGGGCTTTCCCCGAGGAGATGGTATCGCAGCGTAACTTCACCATCAGGAAGTTAAACAACATTCAGCTTTAGTTTTCTTTTATTAACATGATCCCCTTGCTCTTAGCAGCCTGCGCCGTGAGCCGCCTTGCTCCGCGGTGTTAATGTACTCGAGCTGTTTGCAGGATGCTGTCATCTCTCCCCGTAGCTGCCGCTCGTTTGAAGTAGGCAGATGCTGCTCTTAAAACATCTCTGCCTGGATTTCTCCAGCCTTTCTATCGTTACAGCCTGCCCTTAAACTCCTCTCGGGGTATCAATATTTTTTTCTAGTAATTACACGCTTAAGGAGCACGCCGTATTCCCCTGTTCCAATACACCCTCTCCAGCCCGGTATAAACATGCAGCAACCTGCGTACAGAAACCAGCCCAAAAGCCTTGCTGGGAAAGCTTTCCGCTCCATCCACAATTATCTCCCTTGGGGAGTGAATGAGGAAGAGCACACGCTGCCAGCGACCGGCTCCCGGTGTCCCTCGGAGCGCTGCTGGACCGCGTTCAACAGCTAATGGCAATGACGGTGGAAGGACGGGCACCGCGCTCGGATGGACTCATCCTGCTGCCTCAGCCCTGGCTTGAGGCTGGAGGTTTGGGGCGAACGGCCTTTCTGGATGGGCGGCATGGAGGGGGAGCTGATTTTTTTTTTTGTTTGTTTGTTTAAAAGTCAAATTGCGCTGTAGGGAAGTTGACCAAAGGAAAAGGTTCCCCCCCCCCCCCCGCATCTTCCCCCTAAACCTGAGGGTGTGATTGGGGGTTGACGAGGCACCACCGCGTCCCTGCGCTGCGGCTGGAGGGATCGCTGACATGGGGGTGTCCCACCCAAGCCAGATTTGTAAATTCAAGACTTGGAGTTGGAAGGTGCCTCCCGACGAGGGCTCCTCTTCCCGCTGTGCGCCGTCACCAGCCGTGCATCGGAGAGACCTCTGGACATGGGTCGGGTGGTTGGTTTGTGCAGCACGGGGCAACGGGGGGCTTGTTTTTGAAGACAGCCTGTTTTCATCGCTTGAGCAAAGATAAGCATCCGCGACGCCTGACCCTTTGCCACGGGTCTGAGGGCTGCGCCTGCGTGCTCGTGGCCAGGGCCAGTAACGTCCTTTGCTGCTGGCCTCTCGCCTTGCCCCAGCACTGATTTCTTGCCCAGAGGAAAGAAAGGACAGCGTGGGGGAAAATCCCCCTTGGTGCTTGCAAATACCGGGGGCTCGCTGGTCTGTGCCCTGCTGGAGGGCTGGTCCTCAGCGAGATAACATTGTGTTTCACTGTGGGTTTCGGTTTCCTCTGGGCATAGCTCATTTTGCCGTTAAGACCTGAATCTCTGCTGATAAAGGGAGAACCGAGCTCACAAGAATATAAAATTTCCAGAGGGTAACTGGAGCACGGCTCCTTCCCTGCCACTCGTCCCCGGCAGGTCCGGTCCCGCTCCGGCCGTGGGGCTCGGCGAGGCAGGGAGGGCGCCGGGCTGCTCGCAGCCCCATCCCCTTCTCGGAGGGCAGCGGTGGTAAATGCTTTTTTTTTTTTTTTTCCCCAGAATGCCAATGCCATCAGACAGAGACCAACATCTCCAAAAGCCCAGGGGTTGCTCTGTGCCTTTGCATCGCTCCGGTTTCCCCAGCGAGAACGGGAACTCGGGGTGACCCCTTCCTCCTCGGGCATGCACAAACAGCCCTCGGGTGAGTTTTGCTACAAAACTGCTTCCTTTTGTATGGTGTCCCTTCTTAATACAGTTTTTTAACCTATACCCTAAATTAGTGCGATATAAAAGATAGATACTATCTGGCTTTGTTGCACTATTCATTTTTTTCTATCAGATATTAGTTATTAAACCACCCTGCTTTTGCAATGCAGAGGCGTTATTGCAGATGAGTGACCCAGCCTAAGCATTCCAAATGCTTGGCTCATTAAAAATGAAAATGGTTCCCAATAGGAGAGCTGGAGGCACGAGGGGGGAGTTAAATCGGAGGGAAGGAGAGATCACTGAGTGCATGACCGTGTGTGACCGCCCTGACTTTGCCCTTCCGATACAAGAGGCAAAATTCACTTTTTTTTTTTTGCTCCTGCAAATCTCTCCCCTTTGGAATAAGCAACGCTTTCCCCTTCCACCCACCGGCGGGATGTGGGAATGGGGCTGCCCAGGGGCAGACGAAGGGTCTGCTAATTTTGGAGTGGAGTTCTTCGCTTGACTTTGTAAGCAGAGTTTTCAGAGTGGCCTTTGAAAGATTCACGCTGATCCGGGGGTGGGGGGGGGGGGCAAATCTCTCCCTCTCCCTCAACTTGTGCAATTAGGGAGGTTTTTATTCTGAGCCTTGGTAATGTGGGGCCATCTGTATTGGCTCCAGCAGGTCTCATTCCCCAGCTCCTGTGCTTAATTGCACTTCCATTGGCAACTTCAGCAGTCGCTGCATGTGTTTCAAATGAACTCTCCACTTCAGGCTGGTTTTCCTGATCACCTTTGTGTGATTGGCAATTAAAGCCCTTTTCAGCCCAGGGAGAATTATTGCCTGTTTTTCAGCTTGTATCTCCCTC
The DNA here is from genome assembly GCA_017310255.1 of Butorides virescens. NCBI lineage: Eukaryota > Metazoa > Chordata > Aves > Pelecaniformes > Ardeidae > Butorides > Butorides virescens. The sequence continues at coordinate 17,002 of JADKXX010010600.1, forward strand.
CTCTAGCTTGCTCTGCCTTTTTGCATTTCCTAATATTCCCTCCGTTCCTTATCCATTGCAAAAGCCCCGCCGTGGAGCCATTTGTCTCTTCCCTTGATGAGAACCATGCCTTTTGGGAGACCATCTGGGTTTTTCCCTGCCGAGCAGGACGGTCTCCAGTGCTGCAGCAGAACTGCCCGGTTTTTAGGTGCTTGTGGGGAATAAAGGAGGAGACAGGCAAAAAAAAAAAAAAAAAAGATTAAGAGAGCAAAGGAGGGTGAATTTAGCCCAGTGGTAAATCCATCCCCGAAGCTGCGGTGCAAACAGGAAATGATCCCTTAACACCGTGCACCTGCATCCCGGGAAGAGCATCCAAAAGGGGCCCAAGCCCCCGGCAGGGTCCGGAGGAATGGCGCTCCCGAGTCCAACTCCAGGGGTTTTTAAGACTCCTTGGCCAGCTTCAGTCCTCGCTCGGCTTCTGGTTCCTGCCTCCCCGCGCCTCTGCCAGATGCGCTCTCCCCTTTCCCTTATCCTACAGTAAAACGAATCCCGTGCTGTTGAAAAGTAACATGGTGGGGGCCAGCTAAGCCCCGGGACGCTGGCAGCATCTCGGGGCCCTGCACAAAACCACCGGTGCTTTCACTGCCCGGTGCGAGGCCGGCACTTGGAGAGAGCGATGCTGCTGATGGGCTTTTAGCAACCGAATCTGGTCCAGAACCATCAAAGCTGGCATCCCGCAGCTCTCCAGCTACCCCATGCCAAAGCTCCGCGTCCGAGAGAAATCGATGTGTGCGCAGATGGAGAGGTGCTTATCCACAGCCTGCGATGGCTGCGCCCAGCCCCGGCATGGACCCTTCCCCGGCTTTACCCCACGTGGCAGCAGGGCGTAAGAGGCTGAGACCGGGGGACATCAAAACAGGAGCGAAACCAGAGCAGGAGGGAAACCTCCTGCCCAGCCAGGAACCCGGCCGGGCTGCCGGGGGGCGGGGTGGGTGTCAGCGTCCCCACTCTCATTAAAACCCGGACGAGGTCGATGGCGCGTCTGGCCGGGGCGCCTCCCGCCGCGCAGGTCCTACCGGGTCTGCTGGCTTTTTTCCCTTCAGGAGCGACACGAACTGAAGCGCCTTTCAAGATCCAGCGCTGAGGGCTTCCCCTGACCTTGGAGGATCTGATGGCACTTTGAAAGGCTGGGAACTTGCAAAAGTACAATCGCAGTAGAAAGGCGGCGATTGCCAGTAAAGCAGAGTCACCCGTTCAGAGGGAAATACGCCCCCTCCTAATCCCAGCTTTGTCCGGGGAATTTGCCTTTTCTTTACACGCCTTGCTCCCGGCTCGTCAAGCCCGCGAAGGACGCGACCGCTCGCCGACAAGCGTCCTGCCCCGGCTCGGCACCGCGAGTACGAGGTCGGGTCAGCGTTCCCAAATTCACGGCGCTCCCCTCCCCTCCCCGCCCTACAGATGCGGAGGAAGAGAGGGGTCAGAGTGCCTTTGGCAGCGCGGACCTGAAGCTTGGAAAAGGCTGAAAGCAATTGCCTGCAGCTGCTGCTGGAGCAGGCTGAAGCCCAAGCCATGACAGTCCGCCTTGGATTCCGGCGGGATGGGAGAGGTGTTTTCTCCAGGCTCGCTTCCCCCTGCCCCGCGGGGGGTTATAACAAGGAGATTGTGGGATTTAAGTCTCTGATGGAGGGATTAGGCGTTCCTCAGCCGAGACGGTTCCACATTCTTTCCCCCCCTTTTTTCCCACTCGGTGCTCTCGTCCCCCCCCCCCCTCCCGAAACCGGCTCGCTCAGCTCCCTTCCAGTTACGGCGCTGGAAGAGTTTGCAGCGCAGCCTCGGCCCCGCGTCCCTTCCTAGCGTCTCTGTGCCTTGATTTAGTGCTTTGATTTGAAAGTTATTTTTTACAATAAGAGAAAGATGGTCCATGCCAAAAAAAGCAGTTTCATAAAACGCTGAACATGACTTGCATTCTGTAATTGCAAACCTGAGAGACTTGGAGTAATTGACATTTTGGATGTATTGCAGAGTATCGCGTTTAATCTTGAAAAGCAGGTTCCAGGCAAAAGGAGGCAACTGCCAAGCCAAACTCAGGCTCCTCGCCGGGTTCCTACCATAACTCATTTTCAGATCCATTCAGCACAGTCCTGAACCTAAATGTTTACGTTTTTGATTTACTAAGATAACATTCCTGGGTCACCGATGCTGTTTGTCAGGGACGGGCTCGAAGAGGCGGTGGGAGGTAGCGATGCGCCGGCTCAAGCCTCGGGAGGTGCGGGGTTTTTTGGTGCTTGGTGGAGAATCGCATCCAGCTCCCACCATCCCGGGGGTGGCAGCGACATCTCGCCACCTCCCCGTAGGTCTTGACACCGGTTTGGGTGACGCAAGGGTAAGCGTGTGCCCCGGTTCGTAGAGGTGGTGCTTGAAGCTAAATGGTGACAACGTGCGGGGGGTAAGCGGCGCGGAGAGCTCCGTGCCGAGTCCTCTGCTGCCAAGAGCTCCGTTCGTGAGCGTGTGAAATCGCCGAAAAGTGGGACCGGACACAAATCAGATCTCGCAGAAGCGTGACTCAGTGCGTGTGTGTATTTGTCGGCGCATGACTTGGGCGCGCGTGTCATTTCGTGACCGCGTGGGCCGTGCCCGGTGCTGGGTGGGCGCGGCGGCGAGCCAACCTCCCCGGCTGGTGGCCCACGGCTTCTGCTTCGCCTTTGTCTGCGAGCGCGGCTTCTGCAAAGTATCTGTCCCACATTACCCTGCTTTACAGCCCGGCTATAAACATTTGCTTCTGTTTGAAATACAACAAATAGAAGTGGAAATCTGCGGCTCGGCTTTATGTGCCCCGGTAAAAGATACCAGGCGACGGTTATTGAGAAGGGCCGGCCCTCTTCGTGCAAGGAGAGTGTTTACATTGCGACGGGCTTCAGCGGGGCGTGCGCTCATTCACAATGGTGCAAATGAAAAGAAAGCAGAAAAGCCAGGAATGTAAGAGGGAATTATCCACCCCTGGCCGTGGAAATGAAGGCGCAGCCCTGGCACCACAGCTCTGAAAAGCATCGGTGGGGCTGCGTTTATGTCGGGCCAAGTTTTGCGCCGGTGATTCAGGCTTGGATCGGGCTGGCCGGTGGAAGGAGTCGTCCTAAAGGTCTCCTAGCAGGGCTGCGGGGACCGTAAGCTGCTTCTCCTGGGCAAGGCTTGCAGAATAGTGCCAGGCTGGCTTGTTAAATCCGAGAATCATAGAGTTGTAGAATCATTTAGGTTGGAAAAGACCTTTAAGATCATCCAGCCCAACCTTTAACCTAACCCTGCCATCCCACCACTAAACCCTGGCCCTCAGCACCTCACCTACCCTTCTTTTAAATCCCTCCAGGGATGGGGACCCGACCACCTCCCTGGGCAGCCCAGTTAAACGTGTTGTGTAGGTGCTGCCAGGATTCGGCTAGGCTTGGGACATGCTACACACCCTCACCTAGGGGGGCATGGGGGGAAGGAGGGAGCTCCCCTTCCCCTCTTCTGGGGAGGCGATTCCAGCAGGGCTGCCAGCCCGCTTTGGGGCTGATTTGGGGGGTCAAGGCTGGCATCGGTTGGGAAGGGGTTATTATTTGCCCAGCTGCACATCTTTATTCATAACGTGCCCGTTGTTCTTCACATTTTGCATATTTCATTGTGAGAAACGGGGTGGGGAGCGGCGGGGAGGGGGGTGGGGGGGTGGGTAGTGATCGCCAAGTCTCTGGGAGTTGGGTTCTCTTTCATTTCGGCGGCGGCAGGCTGCAGCAGGAGCCCGTGGCTGTCAGGATGTTCACATCTGGTCCTGATTTGTGGACAATGGAGCAGCATCCACTCGCTGCACATGGACGGGCTGTGACAACTTGACAGCCTGCCCAGGAATTCAGGCCGAACGGTTACGATCCAAAGCGATCAATGCCGTCTGATCCAACGTTAGAAATCATAATTTCAAAGGGAGGGAAATAAAAGGAGAGTTGCCTCTCCCTTGGCATTTGCGGCGAGTGGCGTTAGAGCCTCCCTGCATCTGGCGAGAGGGGCGTTTGGGAGGGGGGGCAGCAGGCGCTGGAACGCTTCGGAGCGGGGCAGGGCGCTGGGCTCGGACCTTCCCCTGCCCTCCGCCCCCGTTGGGTCTTTAAATCTCAGCTGGCCCCTAGGGCTGCGGGGGGCCGGGGAGGCAGCGAGGGGCTCTCCTCCTCCTCCTCCTCCTCCTCCCCAGGTGCCCCCTCCTGCCCCTGAGCTCTTTGGGGTTGGGGCCCAGGCACCCTGGGGTCCTGCCATGGGAGGGGATGCGGGCAGGAGAGGTTTCATCCTCTCCAGCTCATTCTGGAGCTCCTGCTCTCAACTGTCCTGCAGGACAATGTTCTCCATCTATCACAGCAGGGCAGGGACGGTGACTCCTCTCCCCCCCGGCCGTGCTCTCAGGCTGCCCTCCCACCCCAGCGCTTCGCCTCCGCCGCTGCAGCAAATGGGGGTAAGCAGGTCTGAGCGAGCCCGACAAAATGCAAGGGACCTGAATTACATTACCTTGCACACCAGCTCTGGATCTGACCTTGGGGATTAATTAGATAAACAACCATCTTGTACAGTACCTTATATAAATGTACAAGCAAGGCACCATTAAGGATTACGTTGTCACTAACCTAAGCTCTTAGTGATTTAATTAGATAATTAGAGGGTGCTTGGGAATGCTCTCGGAGTAACCAGAGATATTAACACCATTTGTATTTATATTTAATGGCATCGCAGAAGGGATTTTAATTATCCTGAGTCTTACTTGTCTTTAAACTTCTGAAGAGCAAATTCTCTTCCGACTTCAGCAGTCTCGCAGGTGCTGTCACGAGCGCCGTGTTGGGCAGCTCCGAGGGCCAAAACCCTCGGCCGCTGCCAACCAACGTGTTGCTCCTTGGCCGGGGGTTTGTTCACGGGGATGGCCCGGAGCGTGCCGGTCCCGTGGGTCCTGCCGGAGGTGCCGGAGCCAGCCCTGGGCTTGCTGGCATCTGAGCAGCGGTAAGTAAGGAAGGAAGGCTGGCCCCCGGGGTAAGGGCTGTGCCGACAGAAAGCTCGGTGCGATGGTGCTCGGGATGGCAAAATCAACGGCACGCTCGACAGCTGTACGGGGAAGAGCGATGGGCACGCTGTGAAGGAGCAGGATGCGTATCGGCGCGGGGGGCGAGGCGCTCGCGAGAGCCGCCGCCGGGTAAAACAAACCCCGTCCTCACGCGGGTCCTCTGCAGCATCCGAATCGCCGGCGCGGCAGCTTAGTAATAGCAAATAAAATCTGGCGGCTAGGGAGAGCCTTCAGCTCGCATCAGCTGCAACCTAATTTAGGATATGAACTGGAATCCCTGCAGGAGGAAAGGCTTTGTCTCGGCACCGGGTAGCTCCCAGCCCCTCCTTCACCAACACCAGCCCAGTGCCCTTTCTTCCTGCTCTCCTGGAGATGCCATTCTTGCAATCTCGCTGCCAATAATTGTATTTTCACTGTATTACAGCCCCAGTAATACAATTAAGCCTAAATAATATAGGTGAAGTGGAGAGTAATTTGATTTGCTAACTAATGTTTGAGTCAAGTAGATTCCCCCCCCCATTTTTATGAATCTGCAGTTGACCAAGCCCAGAGCCATTCCTCCACTCCCCGTCCCTCAGCGAGATGTGGCTACAGAGGAATGATTCCTCAGAGGGATGGATCCCGACTTCCGAAAAACGAGAGGACGTTTGCTTTGATTTTATGCGTGGAAGGGGTGGGATCCCCTTGGGAGCTCTGTAAGCGGCAGCGAACGGGATGTCCTCGGATAATCAAAGACAATGAGGAAAAAGTGGGGTCAATGATCCGTTCAGTGAAAGCATAAGGCAAATGATAGATTGAGCAGCTCCAGAACGCGGTTAATTTGACAACAGTCTGCTGCAGGGAGCCATCTGGCCAGAGGAGAGAGCCGAGCCCCCGTCCGTGCCATGGGCACCTCGGGGGTGGGAGCTGAACTCCCGGAGGCTTCGGGCTGGGCTCAGCCTCCGCCCGGGGCCCCGCTCCGCAGGTACGGACGGAGCCGGGGCACCGGGGCTGAACGGGAGGCGTCGCTGGGCGATAAATGTGTGAGAAACCCCTCCTTTGGAGCCCAAAGAGCAGAGGGTTACGTGTGACCTGGTTTTCCAGGAGCTGATTAACGGGATAGGGGCTTGGTGAGCTGATATAGAGGGATCTTGCACATAGTTATTCGGGGTCGGGACTTTGGCGTGTTGTGTTACTCTTTTCCATTTGCAAAGGGCAAAAATATGAGAGGGGAGCTCGAAAAACCTGTGTAAATAAGAAATAAGAAAGGAAAAATAAAACTGCAGGGAACAGCTTCCTCTCCTGTGCTTTGCTCTGCCTTTTTTAGGCATATCTGCTGCTCACCCTCGCAACCCCCAAGCTCCCCCTAAGCCCCAGTGTCCCGGCAAGCCAGGAACCAGTTCATGCTCAGGCTACCACCCGGGGACGATCCAATTTCCATGGCATGGGGATCCCTTTATAAAAGCAATCTGCAGCAGTGGCCCGGCTACGCCAGCTTACAGCAGTGCTCTGGAGGGGGCTACAGGGAAATATTTTGCAAATCCTTTTTATTCCTTGTTTGCTAAAAGATGCTAAGGTTTGGGTCTGAAGAAAAAAAAAAAAAACCAACCTCGGCAGTTTGTGGCTTCGGGAGGATGCATGAGGCTCGGAGCCCTGCCTGCCCTGAGCAGTGGCTGGTAGCCCATTTGTTTGGAAGGGCCAGTGCTGGTCCGGGCCAGGTTGTCCTGCAGGGAGCTTCCAGCAGCAGCGAGCAGAGGTGGGGGGCAGCTGAAGCAGCAGCCGCTGGGTAGGTGATGGCAGGGGAAATGCCAGGATGCTTTGTTCGAAGGAGCGGTGCTCCCCGGGCTGCCAGACGAGGGAGGAAATTGGAGAAATGGTCTTTTTCATGTGGGTTTTGGTCCTCGTTGCAAGGAATCAGGCTGGGATTAACTGTCCTGTTGGAAAAGGGCCCTGGGAACAGCCTCCTGCGGGGTGCCTGAGCTCTCCGACCGGGGGGCCCGGCTGGAGCCGGCCGCGTGCCGGCGGGGAGGCAGGAGGGGCGACTCAGGCATGTTTTCCAGTGCTCCCAGTGCCCCTGATGGACTGGTGTGCGGGCAGGCAGGGCTCCCTCTGCCCTTGACCTCCACGTCCCACTGCCCTAGACCAGACCCTGACCTTTGTGGGTCTCCGCTGCAAAAGGGGCTGCAGCCCCTCTGCTTTGGGAGAGCACGGGCACTCGGCAAGTCTCCGGGCGACCCGGCTGCACGGGCAGCCCCGGGGTACCGGCCCAGGGTGCCGCTCTGCCATGGCGGGGGTGCCCCCGTGCCCAGCTCACCCCACTGGGGAGGAAACCCCCGGCTCCGTACAGGCGCAGTCCCCGAGGAGAGGGATGCAGCTGGGGGGCTCAGGAGGAGGAGAGCTCCGCTGTTTGTGGGTGGGCTGAGCTGTGGAAGGGCCCTTGGAGCCAAAGAAAGGTCTCTGGCCCGCTCCGTTCACTGGTGTAGGTGCACGTGAGGGTGGTGATGTCCAGATGAACATCTGCTTGGGATTCAAAGTGGAGCTGAGGGCTCTTCTGTCTCATTCGAGGCTAAAAAATGATGTGTGCTCCCCCTCATGCTACCATAACTGTAAAATGCCCCATAGCAGCTCGGGGAGGGAATGAATTTCAAACTGGCGGTGGGATGGGGCCGTTTCACAGCAGCATGCTCATTCCTCTCTGAAATGGAGAGCTCTTGCACAGCTCTCGAGAGATCCTGGCCATTGCAACGGAGGCGGAGGGGCTTGGAAGATGGATAGCGAAGAGAAGGAGGAGGAAGGAGGTGAGGCTCGCTTGGCGAAATGAACGGTTCATCTACTCAGCAGACGGTGCCAAGGCACAAAACTCTGGGTTTGCACTTGGCGTTGGTGGCCGGTGCTGGGAACCCGAGCTACGGCTAAGCAAACCCCCCCCGTGGTTCGTGACGGAGCAGTCGGAGCAAGGCTGGCCCCAGCGAGGCACGGGGCGCGCTCGGGAAGGGCGCCGGCCGACAACGTGCCCGTCCCAGCGGGCACCGGCTCTGCTGAACGTGGCCATTACGTGGGGGCTTGGAGAAGGCGACCTCATTGCAAACATTGGCCTGGGTGGTTGCACTGGGGTTACAGCTCTGCGGCAGGGGGGGCAGAGACTGGCCGCTTTTATTTACACGTGCACTGATATTAATTCTGCCTCTTCTCCCTCCAGGCTGGAGCTGCTCTTTTTCTCCCCAGCAGTCGCCCTCGGTGTTCCGCCGGTGGCCTGAGGGCTCAGCCGCCCACCGCAATCCGCAGAGCCTGGTGCCCCGCACGGCCGTGCCAGGCTGGGGAGGTCTCCGAAGGAGCAGAGCCCCGAGGTCCTGCAGCTGGGGACCACGCACCAAGAGCCCCGGGGATCAGCTCTGCTGGCTGGGGACCCTGGGAAACCTCACCCGCTGTGGCCGCTGTCCCGCGTTCCTCCTCATGGTAAGGGAGGGTGATGGATGCTGGGGGGGACCACAGGGCTGGCCAGGGCTCAGCATGGAGTGGTCAAAGGAGCTGGCACCCCCAGGTCCTCTCCAACGTGCTGAAGGTGCGGGTCACACGGTGGCCATGTGCCTGTGCAGTTTGCCACCCGGCGTCGTGGCAGGTCCCCCAGCCCGGCGTCGTGGCAGGTCCCCCCAGCCCTGGCTCTCAGGGTGGAACAGCAGCTCTTGTCTGGAGCTCCCATGCTCCGAGGAAAGGGGCTGGAGGCACCAGGGAGATTTGTCTTCCCCTGAAGCGTTGTCCTCCAGCCAGGAACAAACCTCTCCCTCCATGGCAGCCTCTGTCCCTTCCATCTTTCTCTTGGCAGCTAAGTTGTTAATAAGCTTCCTTTTGCTATGATTCCATCTAAATTACTATTTTAAAACAACTACAGATGTGCTAAATTGGCTCAGCATAATAGGATGAGATGGAGAATAAAGGTTCCCCCAGTGGGCTGTCGCCAGCACAGGTAATTTATTACCTGGGTGGCTAATTATACGCTTCTCAGCTTTCTAGGGTGAAAACATCTTGCTATTTCCTAGTTAAGGAGCCCTGACACAAGTGAAATGACCAGACATGTGAATAGGAAACATGGTGATTAAGTACCTGAGAGATGAAGAATGCGAAGGAAAAGGCATTCTGCAGCCAGAACAAATGAACTGCCTGATTTCCCCCAGCACCTTGGGGGAGTGGGGAAGGGCTGGACCTCTCCTAACTCCGGCCAATTCAGGCACTTGGTGCATGAAAACTGCAGCTAACTGAATTCCAAGCTGGTGGAGGGGGGGGGGGGAAACCCACAACCCTTCTGTAAATGAGAGAGAAGAAATTGTTTCATGAGTCCTGCATCTGAGCTCGTGAGCTTCGGGGGCTGGGGAAGCTGGGAAGTTGCAAGCCCCCATAGTCCTCCCCCTTGCTCGGTGCTGCCTGCACCCCGTCCGGCCATGCAGCCCCCCCAGCCCTGCGGAGGGGTGCTACTCCACCCCCCCACCCCGGGGTCCCCAGTGCTCCCCAGTGCTCCCATGGCCACCATCCCCATCGCGCTCCCCGGAGACCTCCGCCACCGACCCTGCTGCCTCCGGGAAACACCCGCTGCCCCCTCTCGTGTTCCCCAAAGTGCAGGTAAGGAACAGAGATCCGTTACCCTCTAGTTTATTATTTGCTTGACAAAACGCGGCGTTTGTTTAATTAATGTGCTTGAGACGAGGCGTCTGATAAAGGCACAGCCCGTCCAAGGCGGCAAAGTGGGCCAGTTTTCCCAGTACTTAAAACCTATGGCACGAGGCAAATCCCACCTAGAAGAGCGATGCCTCGCTGAACCACGGCTTCTGGCCACATCACAGGAGCCAGGCGGTCCTGGGTGCTTTACGGAGGATTTGCAACAGAAAGGCGAGGTAAAACCTTGGCAAAGAGTTTCTTTTTTCCCCCTGGACAAGACGGGGCTTGGGCAGGGGCTGGGGCCGGCCCCTGGGGCTGGGGGGTTGGGGTTTGCTGCCCGCCGGGTGGCCCGTCCCTTGCACCCGCTTTGGGGGCCACTTGCGGTGCGGCTCGTGGTGGCCTGACCAGGTCCCGTGGCTGGCGGGAGGGGGCCGAGCTCTGCTTACCCTGGGCTTTCATCTTCCCGCGAGGCCACGAAACCATCCTGACTAAAATGAGATCCAGACTTCAAGACCTCTGGGTGCTGTTTTACCACCCAAATCTTCCCCGTCCAGCAACAAGGACGTACCTGCTTCTACTCGAGTTGTTCCCCACCCTGTTTGCCAGTGCCCTTGCAAGACCCCCCAGCTCGCCCAGGGGAACCACCCTGGGGTCAGCACAGCCCCCAGGGGACGAGTCCAGCACGGTGGGACTCAACTGCAGACCCGAGCAGACGCTTCTTGTGGACGTCGTGCAAGGTTCATGGAGCTCTTCCATCTTCATAACAGCGGCAGGGACCGGGATGGCACCTCCTGGGAAGGGTCCCCAGCTCATCCCTGGCTCTCTGCAGGGCTGGAGCAGCAATACTGGCTTTTTTTTTTCTCGTGGAATCCTCTGTTTCACCTATTGCAGCAGGAAAGGATGGGTGGAGCCTTGCTCTGGCCGTGGCCAGGGGATGGATGCAGCTGCAGTGCTGCCAGAGATGTTGATCACGGGATCGCAGCGTGGCTTGGGATCACAGCGTGGCTTGGGATCGCAGCAGGGCTTGGGATCGCAGCAGGGCTTTGGTTGGCAGGGACTTTTAAAGGTCACCCAGTCCAACCCCCCTGCAATCAGCAGGGACATCCTCAGCTCGATCAGGTTGCTCAGAGCCCCATCCAACCTGACCTTGAATGTTTCCAGGAATGGGAACCCACCCTAGGAATCCCAGAATGGGATCCCAGCTACTATCACCATGTCACCCTGGGACGATGACCAGGATTTTTGCAGAAATCCCTGGGTTTTGCCCGGCCTGTGGGGCTGGGGTGCTTCCCGCTCGCCCTCCCCGCAGCCCCTGAAGCAGGAGGGTGCAGAGGCGCAATCTGGGGAGCAGAGCGCTTGCGATGAGAGGCAGAACCAGCAGCAAGGTGTTTGCTGGACGAGGGGGGCCTGCTTCTCATGCGTGAAAGGGAAGGCATATTCGCGTGTCTTTGGACTCCACAGCATCTCCCAAAGCTCTGGTTTTATGCTTCTTTATCCTTCAACTTCTTCCTTAATGAGAAATTAATTACCCTTGTAGTTCCTGCCTGGGAACTTGTAAACATGCAGCAGTGGTGCCCATCATTCCCCCGCCACCCCCCGTCCCGTCCCACCCCCTTTCCCCACGGTGTAGTCCAAGATATCTGACAAAAACACTCGAGAACAAAGCTGCCTGGCTAATTCAGGGAATTATCAGGAAGCCTGTAGCAGTGCTGAGATAATGCGCCTTAAATAGCAGCCTGATTGCGCTTCCTCCCGAGGCTTCGCAGGGCTCCCTCCCTCCCCCCCCGGGGCGAGCGGCAAGGGGCTCCGGGCCACCGGGACCCCCGGAGCTGGGACCTGGCCAAGGTGGGGTGGGAGCACCGGCGCTTTTGCAGCCTCCCGGTGATGCCCTGGGGTGGAGAGCGGGGCCAAGCCGTGCTCAGGGTGTCTGAGCCCCCTCCCTTGCCCTGGGACATCGCTGATGGGGATGCTGGCGTGGCGGGGATGGTGCTCCCGGGCTTTGCATTTGGGGCAAAAAATTAAAAAAAAAAAAGGAAACCCAGTGCTTGCTGGGGGGGTGGCTCAGCAGTGGCCGCTGCGATGTCCTTGCTGCGATGTCCTCCTGCCACCTGGGGCGTGCGGCCGTGGTACAGAGACGCTAACGGGGCTGGAAACAAGACTGAGAAGAGCGGGCTCAGCCCCGTGAATCGTATCGCCCCGGGGCGCGCGCTGGACCTTGGCCTGGGGCACAGAGCAGGGAAAAAATCATTTGCGACAGGACCTAATTATTTTTTTTTTCATTAAAATCCTGGTTTTCATAACAGAGAAGTTTAATTGGCAGGGAAATCATGCGATTAATCGTTGCAAGCAAAGGGGCACGTTCCAAAGCCTGCAGACGAGGATGGGGCTGGGGTTGCAGGGCAGCGAAGCGCCGGAGCGATGCCGTGCGTGATCCCGAGCGGGGCTGGGCCGTGATCCTGGCCACGCTGTGCCCAGCAGAGCCGCCTGGTGCCCACCCCAGCCCGATGGGGGCTGTGGATCCCGGCCGCTCCAGCAAACCCCCCGGCTGAGCACCGAAATCGCCGTTACGCCCGTTCGTGGCGCGGCCGGCGCCGTGTCGAGGGGCTGCTTTGCAGCCTCAGCGCTCGGAAGCCAAACTTTCCTGCTGACACATTTTTTTTCCCCGGTGGGGTTCGTTACCAACACGGGGGTTTCCTAGCCCGGTTTCCGCAGCGAGGCGGTCCGGTGGCGGGGGGGATCTCCCGATGCAAACGTCAAACCCTTCTCCTCCGGTGCTCAGCTGATGGGACCGGCAGGGCTACTGGGTTTTCTCATTTCCTCGCGGAGGAAATGTGCTCTTCCAAATATCGCTTGTAGCGTCTTCAGAAGTGAGTCATTGCTTTGTATGTAAGCTAAACACTGGAGCATAATCATAAATAAATAAAACCGGCTTCATAAACTGGAAATTAAATATATCCCTTCCTTGTTTGAAACGCACCATGACTCATGCTCTTGCTTCCTAGTTTAGTTGGTCTGGGTTTTTTTTTAACCCAGGTTTTGAAGCCTTGTAGGGCAATTTGCACTTTTTGTCCACGCTCTGGTTTTGAATGGTCCTGGGCTATTGCTGAGGAACATCGTTTGCCTGTGTGTTTGATATGAATAGAAATTCATCATCCCCCCCCGGCACACCTTCTCCTTTTGCCGTGTCCCCGTGGGGCTGGCGGTGGTGACGGGACGTGTCCCCTGCCATAGCCCGCGCTGGAGGCTGCTGAGCATCCTCAGGTCACCGGGTAGGACACTTCCAGCTCCACCCAAGGCTGCAGAATCACTGCCCAGAGCAGGCGAGCAGGAGCCAAAGCTAAAATCCAGAGGGGCCCGTGCTCGTGCACGTCTGATGCGCTTCTTGCAGAAAGCGCTGGTCCCACGAGCTCTGTGCCCCAGCCCCCCCTCCCCGCCTCTCCGCGGCAGCAGGAGCGAGCAGGCGAGCTGCGGGCTGGCCCAGGCACTTGAGCTCATCAAATCTTTTATTTTTTTCTCCCCACCAGGATGATTTCCAGCCCAGATCAGTTGCCCAGCCTGACCCACAAGGAACACGGGGACAAGCAGCCGAGGCCGCGGTGCCACCGCCGCGCATCTCTCATCTGGAGACCGCAAGGAACGGCCCCCGGCTCTGCTGCCCAAAGCACCGCGGCCCCGGGCTCCCCCCCTGCCTTGCTCCGGGCATCTCGTCCAGAAGCACGGATGGCTTTCTGCACCGAGAGCGGGCGAGAAAGCGCTGTGTGCCTCAACCCCCCCCTACCCCTTCCTCAGGGCAGCGAGATACCGGAGGAGACCAAAAATCCCGCGCCCATCCCGCCTGATCTGTCCTGAGCACCAGGGCCGGATGGATTCTGCATTTCGAGTCGGAGCTGGCTGAGGCTCGGGGGCGGCTGAGCAGCCCCAAAGCATCATTTTTAGCACGGAGCCCCCTGCCCGCCCAGCTGTCCCCAACCCGAGCCCCGAGGCAGCGGTGACAAGCCCGGCACGGCTCCCGGCACTCGTGCTCCGGGGGAGCCTGGCGGCCGGCCGCATCCCTGCTGCGTTGTTACCGCCGGAGGAATCGGAATATTTTGGCTCCTAATCCTCCCCCAGCCACCCCCGGCTCCTGGGTGTCTGGCCTGGGCTGCGGAGCTGGTGGTTAACGGCGGCTCTGGAAGGTTTGCCGGGTGAGGAGGTCAGCACAGGCATCTGGGGTCACTTTTAGGGTTGCCCTGCTCTTCATTTAGGCAAGAAAAAAGCAGCCTGCCTCTCTCTTCCCCTGGGGTCGGAGGAGGCAGGGGCAGGGAAGCCAGGGCTGAGCGGCCCTGCCGACGGCTGGTGTCTCCTCCCGGGATGGGATGTGTCCCACCCTGCCGTGGGGTTTGGGCTGAGGCCACCTGCCCTGGGAAGCCCAGGCTGCTTGCCCATGGCCGGCGGCGCGAGGAGCCGCGGTGCATCCCGGGGCACGGGCTGAGGGTGCCTGCTCCACGCCAGGGGGGCAGAAGGGGGCCCAGACATTGGATACATCCCTTCCACGTGGCACATCTACCCTCGTCCTTGTCCTTTATTTTTTCACAGGTGCCCCATTTTAGCAGCAGCAAGGGGGAGTTTAGCCGAGGCGGCAGAAGGCACCCTCATCCAGGAGCCCCCTAAATCCGTGTATTTACTCCTGCTCGTGCTATTTCCCACACCACGCTCTAAACCACGAAGCGCTAGGTTCATCTGTTTCCTAAAGCTGAGCCTACCGAGACCAGATCCTCCCTGCGTCAGGAAACCTCAGAGACCTTGGTGCACGCTGGGCCAAATCCCGTTCTTAAGTTAAATACCTGCAGTTGCCGGTTTTGGCAGCGCTCAGCTGCTAACCCTGCTCCCTGCGAAGCCAGGCTGAGGCATGTCAGGCAGGAACGTTAACTATTTTTCCAGCTGTCTGTAGCTCACGCACTGCAAAACCCACGCTAACGTTCCACCTCCCCGCATTGCCAAGGAGCTGCCGGTGACACTGGGACCGGGTGGCTTTGGGTTTTTGGTTTGGTTTTTGTGATTCTTCTGCAGGAGCGTGGCTGTTGGCGGGGACCGGGTGCTGTCGGCGTTCCCCGAGCCGGGTGGCTGCCGGTCCATCCCGAAGGGAGGAGAAGGCACGCGAGCCCTTTCCCACCAGCGGCTCCATCTGGTGCCTCTTTGGGGCCATGAATCTCCAGATGGGGCGGCGAAGCATCCCCAGATCTTGGGCTGGGCGCCCGGTGTCCCATCTGCCGGGGCCCGCTGTCCCCGGCGGCAGCACCGCGGATGTCCCAGGATCCCAGAAGCCGAACGCCGCTTTCGGGTGGGAAGGCGCGCTAGCTGCTTGGCCAGTCTGAAATCAATTTGTGTCTATCTTTGAACCTGATTCCTCTCTAAGCCTGTTTTGGCTCTATTTGTTTGGAATAGGCCGGATCCTAAAGGGAAAAGCAGACAAACCAGACTAAACATCAAATATTAAATAGCAACTGCTAATATGACAGCCATTAAACCCAAGCGCTCTCCTGCCTCCGAAGCAGCTGGAAGCTGGGCTGCACACCCACCTCTGCAGCCCAGCGCTACCGAAATCGAAGTCGGGCTGCACGTGTATATATCAAATTGCTGGAACGAAGAAGAAACCCAGTTTCCTGCTGCCAATCTTCCTGGCATTCGATCTTCTGCGGCTGCTTTCAGCCGAGGTAGGCGGCGACGATGGACGTGCCCCTTCTGAGACGCGGGGAGCGGGCGCTGCCCGGCTCGCTGGCTCTGCAAAGGCGCTCGGCAGCCATCGGCAGGGAGGCTTCGCCCCCTGTCCTGCTGGAAAATTAAAGAAATCTTATTTTGTTTTGGGATGAATCCAAGCGGCTTTGAAGTCCTGGGAGGGATCTGCTGGCCAGGCAAAGCCGCCTCTCCTTTTCTCTCTCTCTCTCCCCCCCCAGAATTTCAAAGCTGCAGCATTGGGATAAATCCAAGGAGAGGGCTCCTGTCCGGCCGCGGCGGAGGGGAGCGGACGCGGAACGCCCTGGCTCAGGCCACTGCTTTGCCCAGCTGGGGACCGCAGGGACTGGGGAGGTTGTGGTGGGAGAAATCCCCCAAAGCGGCGTGAAAGAGAAAACCTCAGCCGTACGTTGGCTCGCACGCTTGTGCTGCGCTTTGCTCGCGTCCCAGCTGCCCCTTACGCTTCTCTGTGGGCGGAATTTCAGGAGAAACTGGGCAAACATCAGTGTCCAGGGGTGCCCCATGGGTTTGCTCGTGCTGGGGACAGCGGAGGAATGAGAGACATCCCGGCCGCATCCCTGAGCAGGATCCCCCATCAGGTTGTTGTCAGCGGGCGCTGGCAGCCCCGGCGCGGCCCTGGGTCCTTCTCTTTATCTGCCACCCTCCTCCTCCTTCCCTGAGCCACTTCTTTATCACGTTGTGAGCATGCCTTCCACTTGACTTAGCACTAACATCCCTACAGCCGACATTTCAGTAATGCCTTACAAATTAGCTAGGGCTGATGGAGAGATTATCCGTCCCTTCCAGCCTCTTCCCCCCCTCCCCATCCCTGGCCCCCACCTCTCCCCATCATGGGGGCAGAAAGGGGGGAAGGGAAGGGAGTTGGGGCTCCCTCCTTGCACTCCCAGCTGGGAGCCCCCCAACCCGCACTCCCACCTCCCCGGTGGGTTTCTGGGAAGCATCCTCCTCTTCTTCCTCCTCTCCTTCCCCCTCTGTCCAGCTGAAGGACTCTTCTGGGTGTTGCCGTGAGGCATGGCCCCCTCGCCCTGCCATGGCAGCCCAAATGGCCTTCACGGGGGACCCAGCATCCCGGCTCTGTGCCCAGGGCCGCTGCGGAGGCGAGGGGGGGTTCCCGTCCCCTCCATCCCAACAGTTGGAGCAGCCCATCACCCTCCGGCACAAGAAGCAGGGGACACACGAGGGAGGGGTGACTGGTGCCATGGCCAGAGGAGCCGAGCCCCCCCGAGCCCCGGCAGACCCCGCCGCAGCCCAGGCTCCAGGGTGGATGGGCTGCGTGCTCGTCCAAGCACTTTCAGGAGAAAACCCTCAGCGGTTCCAACACGGGGCTGCTGGTTCTGCTTCTGCTGTCCCAGCAGTGCAGCCTTCTGGACGGAGAGGTTTAAAGCCCTCCGCAGGCGTCCTGGTCCTCCGGCCATTTCCCTGGACGCATGTTAACGACGGATTTCTTGTGCTGAGCTTTTACGTTTCCTGCAGCCCTCCCGAGTTCCCCAGCACCGCGGTGCCGGAGCCTTGGCTCTGCGTCGCCGAGCGCCGGGCAGCTCTGCGGGCGCTTTGCTGTGCAAAGAGGCTGGGGAAAAGGAGGATTTGTTCTAGGATGTTCTGGCGCTGATCACACAGAGTTATGACGGCTGGAAGGACCCTCCGCCAGCTCACCTGCTCCACCTTATCCTCCCCATCAGGCCGGTCCAGCACCCTTGTCAGATGGGTACTTAGCCTTATCTTTGAATACCCCTGGGGAAAGCAATTCAGCCATCTCCCTGAGCAGCTCGTTCCACTCTCTGAGCTCTAGTTAGAGTTACAAAGGTTTCCCTAATGTTTAACTTTAATTTTCTCTGCTGCAACATAACACCATTATTACCAGTTTGAGCCCCTTGATGGCTCTTTTCCCCCTAAGCCCCCATTTAGAAGGGACGGGGAAGGAGCTGGATGAGCTGACTTACAGCTCGGTTACAACCCGGTTCCAGCCAATTCCGTTTAATACGAGTTAAGGTAGGCAGAGTTTATGGGATCATATCAGGTTTTAAACGCTCTCAGGCAATGCTCAAATGTCCTCTTGTGAAATCAGCTGGGCTGGGGAGCTGGTGCCCTGGCTGCCTCTTGCACCCGGCTGGGGGGGACGAAGTGACCCCCCATGGGGGCTGGGGGGCACGCAGAAGGTCACCGGCCTCACCGGCTGGGTGCAGGGAAGAGGAGGTCTCAGCGGGGTTTGGGGGTCCTGCCTGAGGGTCCCTCTCTTTCCTCCCCCCACCATTTCACATCACCCCTACCCAGGGCGTCCACCCCCTCCTGGCACCCAGGGACCGGTGTGGAGGGGACGAGAGGGGCGCAAGCACCCACACCCTGCCCAGGGAGTGGGCAATCCGCTAGACCCCAGCTCACTCCCCTCAAAGCCTCCTGTTCCCATTCTCCCCAGGGCCATGGAGGAGGAGGAGGAGGAGGAGGAGGGGGTGGCAGGGCTGCATCTCCCCCAGGAAGGCATCGCGTGTGTCAGCCGAGCGGTGAGAGCGTCTGGGCAAGGAGCATCGGCGCGCAGACCGGAGAGAGGAGACTGGAATGTGAAAAGGAAACGAGTACATGGAAATTCAAAACTTTCCCCAGATGAAAAACAGAGGGGAGAGGGGTTTTTTTGGCAAATGAAGTTGTAGAAAAAAGTTCCTGATTTTCTTCCTCTTTTCTAACTCTGCAAATGGCACCAAGCTCTGGTTGCACAACTGCATCCTACGTCCTCGACTGAATCCAGCGTGTGATGGCCTGGAAGAAGCCACCGCTGTCCCCTCGCTGCCGGCAGGAGCAGCAGGATCTGCTCTGCTCCCTGCTCCATCAGGTCTCACTGGGGCACTGGTTGTCTGTCTGTCCTGCTGGAGGAAAGGTCTCACGTCTCCTGGGGAGCAAAGGGGTTGCTCATGGGTGTCCCTTGTCGCTGTTGTCTCCTCGTCTTCCCAGCTGCCTTTTATTTCTTCGTCTGCACCCTGGCCTCCTGCTCCCCTGCCACCGTGCTGGTAAGTCCTGTGCCCCCCTGCTTTTGCTTTCAGGTTGTGGTTCCTCTCCAGCTCCTTCAGCAGCAGTGGGTGGGCGACCTTCCCCTTCCCCACAGCCCTGGACACCATGGCGACCCCTCTCCATCATGGGGAGACCCCCGTCAGGGTGCTCGCCAGGAGGTGGGGAGAATTTCAAGCCTCAAAAGTTTGGGCTGCAACCACCTCTGTTGGCTCTCTGTGGCTGGCTGAGATGAATCCAAGCCGGCAGGTCGGGGTAGCAGGTATCTACCTCTCTTCTGATGTTTGATGCCACCTGAAAGAGAACGGCCGTGGGCAGCATCGGCGGGGTCGCAGGAGGAGTCGGTCCTCGCTGGGGGTGGGAGGTGCTCCCCAAGTGTGTGAGAAACCTCTCCTTGGGTGATCACCTCTCCCTGGTGATCGCCTCTCCTTGGTGATCGCCTCTCCTTGGTGATCGCCTCTCCTTGGGTGATCGCCTCTCCTTTGTAACCATCTCTCCTTGGGTGATCGCCTCTCCTTGGTGATCGCCTCTCCTTGGTGATCATCTCTCCTTGGTGATCACCTCTCCTTGGTGATCACTTCTCCTTGGTGATCACCTCTCCTTGGGTGATCACCTCTCCTTGGTGATCGCCTCTCCTTGGTGATCACCTCTCCTTGGTGATCGCCTCTCCTTGGTGATCGCCTCTCCTTGGGTGATCACCTCTCCTTTGTAACCATCTCTCCTTGGGTGATCACCTCTCCTTGGTGATCGCCTCTCCTTGGTGATCACCTCTCCTTGGTGATCATCTCTCCTTGGTGATCACCTCTCCTTGGGTGATCGCCTCTCCTTGATGATTACCTCTCCTCGGCTGCCTTGTCCCGTTCAGCAAGCCTGCCTCACCTGTGAGTTGTCTGCAGAGTGTGATTTTAATCAAAATAATCATTCAAAAAACATTTTCATTTTTATTTTTCTTTACGCTGAGTGCTGGTAGCGGTGCCTTTGCTCCGTTGGGGGCCCATTTGTAAGCAATTTACCCCAAGAATTTGGCAGGCGAAATTCCAGCAGCTCTACCGGGCGAGCAGGCCACGCCGCGCGTCCCCGTGCTGCCTGCGGGTGACCGCCACTTGGCGAGCGAGGTCAGCAGCGCACGCTCCTGCGCTTACCGGCTTGGAATGGGTTTCCTAGGGCTGCTCCCCAATATTGACCCGAACCTCGCTGCTCCTGCCACGGCTCCTGGCAGCCAGCACCCTCACCCAAACCTTCATGGCTGACAAAGACAAAAGAGGGCACGGGGCAGGGGCTGAACTGGTTGTTTGAGGACTCGGGTGCATGCAATATTTGTTTTGTGGTACTTATCTAATTCAGTTGACAATGTGGGAAATTTTATTTATTTATTTTGAAAGCAGCCCCCATCGCCCCCATCTTGTAAAGCTTGTGGTTCTACCCAGGATTTGAGTTACAAACTTCTGCT
The DNA here is from genome assembly GCA_017310255.1 of Butorides virescens. Lineage (NCBI taxonomy): Eukaryota > Metazoa > Chordata > Aves > Pelecaniformes > Ardeidae > Butorides > Butorides virescens. The sequence continues at coordinate 36,855 of JADKXX010010600.1, forward strand.
GGTTTGCTTTAGCCATGATTTTTTTATAAACGTGTGGTTAGACTATTTTTACTTTAGAAAAAAGAGTTGGTTTTCTCCCTTTTTTTTTGCTGATAAATTGCAAATGGGTGAAGGAAATCTGCTCAGCCTTCCCCCGCAGACGTTCTCCTCTGGGCAGAGATTAAACACGGGGAATTTCAATCCCCAATGCAAATGTTTTGGACGTTTATGAGAGTGGGGAAGCAGAGGGGAATTATGAGAGCTGCTGGGCGACTTTATGGGGTGCTACTGGCAGCCAGTAGCGCCCTGGGGAGCGCGGGGGGCTGCAGGTCCTGGGGGGCTCGGCGGCAGCCCCCCTGCCCACCCGCAGCAGCCCACCTTCCTCCTCCTCCCGCAGCCCGGGCCGGCAGGAGGGGTGGTGAGCACCACGTCCTGGAGATGGAGAGCTGGGTGTCTGCAGCAGGATCTGCTCCCGGGGCTTATTCAAGGTTTGCTGGCTCCAAAGCCATGGATGCGTGGGACACTGGGAGCCCCGCCGGCCCCACGGAGGGAAGGGGGGGGTGTTCAGGGGTCGGTCGCTGCACGGCAGGGATGCTGCTCAGTGGGATGGATGCAGCTGGGATTTGGGCATCAGGCCCGGGTTGCCTCGGGCGTGAGTTCCCAGCTTGCTGCCGACGGGCTGCGTGGCGCTGGTGTCCAAGCGAGAAGGCGAACGCCACCCTTGAAACGCCCCCTTTGGTGGAAGGCAAAAGCAAAGCTTCTTGGTTTCCCCTTCCCCACGACGCTCCCGCTGGCTCCCGTGCCCGGACCCGGGGTACAGCTGCTGCCCCCCGCACGGGTGGGCTGCCCACCCCCTGCCCCTGCGGGAGGTGCCGGGTGGGTGCTGGGCGCTAGGGAGGGTGCGGGGTGCCCGTAGGCGCCTTCGCCGAGCCCCAGGATGCTGCTGCTGGGTTGAAGAAGGAGCAGGAGGGGGCTTGCGATGAGAGCTCCGCCGGGGAAATCCCTGCCGGGTCTGACAGCAGGTTTGCACTGTGAAAGATTTACATCTCCTGCTGAGAACTCGATTTCCATAGGAGATACTCAAATGTGACCCGTGGAACAGAGTGGGATTTTTACAGGATGTTTTTCATCCTTTTTTTTTATTTGTTCCTCTCTCTTGATTTCCATTTGGCGTCTCTGGCGGTTTCCGACGGTTCTATTTTGACAAGGATCCTCAAACCACTTGTAAACGCTTCCAAGCGAGGACGAGGTGGGAACCACGGTGCCTGCCTCCAGCTATTAACGTGGCTTCGGGATGAAGGAGGTCGGTCCCACAGCCCGGCTGCCGGGACCCGGGGGGCCGGGCTCGGGTGCTGCCATCCCAGGGGTTTCTCGGAGGGAGGGATGGGGAAGGGGGAGAGCGGGAGGAAGGGATGCAACGGGGCAGAAACGGGGCGGGCATCCCCCAGGCATCGTGGAAAAGCGTGGGAGCGGGGAGTATCGGGAGGCAACGCCGGCAAAGCTGCGAGGGCAATTCTCTTCTTCCACCCACGGACTCTCCTAAGCCCTTGCCTGTCAATCAGCCCCTTATTTACATGAATACTAAATCCACTCGCAGCTTCTTTAAATAAAACAAGAACACGCACCTTCCTGTAGCGAAACATATTATAGCAGTTTGTCACAGCATCATCCAGTAGGTATTAATTCCCAAATCATTTTATGACATGTTTTATCATGAGTTATTAAAGAAGGTAGCTGCATCGGGCAATCATTTGATAAACGGAGCCATAATTTAACACGCTCCTCCGTCAGATTAGTGGGGAACAAGATTTATTTGCTCAGTGCAACTTTAATTATGGATAACGCAAGCAGGGGATTGAGCCGGCCGAATCCTTTAAGGTTAATGATGTCTCCCGCGGAGCACCTCCGGGTAAGGCACGGGATCTTCCCCGAGCTGCTGACTCACCTGCGGCTGGCACGGCTGGCTCCAGCTCTGCAACGTGACCTTGACTTTTGGGCCTCCAAGAGGTGCTTGTGCCCTCCCAGCCAGGTTTTGGACATTCGCAAGGTGCTGCCGAGGCTGCCTGGCTGCCGTCCCCTCGGGGAGGGCGACCGCCTCTGCCTCCCCTGCCCCTGCACAGGCACCAGGAGGGGCTTTCCCGACAGGGCAGGAGCGTGTCCCCAAATCCACGGTTAGCCAAATAACTGGACGTTGCCTGACATTTGGTTCCCCTGAAACCCAGTCACTTTGTGGCCCATTGGACTGAGCAAACTGGGAAAATCCGTGCTCTGGCAAGGACCGCAGAAGAAACCCTTTTCATGTCAGCCTTGCCGAGTGCCCATCGCTGCTCGCTCCCGAGCTGCCTCTCCCCGTGGCTGGGATCCCTCCCTCTGCCCTGGCTCTGAGCAGTTGCTTTCAGCCCTTCCACTGCAGCTGCGGATCCTCCAGGATCGCTGCGAATCGGAGGCCCCGCCACGGCTTTCTCGGGACCCTGCTCTTCAGCCTCAGGTGGCTTTGGAAACCACGGGGAAATCAGCCAAGGCGCGTGGGGATCTGCTCCTGCGCGGGGCAGAGCCAGCTGCGAACCCGGCGCCTCGGGGTGCTGGAACGGAGCATCCGGGAAAAACCCCAGGAAATGACCCAGGGGCTTCCAAAAAAGTGGAATGTCTCCTCCGCTGGGGGAGTTAATGACCCTCCTGGAGAGTATCACTGCGGGGCTGGGAACGTGTCAGGAATCCTCACGTTCCCCTGGTCGCTGCTGCGCTCTTCTTCGTTTTCACGTCTCCGTTTTTGGCTCTGGAAATCGTCTTTTCACTTCTGCCCCTTTGTTCTCACGTCCCTCCGACGTGGCCCCGCGCTTGCGCTCCTGGCTCCGGCCACTTTCCGAGAGCCTGGAGGGTCCTGGGGCTGCCTGCGGCTCCTGGCTGGTGAGACGGGGAGGTGTCCACATGGCCCCTGGGATGGGGGACGCAGAATCCAGGCCCTTGAACCGTCTGAGGACCCCGGCTCGCTGCCATCCCACCAGGGAAAGCTCCAGGTGCCGTTTGCAGCCCCGGCGCAAAGGGGCGCAGGAAGGGTGTCCCGCGGATGGGCTGGTGTCCGGGGGGGCCGGAGAAGCGGCACAGCGAGGGGTCAGGGTGCTCTGCCAGGACCACTGCAAGGTGCGGAGAGAAACCAGCCTGTGCCCTGCAGATGGATGCGTCCCACGGCCTCCTCTCTGCCACCGCCATGCCAGGCTTCCACCCCCCAAAATCACAAATGGGGTGGGGGGAATCCCTTGTTAACCTCTAAATCCCTGAGCGGTTTGGGGAAGGGAGGGGTAAGGGGTGCAGGGGGAAAGAGATGCTTAAACGCATCGGGCTGATGTCATTTGGGTCGGGAGCAGGAGAAACACAACCCAGTTCTCTTCCCCCCACCAGAACAAAGGGGAAAGTCCCCAAGGGGAGAATAAAAAGAGGGAAACAAAAAAAAAAAACCACACCACCACCACAAAATGAGAGGGGAGAGGAAAAAAAAAAAAAAAAGAAGAAGAAAGAAAAGAAAAAAGGCAAGACAAAAAAAGTCATCCCCTGCGGTGTCCCCTCTGCCGTGTACACCGGCCGCTCTCTTCCCCCACTTCCCCAGCACCAGTCAGGATTACAGAGCCATAAAATAAGAGTTCGTGGCGTGTTCAATCGATTATTCCTCCTAACGCACTGGTTTTGGAGACAGGTAATTTATTTCAGACTCTACATGGCTACATGCGAAAAGAAAAAAAAAAAAAAAAATCCCCTTCTTTTCCTTTCTTCCCTTTTTTCTTTACAGACCTTTTTTTGCCCCTTCCCCCCCCCTCCATCCCCCTGCAAGTCCCCCCAGACATGAGCCTTTCCCAGGGAAAGGTGCAGCCATTCCCACAGTGAAACCCAAGGCAGGTAATGACTTTCTCACCCCATCCATACTGCTCCAGAAACCTCACCAGCTGCATCCCTTTATTTCGGAAAGACGAGGGGGAGGGGGGGGAAGTGCCAGCCCCCTCTGCTTCCCTCTCCTCCAAGGCCTCCCCATAAAAAAAAAAAAAAAAGAGAGGAGGAAGATATAAAGGGAGCAAGTGTTTGCAGAGATAGAGTTTCCATTCGACGGCGGGGATGGGGGAGCGGGGGCTGTTGGGTGTCCGGGAGGGAGCAGGCTCCCGAGCTCCTGCTGTGTTGGCCACGGGTGGGCATGGGGGGGCCGCAGGCAGGCTGGGGCAAGGAGGGGCTGGCTTGGGTTCCCACCTGAGTTTGGCCACTTGCCTGGGAAGCCCTGGCTGCAAACCCCAGGCGCAGGGGACAGGGGCCCCGAATCGCTCGGCTGGGTGCAGCTCAGCGCCGTGCAGCCCGGGTCCAGCCGCGATGTCAGGCTTGGCTTCTGGCTGCTCTCCCCTGCCCCCGGGACAGCGACACCTTCGAACCCGTGTCTGGAAGAGGGAGAGCCGGGTTTACGGCTCGGCGGCTGAAACGAAACAGCCCGCAGCGAGATTTGCAGGGGATCTGCTCGGGGCCGCCTGTTCCCGTCCAAGGCGGCTGCAGCCAAGCAGGGGGCCCGGTGCTCGCCCGCCGTGCCGCGGCTCCTCGCCAGCCCCACGGAGCCCTGGAGCCACCGGGCGTTACCGTGCCAGGGCACTGCTCCCCGGCCCGGGGCGTGCAGCCTGGTCCCAAGGACAGGCGGGGGCCAGAAGCCACAGCGAGCGGTGGCGGCGATGGCACCCTCGTCCCCAGACGCCCATCGCTCCCCCGTTAAATGATCTTTGCAGAGCTCTGGAGCGCTGACGAGCAGATTTGAAGGGCTGTGGTAGGTGATTTACCAGATTACACCTGGGCGCACCTTACTCCCGAAGGGTTTTCATCCTAATGCGCTCTTGGCCTCCCAGGAAAAGAGGGGATTACCCATCGCTGGCGGCTGTGCTGTAAAAGCCCAGGGGGGCCTCCTGGACTGGAAGCTTTTTTGATTCCTTTTCTTATAGTTTGCCTCTCCAAATCAGGGGTGGATTTGGGAGGGCAGAGCTCAGACCCCGGGAAGGGCAGCAGTGAGGATGCTCTGTGCCCCTCTGCAGATGGGGCTCCAGCCCTGGCGTGGGGCAGCCTGGGGGGCTCAGGCAGCTGGGGGGGCTCGGGTACCCCCCTCGGCTCCCCTCCGCGTCCCCAGGGACATGAAACCGGCCACTTTGCACAGGGAGGAGAGCGCTTTGGTGGTACAGGAGCTTATCAAAGCCAAGCCCTTGGCTTTAGCGAGGCCGTCGGTGGGGGCTGGCAGGCTGGGCAGCTATTGTTTCCCATGGGGGGGGGGGCGAGGTTTTTTATCTCCTAATGAAAAAGGCATTATTATGAGGGGAAATAATAAATATCAGGGAACAGGGAAGGAAGAGGGAGGGGGACGCTATTGAAAAATGTAAACTCTGCCACCCAGCCAGCCACGACCCGTGGCTCCTGGGCTGTAAACTCAAGCACGAGCACGTTTGCTAACCAGGGAGTTCAGGGGCAGCAGGAATATTTTGATCATGAAGCCCTTAGATATGGTTTTTGATGTTTCAGAGCAAGGACAGAGCCCGTCCGTGCTCCCTCCCCGCTCTGGCTACTCCCACCGCCCGCCCGTCCTCCTCCGAAGGGCTCCTCCAGGATCAAAGCCTGCCTGAACCTTTTCCATATGCCCGGCTCCTCTCCGACGGGCCCCTCGGCCAGGTGGCTTTTCCCAGCCTTCACACACTACCCGCAGACCTCCCACTTCTAAAGGAAACGCAATAAAGCTGGGCCAGAGAAGCAATTAGAGAGCGGCTCCCTCCTCACGTCCTCTCCTGGGCTGTCCCAGCCCCGGGCGACGCAAGCCGGCGAGCGTGGCACAGGGCTCGGCGTTGGGGCAACCTTCACCCGGCTGGGCTGTGCCACCCCGCCGCCTGCGTGCCGTGGCTTCTTTGGCCATGGAAGGTTTTTTGGCAGAGCTCGGGGCACGTCCCCTTTCAGGCACGTCCCCCACAAAAGCCAGCCAAGGTCACCAAGCTCCATCCCATCCCCGCGTGGTCGCAGCCGAGCCGTTCCCGGCCGGGGGCTCTGGCTCGCGCCAGCAGCACAGGGGGCCACCCGGCATTTCATCCCGAGCGTAACGGCTCCTTGGCTTGCAGGTGAGCAAAGAGCCTCCGTGCAGCGATATCTCCGTGTGAAGCTGCTGAAGTTTTGGTAAATATACGACCAGGCATCAGGCGCTTGCAAGACAAACCATCTCGTTGGGAATTTGGAGAAGAACAACAAAAATGATTAAGCGGCTGAAGGGATTGACTTACGAAAGGGAGATTAAAAGAGCTAAATCTGCCTAGCTGGGCTAGCCGACATCCATGGCAAGATAGGAGAACTATCTACGAGTATATGAAGGGCATAAATCACAGCTCGGGGGATTGGTGGGGGGCAACCCTGGGAGATTAACTGGGAGGAAGAGACATAAGTGGAGCACAGGAAAAAAATCATCCAGACAAGATCTGGTGAGGACTCGTGGGCTGGAGGCGGAGGCTCTGCTGGGAAAGGCAGGAGCTCCTTGCCAAAGCCTCCCCGGGCTCAGGAGCGGCAGGGATTCCTCCTGCAGTGCTGGGGGGGCAGGACTAGCTGGGACCGGGATGCTTGGGCCCCCTGTCATCTCCTGAAAAAGGCCTGGAAAGCTGAGCTGGGAATTTGGCAAGGAAGGGGGGGGTTCCTGCCTGTGTCAGTAAAATACGGCCCCAGCCCCAGCTTAACCTGGCCAAGCACACTGGGGAGGGAGCGGCAGCGTTACCCTGGCCCGGGGAGCCTGGCGGGGCTGGGGGGGGCGGTGGGTGAAGCTGGGATGGTTTTGCGAGGCTCGGTGGCAACTTGACTTTGAGCGGCCTCGCGTCTCTGTGGCTCGGGAGCCGTCTGAGCTGCTGGTGGGCTTCCCGATGGACTCTGCCAGGGGCTCAAGTGCTCCTGAAACAACCGCGGCTCAGCTCTGCCTGAGGCAAATTCCCAGAGAGTTAAACCAGGATGCTGAGCGAAGGAGCTGGCACCCTCCCATGCAGCCCCTAAGGAAAAAGGGAATATTTCTGACAGCTTCGGAGGATGCCTGGCTCCCACACACTGCTACTTCTGATTAGGCTTTGAAAATATTTAATCTGCACAATTTTACAAGGGGGATTCGACTTTATTCCTGCAGGAATCCCGCCTGCCCGGTGAGCTGCGCCATCCCCGTCACCGAAGGTGCCCGTCCCTGTCCTCCCCACGCTCCTGCACCACGGATTCTGGCAGGTCCACGCGTGACCACCGCCGGGGGAGGAGACATGGGGCTGGTTCTGCCCACGGCGGCGTGCGGGTCGCGCTCAGCGTTTGCCGCCTTCGCACCGCGGCGCCAGCCGAAACGAGTGGCAAGTCCCTTCCACCGGCAGCCAGCCCTGGGGCAGCGCGGGCTGGGGGCATAAATCACGCTGCGTAATTCACTCAGGGCTTTGCTGCTCCCAGCAGTTCATAATTCCTCGCGTGAAGCAGTGCTTGCCTTTACCGAAATACGGAGAGCTCGAAGGGCTCCCCGCGACCGCCTCGCCGGGTGCTTTCCCGCTTGCCGACGGGGCAAGTTAATCTCCACCAGTGCGTGCCCCCGCGCCCCGGCCCCCGCGAGGGCTGGAGGGGGACGGATGCTCTTTGCCTCACTGGTTTATTTTCCCTAACGTCGTTTGTGTTCTCTAACATCTGCCTATAACAAAAGCAAAAGAGAGGCAAAGGAACGCTGCCTGGCGCTGCTCAGAAAAATGAGTTTCCTATTCCCCATGCGGGGCACGGAGCTGGTTTTTGGCCCAGGCTGCAGGGTCTCCCCCCCGGTGACCTGCACCGCGGCTCTGCCCGGCTCCTCGCTGCCCTCTCGCCATCCCCCACGGGCCCGTGGCCCCGGCGCTCGGCCACCAGCCCAGCTCCGCAGCGGGCCAGGCCAGCTCAGCTCCGTAAACGGCAACGTCCCCTGAGGAGCTCCCAGGGCTCTCCTTTCCCTTCTCACCAGCCCAGGCTTTGCCTTACCCTTGCAAATGCCAAATTAGGCTTTTGCCTCTAATTCCAGCTTCCCTGGCATCCTCAATCGAAGCAGGTCTCCGCAGAAAGCAGCAGGTTCTTTGCAGCCAGCGGGAGGTAGGCTTTTCCTCTTCTCTCTGCTCCCTCCCCCCGCCTTAATTGCAGCCCGACGCGGGCTTTCGAGGTGTATTAAACATACAAATTATTCTGCAAAGCCTCATGAAGTGCCGGTTACCAAGGCCTCTAATGGGAAATGACAGTGCAACCAGAGAAGCTGTTAACGTCAAAGCATTGTCTGAGATCGCTCCGGCAACGCCATCATTTTGCAGGCGCGGTGCATGGGGGCCGGGCGCCTCTGCCACCGCGGCGTCACCCCCCCGGCGAGGTCCCCACCGGCCGGCTGGGCTGCACGGCCACTGCTGGACCCGGCCACCGCGCTGGGACCGGCGGGGGACGAGAGGCTCTTGGCCAAAGGCTCCCCCAGCTGCACCTGCGATATTGCAGTCGTTCCCGGAACGATGCTGATGGATTGGAGAGAGTTCAGAGGAGAACCAGGAACATCATCGAGGAGCTGGAGGGCATGATTTATACGGCGAGTTTAAAAGGGCCGCGTAACGGCAACAAGAAGCGCTCGCAGCACAGGGTGGTTTTCATCTCTGGGCTCGAAGGGAGCGAGGGCGAGCGGCGCCCGACCGCGTTAGCCACGGAACCGCGGCGCGTGTGGCCGGCCCATGGCGGGAGCGGAGTGGGAGCCGCCTGCCAGCCTCCTTAAAGCCGGAATGCCGCCGAGGGAGGGGGGCGGCTCAGGTTAGGCAAGGGGCTGCAACGAGCCAACGCAAAGGCATGGAAACGAGAACGGGAAAACGTAGGCTGAATATCAGGGAAATTTTGCCGGCATGGTGAACGGGGGACTCTTGCTGTCCTGGAGCAGGAGGGATTGACGGGTGCGTCCTAACGGGGGTTTCCAGGAGGATGGGTGTCCTCAGGGGGTGCTGGTGTGGGATGCAGGTCCCAGGGGCTGCTGGAGAGGGGCAGGCAAGGTTTGGGTCCTGCTGGGTGCGCGCTGGGCGCTCAGAGAAGGTGCCGGTGTCGGTGGGAACCTACAGCCGAGGTCTGGGCGCCCCGGTGATGCCCAGCTGTGGGGACAGGCGCTGGGGCTGTGTCACCAGCTCCCGGCAGCGTCCCGGGCGGCCAGGCTGGCAGGGGGGTGTGTACCTGGTGCCTCCCGTCCTCTTGGCTGTGGGCTGTCCAGGATTAACACCCGGGGCTGCCGCCAGAGCCAGCGCCCCCAGCTTCTTCCTTTCAATGGGGGTTTCGGAACCAGCTCAGGGCACGGCGCCGACCTGGCAAAGCGCCGCTGGAGCTGGAGCAAGAAGAGGGAGCCCTTTGCTGAGAAGCGTCCCGGGTCCTCCAAGGCCTCTTATTTTAAATTAATTAAGAGATGTGGAAGAGCGCCCAAAGAGTTATGGAAACATAGGCAGAGTTAAAAATAGGACCGTCCCTCTGCCGCGTCTTTCCACCAGCCCCCCCGGGGTATTTCTGCTGTCCTGACTCCCCACAGGCGGCACCAGCTGGCGGGCACGGGGGGTACAGCCCGCACCCTCCCGGGGATGCTGGGGCCAGCCCCGGTCACCTCCCGGGGGGCTCCTCCTGTGAGACCCCCGCCGGGGGATGCAGGCGTCCAAGCCTCTCGCTCCTGTCCTCCAAATCCGTGGCTGCCTCAAGCCCGGGTGGTGGTTTGGTCACCTCCCCAGCCCTCCTCCTCCTCTTCCTCCACACAGTGCTGTCCCCAGCCCCTCTGGTCCCCAGGCAGGGGCTGTCCTGCCTGCGCCAGCGCCTGCCCCCCCGCCGCGGCGCGGGCAGCCGGAGCCAGCGGGCAGGGATTGATTGCTCGGCTCCCAGCCCGCTCTCCAAGGAGGAAGACGAAGCCCAACGGTCTAAATATAGGCCAGCCTAACAAAGGCGAAGGCGGTGGGAGGGGGAGGCATCCAGAGGGAAGATTTGCTTTCCGTGGCTCAGCGACGGGCGGTTGCGTTCCCGGCGACCGTGGAAGTGGACATGGAAAGTTCCTACCCACAGTAATCCGACAAAGCAGAGGGAAATTAAAAAAAAAAAAAAAGCCTCATTTTACAAGCTCTCTCGTTTCCAGCTGCGCTATGGGGGAAAGATAAATGCAGATCCAGGCGGAGGGGACCGGGGCACGGCTCAGGGCTGCAGGAGGATTTAGGGCCTTGAAGTCCAAAGGCAGGGCTTGATCATCGCACGAGGAAAGGGGAATCTCTGGCAGCGGATGCCACGTTAAGCAATGTGTTGGAGTAAGTGTTTTATGGTTTAGAGGAGGAGAGAGAACAGTGAAATCCCCTGTAAGAGCTAATTACTGCAAATTCCTTTTCAATAAAACAAGACAAAAAAAAAAATCCTCTCTTAATGGAAAAATCCATTTGAGGCTCAGATGAGGTAACTGCGGTTCACGTCCTCGTGGCGTCGGTAGTGGAAGTCAAACGGGCTCCTCCCGGTGTGAAGCGGAGGCGCTGGGGTGCGCGTCGGCAGGGGGGTGGTGATCCCTGGGGACCAAAATCCCGGGATAAGGCTCCTGTGGGAGAGCCCATGCCAAACGCCAGGGTGATCCCCTGTTTTTTTGGCTGTGGCGGGATGCAGGCAGGGATTAGGAGCACAGCTGGGGCTTGCAGACATCCCCCCTCCGGGGTCCAGGATTGCTCCTCTCAGCACCCAGGGGTCCCCGTGGCTCCCCACTGGCGATGCCAGGCGTGGCGTTTGCACCATCGGCGAGGTGTCACCGCGAGCACCGGCGCCTGGCAGGGACAGTGGGTGCTCCCCACCCTGCGCCGCCTACGTCCCCCCGCCCCGGCGAGCCAGGCACCCCCAGAGCCTCCGTTGCCTCCCGCAGTCCAACCCAATTAAACTAAAATAAAGAATTGAATTAGGAGCGGGTTTGCCCCCATCCCTGATACTCTGTATTTCCCTGCGATTTGAAAAGGGGCCAGTTTGGTGGATTTCTTGCACATGGGAGCAATATATTGAATTACATGTATGTCCAGTGCTTAGGAGAGATACATTTCTTTTCCACATGTTCATGCAGCTGCGTGACCCCAGGAAACCCAACAGTGGGGTCTGTCTTCGGAGACAAATAGGGATTGTTCCGTGTGCGTGTGTAAATGCTCCCCCCCCCCCAGCCTCCCTGTGTGTAGGGGGGGATCGCTCCCCACCGAACGCCTTCACATCCCACTGAAGCCAAGCGGCATAAACACAGGATATTTATTCACCGCAAACCCACAGGGTGGAAATGCAGCTCCGGGGGTGGCTCGGCAGCCCCCCGGCCAGGAGAGCTGCCTGCTGCCTGACCTCGGCTGCCCGGCAAAGGGCCGGGAGGCTGCGGCGGGAGCTGCCCGAGACAGACCCGCAGGCAGGCAGGGAGGTGGGCAGAGAAGTGGGCAGAGAGGTGGGCAGGCAGGCAGGCAGGCAGATGGGCAGGCAGGCAG
>JADKXX010010601.1:0-22745 GCA_017310255.1 Butorides virescens
CGGGACCCAGCCCAGGGGAAAAGGAAGAAGAAACCCACGTTGTGTAAATCAACTCGGGAGTGACTGTGGTGCGGCTCAGCGGCTGGCATCCGAAGGGACCCGTCCTTTTCATCCCCCGTGCTGTCGCTCAGCATCCCGCAGGCCCTCCAGAAAGGAAGGAGGCTTTGTTGATAAGATCTGGGGCTTGCGAGAAAATAAAAGCAGAGGGTGGAATGGATTTCTTTCTCCTTCCTTTCTTTTTTTTTTTTTTTTGTTTTGTTTTAAAGAAAACTGTAGGATAAAGAAAAATGTTTGTAGGGTAGAAACCTGTTTGATGTGGAGCACTGCTCCCCAAACACGTCGTTCCCTAACAGCACGCCCAGCCGCTTGCTGAAATCTGGATCTGCCACGGGGCTCCAGCAGCTTTGCAAGCACATTTCCAGAGCACCGACTGGGGGCAGACCCCGAGGAAGCCTGCGGCCGCTGCGTGAGCCTCCCAGGCAATCAAACACTGCCGGACTCCGGTGTGGGCTCCGGGGTGACGCGAGGTCAAGGATCACACGTGCCCTCGGGTCCTGTTCCCAGCTTCCCAGGGGCACTGGGCTCCGGCTAAAGCTCCTTGCCCTGGCATCCCCGGCACCCCCCGGCACCCGCCGAGCCCCGGAGAGGCTGCTGCGGTCCCCGGTGGGGCCGTGGGGCGAGGCGGGAGGTGAGACCCTGGGGTGGGCAGGGGAGCAGGGGGTGCTGAGCAGCCCCGGGGACCGCCCGAGGCTAAAGGGATCAGCTGCCCGAGGAGGAGGAGCCCCGCCGAGCACGTTATCACTGGCACGGGGCTTGCAGCGCTTGTCTATAAATAGGAGCTTTAAAGCAAGGCAATTAATCATGGTGCACACTATTGTCTGGGTGGGCTTATATTGGTTTAGCAGCGTGGATGGAAGACCAGCACCGACTGCGAGATTTACAGGTCCAGCCTACGCAGCCAGGCACGAGTTTAAGGCTCCTTTCAAGGGCCACTTTCAGGCGCAGTTTGGGTTGGTCTGGTTTAACGAGCAGAGCCGCACGGGTGGCACGCGCGTGCCCGGCGCGCCGACGCCAGCCACCAGCCCGGCTTGCCTGGCCCGTGTGGCGTTGGCAGCGGGCTCCGCGGCCGCCCGGCATCGCTCGCCATCGTCAAGCCGATGGGCAGGGATACGGCGAGGGGTGGCAGCCTGCGGAGACCCACCCTGCCCTCCCGAAACCCCGGCCGTTGGGCATGGGGACCTGGCCCCTGAGCGCTCTGTGAGCCACAACCCTTCTTCCAAACCCTGCACCCCACCAATATTCGCTCCCTTTTACCCCAAGCAAGGACAGGGCCGGTCCCTGACCCCAACCAAGGGAGGGGCAGTGTTTTCCCCTTCTGCTGCTGCCTGCAGGGCCACCTTTGTCCCTAAAAGGGACAGAAGCCAGGCCTGCCAAGCGTCCTTATTGCAACCAGGCAAAGCCGTTTGCATTAGTGTGGCCATGTCTGCGTGCCGGGGAAGGTGCCCCCCCGCTGCATGGGACTCCCCAGGGGGTCTCGCCCCCCTCTGCGTCACCCACAGGCGCGCTGGCTGCCCTAAGGCGTGTGTGTGTATTTTGGGGAGGTGAGAGAGCTCCTCCCCGGCCACCGCTGCGGCAGCGGGTTGGGTTTGGGGGACCCTGGGGGGAGCCTCTCCCTCCAGCCGGGCTGGTGGACGCCGTGCTGGGCCCGTCCTGGTGGGAAGCCACTTTTAGCTGATGGTACAGGGAGGGCCATATTGGTTTCAGTCTGTTCTGCAAAACACTAACCAGCATGTGCAATCTGCGAGCCCCCCCCCTCCCTGCTCGAGGAGAAATGCTAATTGTGCGAGAAGGACCTGCCAACAGCCCGCAGTATTCCGCGGGAAGGGGGTTTATTGGTATTATTACTATTGTTCTGGCAGCTGCAGAACAGCCAGCCCGTTCCGCCAGGGCCCAGGAAAGCGAGCCGGGCGCGGGAGAGCGGCTCTGCCTGCCAGCGCACCCCCGGGAGGGACCCTGCATGCCCCCCCCCAACCTGGGCTGCGGGGCAGGGCTGGACATCCCTCTTCTCCTTGGGCTGAAAGGGTCAGTTTTTCATAAAATATGAAGCAAACATCCCTCCCCCATCATTCACTGCCTATTCTGCCTGCATCCCGCTGCTTCCCAGCCCTGCGGGTGGGCACCGGGGGGGCAGGGGCTGCCCCGAGGGGCTGCAGGCAGCAGGGGCTGCAGGGCAGGGGTGCTCGGGCAGGTACGGGGGTCCCGCTGTGCCCGGGGGGGACCTGTCCTGGTGCGTGCGGTGGCTGTAGGACACGGGGTTTGCATCTCCCCCCCAGCCATCTCCGGCGAGGGGCTGGTTTCTGCCCTCCCCGGGGCACCTCGTGGGCTCCCACCCGACGGGGCATCGCCGTGCCGGGAAGGGGAGGGCAGGGGGGAAGGCGGGTGGAGGAATGGGGAGAGGATTTCCCTGCTGAGCCCCGAGGCAGCTCCAGCCATGCCTGAACCCTACCCGGAGACTCCTTCAGTCTCCAGCGACCCAACCAAGCTGAAAAGAGCTGACAAGGCAGAAACGATGACTCTGGCTCGATTTAAAAGCAGAAGCAAAAGCTCCACGAGGTGTGAAAACTTTCCTGGTTTTTGCAGGCGAAAAATCAAGGCTCTGGTTTGCAAAATCATCCTGCCTTCTCACCCGTGGGCCTGGAAAAAAGCAGGAACATTGATGGATTCGGTGTTTTTCTTCCTCTTCTGGCCTCGCTAATTTGCAGAAAAGGAACCAGATAAAGTTTGATAACTTTGAAGCAGAAAGAGAGATGGAGAGAAGGTGTCCGGGGCAGCCAGCTCCTCATACTCCCCCTCCTGTTGCAGAGAATAAATGAAGTGCTCGTCATTCCCCGCTCGTCTGCCACCCTCCACTGAGTCTGTCATGGACTCATCTGTGTATAAATTAGCTTTTCACAGTAATGCCGTGTAAAATTATTTCTGTCATCCTTTTATCTGACCAGTTTATCTCGTCAGCTTGTCAGTCCTAATTCCGCAACCTTTCTCTCCTCGCCCCCAGTGGAAGCCCCCTGGCTGCTTGGGAGGAGGTGGTGAGCCCCCCCAGGGTGGGGGCTGTGGCTCCCAGGGTATTTACCCGGGTGGCAGACACCTACCCAGGCGGCAAGGCTTGGAGATGGTTTGCAAAAAGCCTGTCTGCCGGCAAGCCGAATCGGAGCGGGGCGGCACGGAGACTGCCATTTTCAGGCCGTTATTTATTGCTCGGAATTAGGCAGTGACATTTATCGGGATTGGCACGTGGTGGGTGACCCGCTGCTGGGAGTCGGGGATGGGCGGCTGGCATCGCTTGTGTGGTATTTTCCCCTGACGGTAACGTTTCTGCATTCCGGCTTCTGCCGCGAAGGCTTATGGAAAAAGCATTTAACATCTATTGTCTGGGACTCTTTGTGCTCGCTCGCACGAGCGCTGCTGGAAAGGGAACCCGAAAGGGATGCAGCTGGAATATATTAATTGGAGATTCCAGATGAATAGTCACCCAAGTCCTTTTACCACCTTGTTTCAGCTCTGCGCGTCCCACGACCCTTGCCGCAGGGGGGAGGTCCCAAGGCGCGCGTTCCCCGCCGCCGCCGCGACACCCAGGGTGCTGGGTGCAGCCCCCAGGGATGGGCACCCTCAGGCGAGCACCACGGGAGCTGCCGACGAGTCCCACATCACATCCAAACCCTGCCCTCGCCCCCTGCACCCCCTCCCAGGCTTCTGTCCCACCTCCCGCGTTCCTTCTGCCTTCCCCCCGCACCCTCTCCCCGCAGCATCCTTTCCCCTCCCTCCTTCCCGGCTCCTCTGGGCTTCTCCACTACCCGAGGAAATCGGCCCTTATTCGGGAAAAAACCAGAGGGCCAGACCTGTCTCCTCCCCGGCGGTGCCACTCGTGCCCTGCTGAGGGAGCTGGGCTTGTTCAGCCTGGAGAAGAGAAGGCTGAGAGGGGACCTCATCACCACCTACAAATATCTCAAGGGTGGGGGTCACCAGGACGCAGCCAGACTCTTCCCAGTAGTGCCCAGCACCAGGACAAGGGGCCATGGGCACAACCTGAAGCAGAAGAGGTTCCAGTTGACCGGGAGGAAGAACTTGTTGAGTGTGAGGGTGATGGAGCCCTGGCCCAGGCTGCCCAGGGGGGCTGTGGAGTCTCCTTCTCTGGAGATCTTCAACCCCCGCCTGGCCGCTGTCCTGTGCCCCCTGCTCTGGGTGAGCCTGCTTGGGCAGGGGGGTGGCACTGGGGGAGCCCCCGAGGTCCCTTCCAACCCTTGCCATGCTGGGATTCTGGGATCACATCGGGTCCCCTCCCTGCTGCCGTGGCCGGGTGCGCCGCCCAACCTGCTCAGCGCCGGCCCAGGATCGGTCCCCGGCTCCCGCCTCCCTCCCACGCGCCGCCGTGCTTTGATTTGCAGCAGTTGGTTGTGACTACTGGTTCCCCACATTGTTATCTGTTCTCCTCCGCTCAGAGAAATATTGTGGGTTGTAATTCTGTCTGCTACATCTTGTGAATATTTCTGGACTCTGAAGCTTCCCGGCTCCAGATGTTCTGGCCAGACCAGAGGAAAAAAAACCCGAAAAAACCTCAGCATTAATAAAAACCTTTTGAAAATAAAAAGTCGTATTGCGCAGTAGTGACATCATATCCGTGAAATATGACCTGATGATGTCACAGCTGTGAAATGAAGGATGATTGTCTCGTTTTGGCAAATGCCGGCTGTTTGGGCCAGACCTGTTAAGTAAATGCACATGGACTGGTGAGTGTGAATATTAAACCCAGAAGCTGCGAACGCTGCCTCGTGGTCACCGGGGTCAAGAAACCTGACGGGGGGAGGCGGTGCTGGGCCGGGCGCCGCAGGGGGTTCTGTCGCTTCCCTCCGAGCGCTGGGCGAGCGGCTTCGCCAGGCTGGCCGGGACGGCGGCTGGGGGGCTCCCTGCCAGCCGGCAGAGGTGGCCCAGGGGACCACTGACGGCTCCGACGTCCTGCTGCTCGGTGGAGCCAACCACCCCCAGCCGTAACGTGCACGGCCGCCGTGCCAGGCGTCGCTGGAAAAGACACCCCTTTGTGACCCCCTGCGAACGGCTCCCCCCTCAGAGCCTACGGATTCGGTTACCCTCCTCATTCCCTTCTCAGGACTGGCTGCAAACATTACTGCCCTGGCTATCTTCTCTTACACAATATATCTGAGCTATTGGAAGCCACAGCCTATAAAATATCTGCACCCAATCGCCCATCCGTAATCCTGAAACTCCCTGGCAGGGCAGCGGCGCGGTATCTGTTACACGGGCGCCTTCCTCATCCGCACGGATATTTTGCATGTGTGTGCAATCCCTTTTACGAAGAACCACGTTGCCACGCCATGGAAAAGGTCTATTTTTTCCATATGGGCTGCGCTGACAGTGTCAGGCCTTTGGTTGAAGCTCCCGGCATGCTTTTTTAATTTGTCCTTTCCTCTTTCCCTTTCGGGCCCATTGTTGGCAGAGGAGTTTGTGCCATTAAGAGCGTGCAGAGCGGGAGGGTGCTGCCTGCCCAGGTGTCACCATTGGTACCCTGAGCGGTGTGATGCTATCGGGGAATTTAACAACGATCCTTGTTCTTGCTTGATCAAAACAGGACCATTTATTTATTTATTTATTTATTCCCTGGGACGGGATGGGTTTTGATGGGATGTTTCAATTATAAAAGCTGGGGTGGGGTGCAGGGGCGGGGAGGGAATTGCCTTTGAATTTGCCAGGAGGATTTTGGTTTGATACTCTGAAAACGAAAATTTCCTGGTCTTCCCACTTAACACGGAATTATGTTTCCAAAACCACGCGAATCGTAACAAAAAGCGAAATGAGGACAGGCAAAGGTTGCAGCAGAGATGAAAAGTTGGGACCAACCTGTACCAATGCTGTTTTCCTTTACTTAGGGCAAGGAAATACTTCTGCTTTTTAGCCTAATGCAGATTTTTTTTTCTTAAATCTGAATTTTCACCAGGCAAGAAACTCTTTCTTCAACAGCTTTAATCAGAAATAAAAGCTTTGAGCATGCAGGGAGGTGGAATATCAACTTCAAAAACACAGCACAAGAGGTGGATGCAAGCACCCGTGTGCCGGGATGCCTTGGAAATTGAAAGGGTGATCGGAGGCAGCACCGCCGCCGGAGGAAATTAAAAGGGGACACAGCACCGGGGAAGCTTCTAGACAACGAGAAGGAGTCTTCCAAAGGCAGGCGTTTAATTCTAGACTGCGCAGAACAGGATAAAACAGGCAGGAAAACAGGGTAATTATACCCCAAAAGCCTCCTCCATCCTGCAGCCTGCGTGCCCCTGCAGCAGCCAGGCAGGGTCAGCTCGTGGTCTGGAGGGTGAGGGGGGGGGGATTCGTCGGCTCCCCCTTCCCCGGGATATTTGGCAGAGCCGGGGTAGGAAACTCAGCTGCATTCATTCCCCGCAGGCACGGTGGCCGGCGGCCAGCTGCAGACATGTGGCACGGGGAGTGGGAACAGCGGTGGGGACCCCGACCAGCGCCGGCCGCAGCCAAGGCGGCGATGGGGCCATTGTCTGCGGCGGCCGCTGCTCGCGCTGCGCCCGGCTGGAAACCTCCAGAAATCCGCTTTCCCCCCCCTCCGGCATTTCTATATTCTACCAGGAGCCTGAAGGAAGCTCAGAAATGCCCCACGGGCTCCTTTTCTCGGGTTATTTCTGCACGTTGCATCCCGCCGGAGGCAGAAAAAGGCAGCGTGGCGAACCCATCCCCATAAAGCTTCCCGATACCCCCCGTGCCCACCCGAGAGGGGGCTGCAGCACCCAGCGCGGGGTCCCGCAGCGCCGGGGGGCGATGGGGAGCGCTTTCGCCTGCAGCTGCTCTTTCCATGACGCACCGGACTGGAACCTGGCTGAGCATTTCCCCAAGCTGGAGCAATGCTTTGCAGCCGAAACGCGGGGCCCCCACTGCCGGTGAAGCTCCGGAGGGGCGCGGGGACGGGCTGGGGAGCCAGCGGCGGAGCTCAACCGGCCTCGCAGGAGGGCGAGCCCCATCTCCCAGGGTCTCAGAAAGAAAGCAGGTTTGCGAGGCACGGAGGGATTGCTCACAGCGTGCGGTGCCGAGGAACCAGAGCCAACGCATCTTCCCTCCCGCGCAGTCCATCCTTCCCCAATGACCTGTATCGCCGCCTGTGCTGGGGGAAAGCCCGGCCCCAGCGAGCACCCAGGGGTGGAGGTGCCACCCCTGAGCACCCCTGGGCATCGCGGGGGGCTCCTGCAGAGCCAGGCATCGCCCCCAGCCAGCCCCAGCCCCAGCGCGGCAGCCAGGCGCGGGGAGCCACCCCTTGGAGCCACCCCTTCCCACACCGCCTCCGACCAGGAATTTCTCGTTCGTGCACGGAAAAAAGGCATTTGCTTGAGTGATGTCCTGGGACTTTATTTTCCAGGCTTGACTCATTCATTGGAAGGAAAGTGGAGTGCCTGAAACCGGGGGATATTCTGCAGGCTTTGGAAAGAAGGAACGCTCGATCCATCGCTCAATCCATGCGTCAACTCGGTGCCCAGGTGTCGCGGAGAGGAAAGAGGGACAGGGAACCACGGGGAGGAAGAAAGGGGCTTCCCCGAGGATGCCGGTCGGTGCCCAGGGCATGGGCACCCAGCGAGCAGCGTACGGCCGGGCACGACGGGGCAGGAGCAGGGCCAGCCCGAGCCCGGGCGGGAGATGGGCTTCTGCTGCCAGCACAGCACCCTGACGCCTGACCGCTGCTGTTAATTAGCATCTATCGGTTCATAATTGCACCAGAGAAGTCAGAGCAGGAGTGACCCCCCCACCGGCTAATTCCTGACAAAGAAGGAGAATCCGGGGGCACCTGGAGCAGAGCGCGGCATGGCAGCCCTTTCCCAGCCGTGATTAATCCCCAGGAAATGTTCTGTGGTCAGGCCATTACCACTCAAACCTGTGGATGAAAATGAATCAGAGCAGCGTATGACTGTGGGAAAATTGTCACCAAACTGGGATGGTTTTGCTTTGTTTCACCACCAAATTATTAACGAAGCACTGAAATGGAGATGGATCTGTCTGCAACCTGACATTAACCCTTTAGTGGACCCAGCCAGGCTGCCAGCAGCCGCGCTCACCGGAGAGCGATCCCGCACTTCAGCCCTCGGCCGCGTGGAAATTCTTTAAATCAAGACAGAGAGGCCGAGCTGTGAATTTTACTGCTGATGGCTGCCCCATCTGGGTGTCTGTTCTGGCTGAACCCCTGCGGTCCTCTCCCAGCCTGCTCCGAGCGGCGCCCAAAGCCTGCTGCGGATTCTGCACCCTCCCCCCACGTCCCCCCCAGACCCCTTCCCTGCCCTCCTTTTCTCCCCGCAGAGATGTATGAGCCTGGCCAACGCATGGGAGCGTCCCCACGGGGCCCTGAGGTCCCTGGCATCCCCCCCAGCCCCCCAGAAGCATCCCCTTCAGCTCCGAGATCCCGGCGTGCGGTTTACGGGGTGGCTGTTTGCAGAGAGCATCCTTCTCGGGGCTGGACCGCGCCGTGAATCGGGATGCATAATGAGCTCCCTGGCAATGTGTCTGCCTCTTACAAACGCCTTCTGGAGCAGCTTGCCAGACAGATCCACAAGTGCAGCCTCCCTCCGCCGCTCGAAAATGAAAGAGGGCTTTGTGAAGCCCCCACAACCAAATCTTTCTTGTGGGCAGACGGGCAGCAGCAGCCAGCCTGAGCGCAAAGCCCGGCTGCTGCCACCAGACCCCGAAGGGGCAGGGGCCACAGAGGAGACGGGGGACACGAGAGGGCGGAGGAGGGAGAGGAGGGTGCATTGTGGCGTGAGGAAGGGGATGCCACGGGGGCAGAGAGCGCAATGACACGGGGAGCTGTAGGTGGGAGATGGGAGAGGGGCCGGACCGCATGGCGCGTGGTGGAAGGGTGCTGGGGTTTGCGTGGAGCTCACCCAACACCCATGGGAGCCCCCACCCGTGGGCTGAGACGTAAAAGCCTGCTCACTGACCTTAGTGCACAGGGGGAATTTAGCTCAGTCACTGATTTTTCCTCCGTGTACATAGAGAAAAAAATATTCGAGGTAGAGAGAGGCAGAAGCGTGCACGTGTAGCCACAACTCTGAAATTTCATCTCAAAGCGAAAGGATATATATACACACACACACATTTTGAGGGGTATTTGTTTAAAATAATAAAAAAGAGCCCTGAAAAAGGAGCAAATTCTTTGGCTAATAGGATCCACAGGGAAACTAAAAGAACTTAATAGCTCTGCAGCAAAATCCGTGCAGCACCTCCACGCCTTAAAGTGGGACCGCGGGGTTTGGTGGGGAAGGGAAGGGAAAGGGAGAGGGGGAAGGAGAGGAATGAGGTCTGCGAAGCTGTGTAAGTGCCTGAAAAATGATGTCAGGAGTCCCAGGGTTACCCGAGGGGCCGCAGGTCGCTGTCGCGTTGGGTTGTCCTGGGGACAGCAGCGGTCCAGCCACCCCGACGGGTTCTTGCTGCTTCTGCGCTGGTAGCTCACCCTCGCCATCCATCCCAATCCATCCATCCCAATTCATTAGGAAGGGAGACGTGTAATTTGCCTATTGTGTCATTAGCGAGCACGGATAATTGGCAGCAATATTGCAAACCCGCACGTTCCCGTGGCAGAGCCCAGCCAGGCGGAGGGGGAGGGCGGACGGGGGATCGTAAGCGGAGAAATAAAATAAAGTGGTTTTAATTTTTCAAGGAACCAGACCATTTCTTTGGGTGAGAAGGGGGCTGGAATGCCTCAGTAACCCAATACGGTGCCAGGCCTGCTCCTGCGGCACCGCGCCCCGGCGCGGCGAGGCAGCACGTGGGAAAAATACGGAGGTTTTTCGGAGGGGGAGATCTGTCTGCTAAGCCACATGGCACGTGCTCCTGAGGGAACTCGGGCACGGCTTCCTAGGGCTGCCTGGGAAAGGGGCTGCGCTAGCTAACCGCTGTGGTTATAATGCCGGTTATCGATGCCAATACACTGGATTTTAACTGTGACCCCACTGCTGTTTGGACTCTTCCTCGCCGAGCGTTCTCTCTCTCTTTATACATACACACGTACACACATTTATATTTATAGACCTAACGTGATGTACACAGTTGTGGCTATCGTACCACACACTCTGCTGGCTTAAATGCCGTTGAAAAGGCGCCGCGGAACGCTGGACGTGCTGGCGGTGTCCGAGTACCGGCGGCCGAGGGGCAGCGCGTTTCCTTGGGAATTACGGCTCCCAGAGAGGAGGGAAGAGGCGAGGGCCCGGCTCGCAGCTGGTGCATCTCAGCCGTGACACCGGGAAGGCTCACCGGGTGAATTTTCCCGACGGACGAAGCCTTTTCAGCCGGACGTGTGCGGGACGTGCCCAGAGCAGCAGCGCCCGCAGCCAGGTTACCCTCAGCAGCCCGTCTGAAACGCATCGGAGCACGCCTTCCCGCGTCCGCTCCGAAGAGATTTGCAGTTGCATGGAACAAAATTGTGCAAATATTTAGACAGACGCCTACTTATCTCAAACCAGGAGAGCTAATGGCGGATCTCACGACGAACAGGAGGAGACCGCTCTGTTCCCTGCTCCCCGGGTGACAGCCCCGTCTCCGGCCAAGCCAGAGGCGCCCCAGCCTGCGACACCCCATCCATCCCCCGCACGGCCACTTTGGTAGCTGTCACCTGTATGCCACTTGTCACAGCAAAAAAAGAGCGTATGCAGCAGCGAGGTGGGCTGCCATCACCCTGGCCTTGGCCACAAAGTCGATGAGATGAAACGGCGCTCTTTTAGAACAAGCTTAATTTCCGACTGGGTTTGAAGCCAGCGTGATGTGCTTGTGCTTTCTTGTTATCACTGGCACCGCAATTACGGCTTTGCCGGCAGAACCCTCAGCCCAGCTCTCAGCAGGCCCGAGTCACCTCCCACACAAATTTAACATTTCCTTTCTCCATCGGTTTCTATCTCAAGAATAAAATCGGCCAGGGCTGCAATAAAGGGAGGAAATCCTGAGACCTTAGGCTATGTTTGTACGTGCAAATCGATCTCCTGGGCTGGAACCGTGATTCATCCATGCTATGGAGGAGTAAAACCAGTGTTTTGTACCCCATTAACAGAGGAAAATCCCAGTCAAGATTGGGCTTTTGCATTTTCTCATCATCCAAGTCTCTGTAAAACCAGAGGCTTGGCTTGTCATGCCCCTTGCAGACTAGGAGGAAAATCAAACTGGAGCACGGCATCCTGTGCAGAGCACATCCCCTGGGGAGAGAGCATCCATCCTCACCCCGGGACAGAGACACCCATCTCCTGGAGATCTCCACGCCCTTCTGGAAGAGGACATGGCTTGCTTGTGGTGGTTGTTCAACCAGCTCCCTTTAATGAGCTCTTCTGGAAGACGACAGGTTTCTCTCAGGAGGCGGGGTAGGCAGGACCATGCCCCAGTTTATCCATTCGGGACTGAAAGCTGAGCCGTGCGAGAGCATCCCGTCCGTCCCCTCCGGATGTCAGCGTGTGCCCCCAGACCCAAGTCCCCATCTGACACGGCGCAGTCGGCCGCCGGTGCTGCATCCAGCGCGGCCGGGCACGACGCGCTACAAACGGGTTCTGCCGACGCGGCGATAAAGGAACGGCCATTGACCCCACTGATCCATTTAGGTTGTAATTGTTTTAATTACACTTATGTCGTTGGTTTGGGATCGCTATAAACCTGGCCTCGTTAGAGTACCCATGGAGGCAGGTAATTTAAACGGGGCAGAATGGGGCCACTTCCATCTGAACACCGCGCGGTCTCACGTAGGCGCCGCAGCCCTGCGATGGAGAGCTCTGCTCTCCTCTCTCCCAGCTGCACAGAATCCTGCGTGGCACGGGCACGCACCACCTCCACATCGAATGATAGAATCATAGAATCATCCAGGTTGGAAAAGACCTTTAAGATCGCCTTCTTTCTCTTGCGCCCTCCTTGAGCAAAACCCATTTGTGTGACTGAGCTGCCCGGTGCCCCGCCAGGAGCCTGCACCAGGTAGGTACAAACCCAGCCATCGAGCTGAGCTCTCCCCCCTCTGACAACCTGGAGCCTGACCCCCTCATTCCATAGCTTAATCGGGCAGAATCACTTTAATTACTCCTCTGCGGTCCGCTCAAATGAGAAGCGCATCGGTGAGAGGAAGAGCCTGGGATCCAGCCCGAGCCCCAGGCGTTGCTCACAGGTAAGGCAGCCGCTCACCCACCACCTGACCGAGCTGTCGTCCTCGTCCGACGGTTTCAGTCTGGCTGATGGAGACTGCACACCGGACCGGAGAGGAAACCCTTGGTTAAATCCCATTGAGTGTGGAGAGACCTGCCAAGTAAAGCCACCCGGTGCTGGAGCAGGGGAGGCACCTCCCGCCAGGCTGGAAGCTCGGACACGGGCTGCAGCTTGGATGGCAGCTCTCAGAGCATCCCGGGGCTCCGTCTGTCCTGTGTCACGGGTCCTTTTAGCCACGGGACCTCGTCACACGGTGCTGATGTGGGCTGTGACCTCCCAGGTGTGATCTTCGGTGTTAGATCTGGCCTGCCAAGACCCTGTGTAAGAGCATCGCTTGGTGGCATGCCGTCAGCAGGCTGTGAAGGAACACAGCCCATCCCAAATAAACTCCCACGGAGTTGGTTTACCTTCTCCTTCCTCGCTTTTCTCCCTGAGTTCCGCAAGGAGCAGAGCTCTGCTTATGGTGAGGGGCGCTGGGCTCTCAGCTTTAGGGCTGGATGCGGCCCTTTGGCCCCAGGGCCCCTGCTCTGGGGTGCTGGGTTGCCAGAACCACCCCTTCCATCGCTCCTTTATCGCCGACGGTGCTGTCTGCAGTCGCTGCTCTGTTTATCTGGGCATTTTTGGGGTGGGAGGAGGGGGTGAGGGTATAATTTTCAGCAGCCTATGACAGCGTAATTAGGTAAATATAAATGAAAGAAAAACACACTCTTGCAGTCCAGGGACTTGCACATATTTTTCCTGTTATTCCATCTCACTGGAAAAATAAAAGCTACTCAGCATGAACATTTATTAGCAATTAGTATCTGGGGCGCTTGGGACCCCCTGGGACAACGAGGTAATTAAAGCTTCCCGCCGCCTTCTCCCTGGATTTTGCTATCCCGAGCTCCCTTCTGGGCCCAGCCCTGCCTGCCCATGGCAGCACGTTGGGCATTTGGGAGCCCGGGACCCAAGGCATCGGCAGCATCAGGCAGCTCGGAGCAAAGCCCCCGGACCAGCCTTGGTTCCCCACCAAATGGAGCAAATCCCCCTGGAAAAAGGAAAAAAAGAAAGAAAGAAAGAAAAAAAAAGAGTACCACACAAAACTGCCCTAAAAGGGCAATAGAAAGACCAAGACAGCAGCCCAACAGCCTGCATCTTCACTGCGACATTGCCGGGGACTTTTCCCTTCTCTGCCCGTCCAGGCACGCGCCGAGCGGCTCCTTCCAAACCAAAGCCTTTCCGCAGAGACCGAAGACAGAATCTGTCGGCTTTGGTTTAAGCTCAAGTGATAGACTTGGGCGTATGTTAATGCAAGGTTTAGGAATCAGCTTTGCCATCAGGACGAGGAGCGTTTCCAGGATGCTGTTTGTCTCCCAACGAAGGCAGGTTTTGGCAGGGGGAAGGTTGAAATCTCTGGCAATGCTGGCGCCGACGCAGCAGGGCGTCGTGTAGGTGTGAGCAGCAGGAACCGGGGCTGGCTCGCTCACTGCCCAAAGAGTAAGAGAAACACCAGGACAGACAGGCCTAATATCCTTGCAGAGGCTACTGGTGTTGTTATTTTTATTTATATATATATATATATATATTTTACCTTCCTGGATTAGAATGCAAGGTCTTGGTTTCCCTTCATGAAATGAAGAGATTCGGTATAAGTAAACTTTATGCATAAGGTCCCTGAGAAACCCTCCTCTTAAGGAAGCATTCAGAACCCTGATTATTATTAGCAGTAAATAGAAAAAAAAATAATCACAAACTCTCATATTTTTCAGTGACTTTGCTTTAACTCTCCTATCCAATAGAAGTCACAAACGAAGCCGGCTGCTGTGAGAGATCCGAGGCACGTTCAAAGTTTTACCAAATGTTTTGGAGGGTCCTGGTGAAGGTGAATTTGAGCGTTAGAAGGGAAGCACATCTGCAAGCTCCAACCTCCGCCTCCCCTTCCCCGCTCCTCCTGGTCCTCGCTGGGCTTCCTCCCCCTGCTCCTGCCGCGGGGAGAAGGCTTGGGGGGACAGTGGCCGGCACTGGGGTGCAGCTCCTTCCTCTCCAGTGTGGAGAGCTGCCCTGTCCCCACCTCAAACCAGGACCCCCGCCTCTGTCGGAGCGCAGACCCCAAGGGCTGGATTTGCCCTGGCACCTCCACAGTCAAACCAGGCTGACGCTGTACGGCCCCACCGCCCGCTTGCCCCAACGCTGTGTCCCACCCCCGGGTGGCGGGGGGGACGGCCAGGTCCCAGCCCAACCTGCTGCCACCACCCCCTGAAGCCTTTGACCATGACTGCTGGTGTTCAGTCTGAAATTCCAGCTTCCAACCAAGTAAATAATTGTACACGTCATGTTTATTTACTGCCTCCAATAACTCTTTGCTGGCCCTTTTGGTTCGGACGTAAGTGACTTTTTAATACATATTTTCTCACACTGGTGGCACATAATAAAGTAATCATGTAATTACTGCAGCCATAAATTTGTCACCTTGGTAAGTAATTTTTATGCCTTTGAACGAGAGATGGAAAGCGCGTCTCCTTTGCTGCAGCGATGTGGTTTGTGGTCGCCGGCCCTTCACGGGGCGGGTTGGCTGGTGTCACTCTCCTGATCCAGGCACTTAGAATTTGTTTATACTTTGATCGAGTCTTTCCTCAGCTGCCTGCTCAGTGGTATGACAGCATTTCCAGAATTTAACCCCTTTCCAAATCACACCCCCCTCCCATCTGGGCAGCTGGGCGTTAACAGCCCCCCGGAGCAAGGCAGGGCTGGGCTCCCGGCTCCCAGCCAGGGCACGCCATCGTTTTCCTGGGAAAAGGGATATCAGAGCAACAGAGAGGTAAAAATTCAGCACCAAAAGGGACCCCAAGCAGCCTCAGCCCGGGAGAGAATCCCCCATTCCCTGCTATAGCTGGCAGATATTTTTTTGCCCTCTCCTTGGAGAGGCGCAATGATGGAGAAGCCGACATTTCTCCTGAAAATATAACCCAGAATTTCACTGTTTCCACAGGTAGGAAGGTTTCCCTTTTCTCAAGGATTTACAGTTCTCGCTGCCACTCTCCCAGCCCCTCCCAAATGCACCACGCGGAGCTGTGGCAACGTTTTAAGGCTTCAAAAAGCTCAGAGTGTTGGGAATCAGTTTTCCCAGCGACACTTCCGATGTACAAAAGTACTGCGAACATCTTGCCTCTGCTAAAGAGCAGCTTCCCATAGTGACCTTAGTTCATTACAACTGTGTAAGAAAACGCATTTCAAGTGATGAAGTTACAAATAGGAAGAGATCGCTCATGTTCCTTTTGACAAACCAGAGCAGAATTTTCCGGCTGTGCTGTGCTGCTTTGTTAGGACTGGTTTTGTTTGGGCCGGCTGCTCGTGGCTTGGACGGGCGAACCCTTCGCTGGGGGCTCCCAGGGAATGGGCGATGGGACGGGGGGAAACGGCCTCAAGTTGTGCCAGGGCAGGGTGAGGTTGGGCATGGGGAACAATTCCTTCCCCAAAGGGCTGTCAGGGGCTGGAAGGGGCTGCCCAGGGAAGGGGTCGAGTCCCCACCCCTGGGGGGATTTAACAGCTGGTTGGGCTGGGGGAGCTTCAAGGGCTTTTCCAACCTAAATTATGCTATGATTCTATGTAAACTAAATTTTTCTTCTTGCAAAGGTTTTATTTTGGATAAAATAGCATTTTCCAGAAGGCAAATGTTTCATTAGAATTTCCTTAATCGCTTGTAGCAGGGTTGATTTCAATGCCTTCACACTAGCCGTACATCTGAGCACTCCACGGCTCCGGAGCAGCCGTTTTCCGTTTCCTCCTGTCCCCTTTTCCATCTCAACAGGACACATCCCTCTAATTCAAGGAACTATGAACTGGATTCAATGTGCTGCCAGTCTGCACCCAAATAGCTGGTAACAGTGAATTTTCCCCATTTCAAAACCCTCCCCGCGGAAGCCCAAAAGTCTTTCAGACAGGCAAGCTGTGCGTTACGCTGCAGGACGCAGATCCGTGGGCAAAGGGAAGGACAGAGCGGGAACGTGACTCACCCCAGCTTAAGGCCAGAAGCCAGCGGTAGAGCTGGCCTCCGTAGCCAGAAAGCTCTGCACTTTAAGCAGAAGCTTTCAGATCTTTTCAATTTTCGCTTTTCCCTGGTGGAAAGAAGGATACTGCTGGTGATTCCTGGATCACGTATCCGAACATGTATTTCCTAGTCACCTTTCGAGGACCTCCAACAAACAGGTCATGACCCCACAGGGGATCTAATGGCCCCCAGGGGCAAAATGCCTCTCCCCAGGGTGGGTTTTGCCACTAATTCTGGATAATTGCTGCACAAAAGAGAAAAATCAGATAAGAAGAGCCTTTCCTTGTCCACCAGGATAAATTCCCCGGCGAGAGCAAGAGAGGGGGCAACTGTGCTTGCGCTGCTCCCCAGAGCTGCTCAGGCAGCTGTCCCTGGCGAGGCAGGTTGACACGTTTTGCCCTGTCATCGTCAGGGGCTCTTCCTGACAAACGACTTGCTGCTGCTACTCAAGCAGCATGTTTTATTCATGCCAAAGAGTGTTCTTTTGGCCGCGTCGACATCAAGCAAATGCAGCCCAGAGTGGGCCAGTTGGGTTCATCCCAGGAAATCATTTATCTCCCTTAGGGAAGTGCTGTGCAATGCCCTTAAGCCCTCACTGATATTTAATGGTGCGAGCCTGATGCTTAAGCACCGTCCCTGCGCTGAAGTTGTCTTGCTTCTGCGTGGCTTTCAGGCAGCAGTCGCTAGCGTTTGCGAAGGCTGAGGGGAAGGATTTGTTTAATGCAGCCCCAAGCCCCTGCCCTAATGGGTTGTTAATCCATACCCAGTGCATCAAATTTGCCAGCTGACTCCCAGGGGTCCCCAACGTGCCTCCATCCTCCAGACGTTCGCTGGCAGCCTGCGGTTTCCTGGGATCCCCTAGGGAAACGGAGCAGGGACTGTAATAATAACCCCCACGCAGCCCCCTCCCTCCTGACCCAAAAGCAGTTGGCAGCCAAAGCGATATGCACATTACTGGATTTATATGAAGTGCTGCTGAGCAAGAAAGATTTGAGGGGGTTTAACAGCTAGATGGGACCGAGAGATGATCTCAGTGCATTGGCTTGTGCTGCAAAGAAGGGCGAGAGCTTTAAAGTAACAGCACAGGAGAAGCCTGGTGAGAGCGGAGGTGCCCCCTCCTGTCCCCACGGGACACCCAGCCCCCCCGAGGCACCGCCGGGAGCCGCAGCAGGACCGTGACCGCGTGAGGCAGTTGGATGTGTGCCACCCAGCAGTGGCCTTTAGGTGACAACGCGAGTGATGCAATCCCAAATGATGCTTATACCCCAGGTCTGCAGGGGCAGAGCGAGAAACTCGGTTGTGTTTTCTCACGTAGGCTCCCACCACGCTACAGTGCTGGAAAGAGCCAGGGCCTCCTGAATGTGAGAGAGGGTTTCATCCAGCCATCAGGCTGGCACCTGATCAAGCCCAGAAGGGTGTCTTGCTGCTGGGCTTTGCTAGCTCCTCGGCGATGGTTAGAGAGGACGCTCCGCGTTCACTTGCCCTGTAATAGGGTGAATTTCTGTGCGTCTGCAGGCTCTGATAACGCCGGCCAGCGACGGACGTCGCCCGCAGGGAGGGTGATGCTTTGCACCTGGATGCTGGCTGGGAGCACCCCCCGCCAGCAGCCGACACGCAGCTCTGCCGACAGCCGCAGACTCGCAGCCATAGCCTGGTCCTGCTGACGGGTGCTGTGCTACGGCCCCCTCCCTGCCTCCCCCGGTCAGGGTTTTCTTCCCAGGCCTCAGCTGTATGTCTGTCCGGATCTGCAATACCCTTCGTGCCATCCCAAGGTCCCTCCTGGGTAAGGGCAGTCTGGTGGAACTGGAGCTCAGCTCAGGGCATCTCAACAAAGCAAAGCAGCACCTACTAGAAAGGACGCTAAGGGCACCCACTAAACCCCAACCGAGTGATCAAGTCTCAACAGGGGACTAAAATCACGTTCATCAGGGGTGAGGAGCTGTGGGATTAACCCCCTCGGTTGCTCCTCACCCCCTTCAGAAAGAAAAGCTTTTACCAGGTCAGCAGATAAAAAAGCAGCAGTGAAAACATTCCTTATCTCCCCTGCCATGCCTGGGCTCTGTAATACAACTGATTCCTGCGATGTGCAGACCTACTCAAACAAGTTTATCTTCATTCGAGGAATAGTCATACAGTGAGATTGCAATGTAATTACCTTCTCACAAACCCTAACTGGAAATCTTCACATCCAGTCATTAGCTTTAAGACAGGCAGACAGGCAATTATATCTGAATAAATGACTGAGAAATGAATCCAGGAGACTCTCAGCCCTGATTCAACCTCCAGTTCACAACCTCAGGTGCAGCAGCAAGCTGTCCATCAGGCCCGCCTGTACCTTTGCTTGCTCCACACCAGGCGTCACCGCCATCCCGAGTCTCCCGTGGGTGACCCGAGATCTCCCTCCCTGCGGTCCTGGTGTGGGCAAGCTGCCTGCCCGCCTCCCCCGAGGTCTGGGATGGACCTGGGTGACCTTGGCAAGGCCTGGCCCCAGGCTCCCACACCTCCTGAGTATTTCACTCCTGGCTGAACCCCTCCTTCACCTTTTCCCTTCCTCTCTTTTCTCAGAAGGTTTATAAGCCCCGATGCTGAATGTGTGAAGTCTCCCAAACAGGTGAGCAATAAAACCTCGGAGACCTCGTTGCAGAGGAGGCAGCAGCACTACGGTCTAGCGGTTAGAGCATGCAGGCAGCAAGCCAGGACGCTCAGGATCAGTCCCTGGCTCCGGCACAAGCTTGCTCAGTGGCCCCGGGAAGGTGGCAGAGGGGAGCGGGCTTTGCACGGGAGTTGGGTTTCCCTCCACGTGGTGCTTCGGTGGGGGTCGGCTTTTCTGAAGGGTCCAGCATCCACCACTACCACCCACAGCAGGACAGAAGGTGCCCCAGGGGGGTAGGAACAGCTCTCCCCGCACTGGGGTCGTCAACCTTCCTCTTCCTCGCTTCCCTGTAAGACTGGAACAACACAGCTGGCTGGCTTCCAAGCCTTTCCCAAGGAGGGCGGGCGAGTTGCACTGGATATACTTCCCAGCCACGCTCTTTCTGAAAGCTATTTTAAAAAGCCAAATGCAACCACCCCCCCCCCGCCAGACCCCCCCTAAAGGCTCTGCATTTAATTGTCCTGCCATGGGGGCCAGCACGGCCACC
This sequence comes from Butorides virescens, assembly GCA_017310255.1. Lineage (NCBI taxonomy): Eukaryota > Metazoa > Chordata > Aves > Pelecaniformes > Ardeidae > Butorides > Butorides virescens. The sequence continues at coordinate 19,405 of JADKXX010010601.1, forward strand.
CACCCACGGGAGGAAGGGCAGGCGCCTCATGGCCCTGCCAGCCACCTCACGTACCCGTCACCCCGAGCCAGGGGCTGCTGTGCGGGACGCACCAGCCTGCGGTCCTGCTCCCCTCCCTCCCCTTTACCATCAGAATGGATATTTTATCTCGTGTGATTATTTACTTAACAAAACACAGGTATTTGCAGCCCAGAGGGTATTCCCCACTGGGAGGCTGGAATAACAGTTTTGCAGAGCACAGCACATCAGGCTTTGGGAGTACTGACAGCATCCCTTGCAGGGGGAGATGGCGGTGCTGGGGAGGAGGAGGAGGAGGAGCCGAAGCAGCTGAAGAGGTTGTTTGATTGTTTCCTGGTTGTGAAAAAAGTCAGCTGGTGACGGCGAGAGGAGGAGGAGGAGGGAGAAGGCAGGGAAGGTGTGGGGGAGGGGGTGGGTGGCCTGCTGACGATGGGAGCGACGCTTCTGGCACCAGCTTTGTACATATGGAAGCCTGGATTCCTGGCGAGCCAGGGCTGTGGGTGGCCAGGTCCCCCTTATCTCCCGGGGGAGGGTGCTTCCTGCAGGCAGCGCCTCCTCCCACCCCCAAATGACACAGCTACAGCTCCCCCTTTGTCTGCTGCAGCAGCCCCGAGCCAAGGCCTGCTGGTGACGGGGGGCGGAGGGGGCCTCGCCGCGCGCTCCGTGCTCCCACAGCGCCGCGAGGCAGAGCCACTTGGCTGCCGAAAGCCCCAGCAAGGGCCCTGCAGCGCGGGCTGGAGCTCTGCTGGGTGCCTGGCAGCCGGGCCCCTTCCCTCCGCCCGCCCCGAGCCCCTTCCCAGCCCCGGCCGTGCCAGAGCCACGGGCACTCCCGACCGCAGGGAGAGCAAGGCGGGATGATGAGGGTGCCAAGGCCCCCCGCAAGAACCCTGGGTGCCAGGCATGAGGAACCGCTGGGAGCCTGCTGTCTCCAGGCAGGGAGCGGGGCTCCGAGCCCCCAGCTGGCTGTACAAGCCCCGCAACTCCAGTGAGACCCCACCTGGAGCACTGGGTCCAGTTCTGGGCTCCCCAGTTCAAGAAAGATGAGGAACTCCTGGAGAGAGCCCAGAGGAGGGCAACGAGGATGATGGGGGGACTGGAGCATCTCCCCTAGGAGGAAAGGCTGAGGGAGCTGGGCTTGTTCAGCCTGGAGAAGAGAAGGCTGAGAGGGGACCTCATCACCACCTCCAAATATCTCAAGGGTGGGGGTCACGAGGATGGAGCCAGACTCTTCCCAGTGGTGCCCAGCACCAGGACAAGGGGCCATGGGCACAACCTGAAGCAGAAGAGGTTCCAGTTGACCGGGAGGAAGAACTTGTTGAGTGTGAGGGTGATGGAGCCCTGGCCCAGGCTGCCCAGGGGGGCTGTGGAGTCTCCTTCTCTGGAGATCTTCAACCCCCGCCTGGCCGCTGTCCTGTGCCCCCTGCTCGGGGTGAGCCTGCTTGGGCAGGGGGGTGGCACTGGGGGAGCTCCGGGGGGCCCTGCCAACCCCTTCAATTCTGGGATTCTGGGATTCTGTGAACTGTCGAACAGCGCGGATGCGGCGCCACGGTAACAGGCGGGGCGGCCCAGGGTGGGGCGGGCGCGGGCGGCGCAGGCGGCGCTGGGCCTGTCCTGGGGCAGGAGGCTGCGGCTCTGGGGGCTGGGGGGGGCGTGGAGGGGGGCGGCTGCAGCCCCACGGCTTCTACTGCAGCATCGCGTCACGTTACGTGACATCACAACACATTATGTGACGTCACGACACAGCCCGGCCTGGCCCTGCCACCGCCCAGCCCTCGCGGCAGAGCGTCGCCGGTCACATGGCTTGCGTCCTGCCCGCTGATTGGCTGGCGTGGTCTATATAAGCCGTGTCTCGGCGGAAGGTGCTGGAAGGGGCTGCGCGGCCGCAGCGGGAGGAGGGTGGCCGGGGAGGGGGGGAGCTGATAAAGCAGAATGAGAGGTTTATTTTCCAGCGTGCTGTGCTTTGCTTTTCCTGGACCACACAGGCCTTCCCCGAGGCATCATTCCGAGCAAAATGAGACCGCGGCGAGATTTATTGGCTGCGGGGAGAGCTGGAGTTCAGCGCTCTGTCAGCGGGCTCCCGCGCTCTACGGGCAGGCGGGCGCGCGGCCTGGGCCCGCGTCCCCCTCCCCGTCCCCGTCCCCATCCCCGCCGTGCGAGGGGCGGGTGGGCACGCTCAGAGCCTGCCTTCCCTCGCCCTCCGTCCGGCGGGGGGCCTGCCCGGGTTGTGGTCGCCCCCACAGGCGGGTTTTGGCAGGGCTGGGTGAGGTGGAAGCCGGGCGGGAGGTGATGGCGGGCCAGGGGTGTTCCAAAGGAGCGGTGTCCCTGTGGGCTTGGCTTGCCCCGTGGGGGAGTCCAGAGCCAGGCTGCCTCTGAAAGAGGAATTAAAAACCCCTCAGGGACAAAGTCTAGTGCGGGGGCTTCGGAATGTGGGAAGGGACTTGGTAGCCTTGCGGCTGCCTCTCAAGTGCAGCTGAATTACCGGTACGGAGCTGCTTGGCAGAGCCCATGCCCTGCGGTTTCACCATTTGGCAGCTGCCGAAGCGTGGTCCTTCAGCATGGCCATCCCCAGCTTTGGTGGTGGTGGCCCACGGGGGCTGCTTTGGGGAATGGCAGAAGGTCTGCCAGGATCCAGCCAAGCCTCTGGGCTGGGCGTGGGGGGGAGCAATGGGGAACAGCCCACGGGGAGACTGCGTTGGTTCGTGTCATGGAAGGAAGGGCCTCGCCGTATGACCAGGGCAAAGCCTGAAAGAGAAACGTTCATCTTCACAGTCGGGCTTTGGAAAGCACGGGGCTGGGGGCTGTGTGTCCACCCACCTGTGGGGAAGAGTAGGAGGAGGATTTGGGGACTCAAGCAGAAGTAGAGCTTGTAGAGTAGCTGCAGCTTGAGGGACGTATCTGCAGACCCCTCTGCATCTGAACACCCAAAAGTGCTGATAATCCCATGGGGACTTCCACTCTCTCCCCTTGCCACCAGGATCCGGTGGCTTCACAGGCACACGCATGCCCTTTCAGGCCACTTGGCTGCGTGTGCGGACACGAAGCGCTCCCGTGGGAAGGCCATCCTCCAGAACTGGCTTGGAAAGCGAGCTGGTCTCCTGCAGCTCGGCCGCGGCAGCCTGCGCAGGAGGCGATGGAAGGTGGCTCCGCTCCCTGGCGCCTCCTTTGGCGCAGGTAGCGCTCAGCTCAGCTCAGCTCAGCTCGGCTCAGGGTTGGTTTTAGCACGCTGCTGGCCGGCAGCTGCTTGCTGGTCTGGCCAGAGGGTTGGGGACGGCTCCTTAGGAAGCCACCCTCTTAGGAAGCCACCCTCTTAGGAAGCCACCCTC
>JADKXX010010602.1:0-38871 GCA_017310255.1 Butorides virescens
TAGGAAGCCACCCTCTTAGGAAGCCACCCTCTTAGGAAGCCACCCTCCTTCCCCATCTGTTAGCGTTGTGCCTAGCCCTTCCCTTTCCATGCACCGCACCGCACTGCTGCCTTCCAGCACGCTCCCCATGCAGGCTCCTGAAACCTGTCTTCCCTACCCTTGGGCAACTGAGAAATATGTAAATGTCAGTCTTATTTGCAATGCAATAATGTTTCGAGACATTGAGGTCATTATGTATTAACCTGGCAATGACACTGTTTAATCTTCCCAAGAGGTTGGAATCAAAGAGAAAACATATCGAGCCCATTCCCAGGAGTGTGTCCTGCATTTGTGGGTTTATAATCAGAAGAATGTAGCCTGTGTTTGTACTTCGCTGGGTTAGGAAAGGGCCTTTCTTAGTCGTTTGTTTATTCAGAGGTTAATGCATTAGCTGGAAGGAACCTGCCAGCAAGGGCACAGAACAGGAGCTCTTTTTCTGGCCGTGATGGCTAACCTGTCAAAACAGCCGTGGTTCGGGTTAGCGCCCAGAAGTGCAGTTCAGTGCTTTTTTCTGGTTACTTGAACATCTTCCACTGAATAAACAGGTTGGGAAGAGCCTCGTGTGCGCTCCCCTGTCGCTTCTGTATGCCCGCTCCTGGACAGAATGGTAAAATGCAGGTGTGGTCCTCCTCGTCTGAGGTCACTGCCGGAGGGTGGGTGAGGCTTCGGTGGTTCCGTGGTGGTTTATTCCATGCTTATTCACCTGTGGTCCCCCCCCATGCTGGCTCCCAGTTGGCAGCGATGGCAATTTTTGATCAGTTCTGCCAGGATTTGACAGATTCTTTTTCCAACTCAGTATCTATAGTATGTTATCTAGGCCCACGTTTAAGTACTGAAGGCTTTGACTGTCCCATTGCTGAGTCCCAGAGTTATCTATAATGCTCTGAATGCATCCCTTGACCTCTTCAAGAAATGTGACAGCTCTACTCCGGCAATTTTTAGGAATGTCTTGCTAATTGTTTCTTAGCGTGACAGTTTTTTAGTGACGCTGTCACTGGCGGTGGGCACAGGGGAGGACGGGTCTCAGAGCCGAGTCACAAAGTCAGTGCGGGAACAACTGTCGTGTTTTTGGATGGTCCATCTGCCGCTGAGCCGGGGCGGCAGCTTGTGCGAGCGCCCTTCATCAGCTTGGTGCCGGGTTGGCAAGGTCCGTTGGCGAGGAGCGTTTGTGGGACTCTGAATGAGCACGGCGGACTTTAAACTGGGTGACGCTAGAGGTGCCCCATGGCGAGGGGTTCCCCCAGCGACCTTCTCCTGCAGTTCGTCATGGAGAACGGAGCAGGCGACTGCTGCGATGCCTCCGGCAAGGTGGGATCCTGCCCGCCGGCCCCTGAAGGGGGGTGCTGTCTGCAGGCAGCCCCTGTAGCCTGTGAACTGGGTGGCGTGGGCGCCTGGTTCACCTGCTGCTTAATAATAACATAACTTGGGCTTGAAGGAAGAGAAAAGACGGACACGTGACGTATCCGGGTGTATGCCCAGACCTGGGAAGCACCGAGACGGTGGTCGTGGTCCCGCTGCGGGAGCTAAGGCCTCCTCCCCTCCATTCCCAGCCTGCCGATGCTGCAACTCCTGCTGTCCCCGCACGTGGCTCTTCTTTCCTTGGAAGCTGTTGAGGCATCAAACTTTTGTACAAGAGCTGGTTGTAGAGGGGCATGGAGTCCTCACATACCTCACCTGAACCACTACCACATCTTTCCTCTGCTCCCTTGTGTATAATACAGCAAATAAAAGCTTGGAAATGACTGCAGAGGTAGGAAAGGCCTCCGGCATGACTCTGCCTGTGTCTGCAAATTCAGGCTAAATTAGCCATCTCCTAGAGGAGACTGTACCGGTACCGCGCGGATGTAGGGCATGATCTTTGTCAGCTCTTCCGATGCCCTTCGTTGGTCATCTGCTGTAAGCTCATGCCTGTTCTTTAAGGCGCGAATGGAAATGATTCTGATCCCATCCTCTGCATAAATACCAAGAGGATTCCTCTGGCTAATGTGATTACAGAGGAGACCAAACAGGGAGATGGACTCTGAGAGACAAAGCTCTTGGTTAAACAACATGGATGTCTCAAATATTTGCCAACACTTGCGAACACAAATATTTACGCCAGCAGCAAGAGCCAAGGCATATTTTTACTTCAAGATGTATTAAATGTTTCCTTGAGTGTGCAGAATTCGGAAAGAGCTCTTATATCACTCGCCGGCTCATTTTCCAGGCCACTGAATGCACTCACTTATTTGGCAAATCTTGCCGTTAACAGTTTTTTCTCCTCTGATTTTACTGACTTTCCTGCTTTCCCTGAGAATCTTGCGCAGGGAGGGAGAACGAATGCTCCCCTCCGTCCCCCAGCAAGCAGAACGGCGTATCCGATTGCAAAATCTCCCCGTCGAAGTGGAGTATTTGTGGTCCTCCGTGTTCCTCGTCACCTGCTGGCTCTTGTTGTGGGAGGGGAAGGCTTGCGAGCGTGGTCCCAAGTCCAAGGCAACGCAGGGAGCTCGTAAAGGCGCTGAGCCTAACGAGTCTGCTGGAGCTACGGCCCCAGCCCTTGGCACCTTCTGGAGGCCCTGAACTCGGGAGGTGGCTGCTGCCCAGCCTGTACGACCCAAACTGCCCCATTTCCAGAGGGGGTGGCCAGCCTGTAATTGTGGCCCCGTCATAAATGGCACCTTCTGGTTCTGGAGGTGTGCCTTCACAGGTGAAGAACCACCGGCGCTGCTGCTATCATCGCTCCTCGGCGTCTTCGCGGCCCAAGGAATGCCTCTGATGCTGGGACGCCACAGGAGAGAGCTCTGATCTTTCTCAGACAGCTGCGTTCCCCTTATAAAACAGTATATTGTGCTAACAATAAATGTGAGGCTTATTTACAGGCTCAAACACTGGCAGAGTAGAAAGGGGAAGCGGCAGGCAGTTCCCTCGCGGAGAATCGTGGGGGATTAATCAGGAGCAATAAAACTCCAGTCACTCTGCTCCCCCAGATCAAAGGGGATTAAGCGAGGCACTGGTCAGTCCAGCGCCGGCGGAGGAAGGAGGATGGCCGCTTGGGGTGCGTGTTCCGGGCCCAGAAACCAAGGGGCAAATTAACTCTTGGTACGGTGCAATGCCCTGGGCAATTATGAAGGGGGGGAATATTGTGAGCGAGTAAAAGTCACAATCTTTCTCCAAGCTAGTTGGCTCATGTGAACTTAGTAAAAGCTGCACAGATGGCTTTTTGTGTGGGTAATAGAGGGCAGATGAGGTTGGCCTTCCTCTGCGAAGACAAAGTGAGCCAAAATGGTGCCTCCGAAGCCCGGAGATGAAGCAGTTCATCCCGCCGGTCGCGGGGTGGGAGTAGATATCCCAGGTCTGGAACCAAAGGACCCAGAAATTGTCTGCAAAGAAGTGCCTCAACACACAGGCAGTGGGGAAAATCCTGTGCAAAATTGTTCGAGCAGAAGCCCAGCAGCAAGGCTGTAGTTCTCAGTGGTGCCCAGCGCCAGGACAAGGGGCCATGGGCACAACCTGAAGCAGAAGAGGTTCCAGTTGACCGGGAGGAAGAACTTGTTGAGTGTGAGGGTGATGGAGCCCTGGCCCAGGCTGCCCAGGGGGGCTGTGGAGTCTCCTTCTCTGGAGATCTTCAACCCCCGCCTGGCCGCTGTCCTGTGCCCCCTGCTCTGGGTGAGCCTGCTTGGGCAGGGGGGTGGCACTGGGGGAGCTCCTGAGGTCCCTTCCAACCCCGGCCATGCTGGGATTCTGTGGGATTCTGTGTGGGCAGACTGGGCAGGGCCTGAGGGGTGGCAGGAGACAGGGAAGGACATTTTGCAGGGATGCAGCAAAGCTGCTTGCACGGCTAAGAGAGAACATGGGAAGGAGCTGTTCTGAGCCAGGGAAAGGTGAGCAGAAATTTGCGGATGCTGAGGCTTAGATGTGGGAAGGGTGTGGTGAGGCCTGGGACCAAAAAAGCGTTAATAGGGACAGATGGAGGGAGCCTGCCTAACATCTTCCCACTCCTTGGCTGTCTCCGTCTGGCACTCTCAGCCCTTTGCTTAACAACATAATTCATATTGGCACTCAAATTCACACCCACATATCTACAGGGGAAAGCACAGCCCTGACCTGTGCTTCCAGCGTTGTTTCTGTACCTGGGTGAATGGCTGGAAGAAGGTACTCCCTCCTGTCGGGGCATTTCCACACCGTGAGCTTCATTAACCCTTTCCGCGCGTGACTGAGAACCAAGATATAAATAAAGCCATGAACAGAAGATAACAGTGTAAATGAGTGGAACATCTCCATGGTCCGCTGCCTGGGAAAGGCGAGGGAGGAACGGACACACGGCGCTGGCTTTTGGGCTGTGAAGCTCTCTGGTACCCTGACACCCGCAACTAAGTCAGGGTAACGGCAGCCCATGTCTATTCTCAGGCACAGGGGGTATTTCAGAAGCGGCTTCCCTCGGTCCCAGGCATGTTTGAATGCACTCTTACGGTGTTTATCGTCTTCATACTGTTTTGTGGTTAAAACCAAGCTATGTTTCCTGGAGAGTGGCCCTTTTCCAGCCCTGGGGATGGAAATGGGGGTCTCTATGCTCTGTTCCTTCCTGCGTTTGGCAGCAAAAAATGGAGATGTTCGGAGGAAACAATACAGAGGAACAGTTCACATCAGGGAGACTCACACAAAGTATTTTTGGCAGCATGGTGTGGGAATTTGGCATAGACCGTGGCTCATAAGCTCTAGACTCCCTTGTCTACAGCAACAAGTGGCACCTACGTCTATTCTGTCTGGAGCGCTCGTGGGTCCTAAAAAGGAGGGTCTCAGAAGAGACTGATGGAGGAACTCATGGTGCTCCAAAATACTTTCCTTTAAGGAAAGAGTGCTTCCGAGTCCCTAAAAATGGTTAACTCCAGGAGATGTGGATGTTCTCCACGGTTTTGTTGGCGCAGCGCTAGTTTCTTGTGCTTCCTGGAAAGACGCGGCTATTTCACACCCAAGAAGGACTCCAGCGAGCCATGTGCTCTCCCAGCTTGTTGAAGTGTCTGTGGAGACAGCCCTTGCTGTGGCTATTGCTGCCTTTGGAGATTCCTTCCCATCAGCACGGAGCAGCTTCTCGCAGCGTTCTCCGGGGACCGCGATTTCAAACGGCAACGACAGCCAAGAGGAGCCAGAGCTCAGTCCTTGCACCAGAACTGCAAGGTCCGCAAATTAACGTCTCTATTGTTTCCTCCTCGATTTTGGAACTAAAACTGAAGCGTATGGACCCCGCTCCTTTCCTCACCCAGAGGAGTGATAAAGAAGGGATTATTCCCGCCAAAAACATCAGTCCTTGATGGGTCTTACTTAATGTAGGAAAAGGGAATAAAACAAAGATCCAGTTCCCTGTCTCCAGTTCAAGATACACCTTCAAATCTGAAAACTCGGGAATCTCTGGCAGGGTTTCTTTTTTGCTAGAAAAACAAACAAAAAATGTTGTTTTCTGGCCAAAAAGCCCAAGCTGTTCATTTCTTCCCCTCTCTCTGTTTTTCCCCTTTCTTTTTTTTTTTTTTTTTTTTTTTTTTTTTTTTGTTCTAGGGCTGTTTCTGAGCAGCTAGGCGAGGAGGACACGCTGTATAAACATGGTACCAGCGGGGTGTTTGGAATGCTCCTCGCTCCGGACCTCCTCCCCACGGAGGAGGAGGCTGGCGGGGTGGGGGAGTCTGGGTCATGGAGCAGAGGGCAGGGAGAAGACAGCGTCTCTGTTCTGCTTGCGTGTCCAAATCTTCCCAGCTGAGGGAGAGGAACTGGTGTACGCTGGTCCTTTTATTTAGTGTTCTCTTCTCTGCTTCCCCTTTCATCCCCATGTGTCAAACAGCTTGGAGGCTTTATTTCAGGGGGCCGAGGAATTTGAACTACAGGCCCGAATGCCTCAAGTGTCTTTTGATATACAAAGTCCTGAAGCAAAGTTCAGCGGTGCCTAGAGCCAGCACCCTGGGGGCTGGTAGCTCAGAAGGAGAGCCTGGGGCGTAAGATGGTCCTCAACAAATTCTAGATGAGTAAGTTGAAAAGAGTGGGGAGTCTCACCTGGGGGATGCCGGCACCATTTGAGCTCACGCAGAGCTTCTCCATTTCTGGCACTTGGCTGGAGAAGCTTTCTAGGGAGGTATGAGAGCCCAAGAGGGCACAGAAACCAGGGTCCTGCTCCCCAGCCGTTTTGGCCATCAGCGTAACTACGGTTTCGGCATGGCGGTTTGGCCATTCCTGCGAAAACATGGACCAGCGATGAAGCAAAGCACGGCTGTGCCGCTGCGCCTTTCCGACGTCTTCGTTTCTAGTTAGACGGAAGAGCAGCAGCATCAGCCCTCTCCGTGGGTGAACTTCAGCATGTCAGGTTGCTGCTGGTGGCTAAAGATGGAGTAGAGCACGCCGGGAAACGCAGTCTCCGTGGGCCGTGCCTCGGTGCTGCGGAGGACCAGGGCTGCGTTAACGTTTGTTCCACGCAAATTCAGATCCTCCCTTGGTTTCCCACTAAGTGGCTTCTCGCAGAGAGTGATGGTCCCAATGAAAGCCCATTGAAGTCAATGGGAGTCTTTCTGTTGACGTCAATAAGTTTGGACCCGGTCCCATGCATACGGCCCTCCTGCTGAAGAGAAATGAGCAGCAAATCTTCTATGTCTGCATGAGGTATTCTGTTGCATCATTCATTGTCTATAACCACAATTCAGCTGGTTTTATATTGCTAAACTGACAACTGGGAGCATTTAAAAGGGAGGGAGGAGAAAGGGTTGACCGTGCCCTCTCGGAGGTGATTCTGCCCCTCTGCTCCGCTCTGGGGAGACCTCACCTGGAGCCCCACGTCCAGCTCTGGAGCCCTCAGCACAAGGAGGACATGGACCTGTTGGAGCGGGGCCAGGGGAGGGCTACTAAAATGATCCGAGGGGCTACTAAAATGATCTGAGGGGCTACTAAAATGACCCGAGGGCTGGAGCCTCTCTGCTCTGGGGCCAGGCTGGGAGAGTTGGGGGTGTTCAGCCTGGAGAAGAGGAGGCTGCGGGCAGAGCTGAGTGCGGCCGGTCAGGGCTTCAGGGGGGCCCAGAGGAAAGGGGGGGACAAGCTTTTGAGCAGGGCCAGCTGGGACAGGACAAGGGGGGATGGCTTTAAACTGAAGCAGGGGAGGTTTAGACTGGATCTAAGGAAGAAATTCTTTCCAATGAGGGTGGTGAAACCCTGGCAGGGGTTGCCCAGAGAGGGGGTGGGGGCCCCATCCCTGGGACCATTCCAGGCCAGGTTGGACGGGGCTGTGAGCAACCTGATGTGGTTCAAGGTGTCCCTGCTCCTGCAGGGGGGTTGGGCTGGGTGACCTCTGGGGGTCCCTTCCCACCCAAAACATTCTATGAGTCTACGGTTCTATGGCACAGCCCCATCACCCGGAGGTCTGCTGGTCACTGCCATCAGCAGAGCTGACCTCCTCCTTTTCAGAAGACCTTCCCTTTCCCCCGGGGCCCAAAGGTGGCAGTGCACCCCGGGAGAAGCAGGTTCGAGTCCCCCATCCCTTCACCCTCGGGGTGGAAGGCGGCGCTAGGCACTGGGAGAGGACCGGGGTGCAGTGTTCCCCCCAGAACGAAACTCATTGCTTCTGCAGAGTCACTACAAACCCAACCATCGTTAATCCAGCCATCGTTACTGTGCACATTTTCGGTGTCTTCCAAGAGCTTGGGGACTGACTGCCTTTTGGGTATGGCATGGCGGGCAGCGCCAGCCTTTCCTGCATTAACGAGCTCTTGAGAACCAGCCTTCGAAGAAGGCAAGAGGTTCCCCATCGGCTGCTCACCGAAACTGGTCTGCGTGCGTGGCTGTGGCTCCAGGATCCCGCTGGGTTTAAATCGGGGTGAGGCGGAGGGGCTGATGGACCTTCTCTGGTGCTCCTTGGCTCCCGGCTGCCGTTCTCCCTGCTCTCCCGGGCCGTCCTCCATGCCCACCGGCGGCTGGCTTCTGCTGCCAGGCACTGCGACCCTTCCAAAGCAAACGGAGCGCAAAGGAGAAGGGCCTGGGGGCAAGCCCCTGCGACCCGGGGAGCTGGCTGCGGGAGTCGGGAGTCGGTCCGGGTGCTAAAAATGTAACCCGGCCGTGCTTCCACTTGGCACATCCCTTCAGAACAACCGGATGGATTTCTGTGTTGTTGTTGTTAACTTTTTCATTGCGAGGAGGTGGTGCCTTTCCCCTCGAGCTGACCGATGGGTCGAGTAGGGGAGCGCCCCTCTGAATCGCCGGCAGCGGCCGTCAGAAGGCAGAGGGCGGCCGTTCCAGCCCTGGCATGCCAAGTGTTACCCAATAATCCATGATTACACTCCTGCTTCTCTCCGCTCCCAACACTTTTCTTCCTTGAACCAAGTGCTACCTTGTGGCCATCAGTGGATTTTAAGTTAACCCTGCCGTCACCTGGCAGGCAAAGCCCACCATGGATTAAATAAGGGTTCAGCTGGCAGATGAGGCAAGTGCAGCAGCTCCCGTACGCATCGGGAGCAGGGGCTTTTAATTACGTACATACGTGTTGTATACACGCACATATGCACGCATATACGTGTGTGCGTGCGGAGGGGAGAGCCAGCGAGTGGGTGCGTACGCGGGTGCGTGCCGAGGCGAAGGGAGGGGGCACTTTGTACGAAAGGCAAAGGTGTAGAATTTGAGGGTTGCCATGGATACAGGTCAGATGCCTTTGTTCTCGCTTTGTGGTGTAGCTTAGGGAGATGAGAGATGCGCCAGCTTCAGAGAAAGACGAGGGAGGAATGGGGTTTAATTTTATTTTATTTTTTTTTTTTTTGGATACACGGAGGAAAATCTCCGTACTTTATCAAAGTTTGAAATAAAAGGCAGTAAACGAAGGCAATCTATGGGTGCATATGTGACTGAACTCACAGAGAGTCTGGGCAACGGCTCAGCCGAGTGGCACCGAGGGAAATATCGTCGCGGTATCGTCATGGTCACGGACAGCCCCTCTGGAACCACCGCGCCGGGACGGAGCCCGCGTCTCCGAGCGCCGCCTGCGCGTGCCCGCCTGCGCGTGCCCGGGAGCGCGCGCGCGCGTCTGCCTTTGTTTTGCCCTTTTCAATCCTCCTCGCCCGCTCTCTATAGTCCCAGGCTATTTGATTCGGCGCTGAGGAGGAGGTTTCAAACCGGGATCCATATGGGGCCCGTCACTTGCGACTGGATTCATTTTAAAGTCCTTGTTAAGTCCAACAAAAAGCCAAAGATTAGAGCTGATATGTTGGCTTTTATCCAAATACTGATCCTTGAAAGGCTGCCTTGGGACCGCCAGGCGACTCTCTCATTCCCCTTTTTCTTCTTGCTCTTCTTCTTCCTTCCTAATTGCTTCCCAAATTCGGGTTTATGACCATGATTTCGAAGCCAGGTAATCAGAACCATCTATGTTTTTCTCTCCCCCATCTCTTTCTGGTACCAATCAGATCATGTCTCGTTCTTGGTTCAGGAAGCCCACTTCAGTGTCTTGACCACCGTCAAAGCCTTGGCAAGGCTGCGGCCCTTCGGGATAGCGATTTAAAACCAGCCGTGAGCAGACACGTTGCTGGCAGACAAACAGCCGTGGCTACGAGCAAAGCAGCGAGGTCCGTGTCGGTTAGCTGGGAGCGCTCGTTCCTCTTCGCCAAAGCCAGGGCGCCGCTTCCCCCGCCCTTGTCCCCCAGCCTCGATGTTTGGGGCTGGTTCTCCTCATGGCCAGGGTGCCGCAGCGGGTGGGGGGCATCCCTGCGGGTGGAAGGGCTGGCACCGAGCGCCGGGATCCGCCTGGAAAACGGATGTCTCAGGGCTGTCTGTCTGTCTGCACGGATGCTAACGCTAAGGTCGCGCCGAGGCGATCAGCACAAGGACAGCGGGAGCCAATTCCTGTTGTCTCCCGTGGTCCCACTGGAGATCTCTCCTCCAACCTGAGCTCCCCCCTGCTCCTCACCTCCCAGCACGGAGCGGGTCTCTGGGAGCAGACGGCTCGTGACAGTCTGGGGTGTGAGTGGCGGGCAAGGAGGCGCGAGCTCTGCGAAGGACTGCACGTGATTTCTTTAAAATGAGGGTGGTGAAACCCTGGCAGGGGTTGCCCAGAGAGGGGGTGGAGGCCCCATCCCTGGGACCATTCCAGGCCAGGTTGGACGGGGCTGTGAGCAACCTGATGTGGTTCAAGGTGTCCCTGCTCCTGCAGGGGGGTTGGGCTGGGGGCCTTCTGGGGGTTCCTTCCCACCCAAAACATTCCATGGGTCTATGAGTAATTGGGCGAGGAGAGAGGGAATGGGTGTGAGGAATGGGAATGGGTATGGTGCTGCTTTGTGCCAGAACCAGAAGACTGAGCAGAAGGGGAGCTGGGACCACGTAAGCCCACCAGCCCAAACCTGAGCTCTGATGGTGAGGATGCCTGGGCAGATATTCCTGCTTTGTTCCTAAGTCCTTCCTCACTTGGAAGCCCCTCTGTAAAGCCTGGATCGCCCTTGCTGGTCAGTGCATGCCACGAACTGGCAAAGCTGGGGCTGGGGAGGAGGGTGCCTAAGCTAGGGGAGGTCCAGCCAGGCTGGCCCGGCAAATCGCTCCTGACTCCGGCACGGGGAGGGCAGCCCACATCGCGCCACGGCAGCCAGCGCCTCTGGGATTCGCTGGAAGTATTTGGAGCAGCATCTGCCACGGGCGCTGTGTGCAACAAGGGGCATTAAAAAGCCATCACGTATTTGTATCGTCCGTACGTTAATTTAAAATATATGCAGCCACATATAAAATATTACCTAACACGTAATATCCGTGCCCTTTAAATTAGCCGGTAGGCCGGTATTTTTTCAATATGCGCCGTGGGATGCAACGCGCACTGCGCACGGGCAGCGGGGAGATGTGAGCTGTGTGCGTGAGATGCAGCTGGACCGGGAACAGCTTGCAAAGCCATTCAGGAAAAGATTTAGAGGGGTGAGGGGCGGGAATGGGCTTGTTCTTGTCTTTGTTTTTGTGACTGCTTTAACTCCAGGCTCTCTGCCCCGGGAGTCCCACAGTGCAGCCTGGTGACCCCCTACAGGCAGCACAAAAAGGAGCCAGCCCAGCCCATTCTGCGCAGCGCTGTCATCTCGCTGCTCCAGTGGCCGTTTGATGAAGAGGGGGATGAAAAGGAACCGCGATTCCCATTCCCTCCTGCCAGCGCTGGCCTCGCCGATAATCCCCCTGCGCGGGCAGGTTTGCCGGACGGCTCTCGGCCACCCTCCGGGCACGCGGCGTGAGCGCGGCCAGCCCCGGCGCGGGCAGGGGGCTCGCACGCACCCGCTCCCAGGCGCGGCAGTGGCCTTCATCCTGCTCTGCCCAGCCAGCCCCTCCTCTTCTCCCACCCCCCTCGCCGTACACATGTCCCAGTCCTGCCCACAGCCCCTTTTTCTCACCCCTCCACCCCGGTAAAACCCTGTGCACATCAGCCCCTCACTGCAGTTCCAGCCCGGGACCCCCGGCCACCACCTCGCCTCCCATTTGCAGCATCCTCTGCCAGTCCAGCCCTGTCCTGCCTGAAGGTTGCCATGTGCACAGCCAAATCCTAGCTGGAAGCACCATCCCAAGGGGATATAATCAGTATCTGTTGCGTTTTCTCCCTGGGTTTGTCATTTCTAGGGGCTGGCTGGCTCTGGATCTGAAGGAGGGCGCTTTGCCTTCATTTCCCTCTCATGATTCCAAAAGGAAAAATCTCCTGTAGCCCACGGGCGCTACACAGGAGGAGACCTCTCCCGTACTTCTGCCATGAACACTGGGAGCAGACACCTCTCGGCAGAGGCGGGCTGGGGGCTGCCCCACACACCGTACCGCTCTCCCCTCTGCCCTCCTGCCCCAGTCCCACACCAGACCCCGAGAACAAGGCCCCTTTAGTTTCCAGCCCCGGACGGACCGTAAGGGTTTAGGCTGGAAGAAGTTTCTCATTTCTGGAAAGACCGTCTGGGGCATTCTTCTTTAAAAGCTTTAGCTTAGCCAGGCGGAGGATGCTGTCGAACATGGGCGGCATCCACAGCGCTTCCCATTTCAACAAAAAAGCCAGAGTTCGGGTTTTTTGGAGAGAGGGGGAGGACCACGAAATGTTCGGTGTTTGGTGTGAAGCCTGTGGAGCCGCGCGGCTCTGCTCGCGGCCGGCCCCCAGCGTTACCCTTTTCCTGCTTCAGTATAATGGGAGCTCAGAGGCCAGTGTGGAGACACGGAATCGGCACGCTGGGAAATCAGCGGGATGTGTGCGAGCCGGCTTGGATAAAATCCACCCCAAGCACAGCCCGCACCATAATACGACCAAGAACAGCGGAGCTCTGAAGTCTGAGAAATAACATTTCATTTCTCCCCATCCCCCCGTTCCTTTTTCCGCCTCTGCTCCTGCCGGCACACACCTGGGCTCCAGTTGCCGCGTCCAAGGACCACAGAGAGCCTGGGTCTCACAGCACCTCTAAACCCAGGGCTCTGGCTTTGCCCAGACCGGGCTTTGGCTTGGCTGGGTTATTTTAAGCTCAAGCGCTTCTTCTGGTTGAGGGACGGTGGCTTTACCAAGCTGGATCTCCAAAAGCGGCTCAGCTTGGCCCAGCGCAGGGAAAACACCCAGGAGCAAGGTCTAAGCATCTCTTGTTCCAAACTCCCCCAGTTCTGGGATGAGGCAGAAATTCAAACAAGTGAAGGCAGTTGCTGGAGAGGACAGGAAGCAATTACAGACCACCCTGGAAGGGCAGGACAGCTTGTGTGGCTGCCGCTGCTGTTCAAACAACAACACCCCCCGGGGTTGGGAAGGGCAGGAACATCTTTGAAGAACAATGCCGGAGCGAGGTGCGCCCAAGGAGCCGGCGAAGGAGGATTTAATGCAAAATGCTCCGGTGCGAGGGCCCTGGGCTCTCGCTGTGTGGGTCGGGAGGGCCCCGCTGGCCGGAGGAGGACAAACAGGATGGGGTGGTGGTTCCAAAGGGAGCGGGGCCCCGGGACCTCCTGGTACCAAGCCAGCGCGTGGACCCACGCAGGTCAGGAGGAGGGTGGCCTGCAGGATGCCTTTTCCATCTGCGGGGCCAGTTTGCGGCGGGGCTTTTTTTTAACTTTGCCACGGAGGGGGAAGCGGGGGGGAGGCATTTCCAAGCTGTTTTCTCCAGGATATCCCAGCTATGCCTGACAGCTGGTTCCCATTGGGCTCCTGACCAAAGGCGGTCTCCAGCAAGGGTGGGAGTGGGCGGGAGTGGGGGAAGGGAACCTAATAACGAGGAGGAGGAAGAAGAGGAAGGATGAAAGGCACTTAAATGTGGAGGGTGGAACTGAACCAGGAGGACACTCGGTGGGAGGGGCTGGCGAGGCTTTGAAGCTCCTCGCGATGGGGAGCCTCCTTTAAACCCTACACCATATTGGTACAAGGTGGGGGAGGAGGGTCCGTCTCCCTTTTTCCCTCTGAAATATTGCGAGAGGTTGAGACCCCAACTCAGGATGGCCCGTTTCTGTCCATTAAGCGTTTTAAATGCTTGTCCATCTCCCATGGCTTCCCGCCCTTCTGTTCCATGTGGGAATGGGCTGGGAATGGGAGGTTCCCAAAGACACCCTGCTGGAGAATGAAAGGATATGGGGCGCGGGGTGGGGGTGACAAGGGCTGGGGTCACTCCCAGCCTCGTGCCAGTGGGCGTTCAAGTGGAGGAGATGTGGAAAGGAGCTGTCTGTGTCCCAAAACCCAGCATGGGATGGTGATTTCTGCTCCTCTCTGTCAGAAATCTCAGCAGGCAGGTCAAGGGGGGGATGGCTGGTGTCGGGCAGCGAGGCCTCCGAAGCACCTGCACAATCCGGGAAAAAATCGTCAAGCAGCGGGTTTTTTGGCACCCCAGGCCCCCGTGCTGCCCTCTGGGAACCAAGGCCAGGGTTTGCTAATAAAAGCTGGGCTAAACCCAGTCCGGGGGGCTCCCTGGGCACACGCAAACACCCGCACCCTTTTAAAGGCGACGCCATTGGCAAGGGCAAGCCCCAAATTTGGCTGTTGGTCTGCAGAACTGGAGGGGGCTCTGCGCTTTCCTGGGACCGGGCTGGCACTGCTGTCTCCAAGAACCGAAAGCACCGCCGCTCCCTTTCTTCTTGCCGCAGCTTGGGAGCCATGGGGACGTTTGACGATCCCAACTTTCTCTCTGTTTTCTGTGTGTCTCATGGCACCCAGCTGGCTGCGATCTGATTCAGACAAGGAGCGGGGAAAGCACCTTTTGTAAAGGTGCTGGGAGGACAACTCCTCTTCCTTCCCCAGTCAAACCCAAACAACACTCCCCCCCACCCCAAAAATGAGGCTACAACAGCTTATTAAATTACACCTAACTGAATTCAGAGCATTGAGGAATATAACAGCAGCCTCACCCCAATCTAACAGCGAATGCGCTCCAAAGCAATGGAAGAAAAACTGCCAAGCCTGGCTCTTCCCCCCGAAGGGAGCAGATCTGTCCAGGCTGCCCGAACCTTTGAGCTGTGGGAAGGGTTCAGGGCTGCGCCGGGAGCTGGAGCGGGAGCGGGGCAGCCCCACGCCGCGGCGCTGCTCGGTGCACGGGCTGTGCAGCTCCGGAGGAAAAACCAGCGCGTGGGTGCAAGGTCCCTCCCAAGGCCGCAGGAAGCCGGTGGGGGGAGAGGCACGAGGTGACACAGAAAAAAACAACGGAAGGGGAAAGTTAACAATAACACTTTTTTTTTTTTTTTTTGGTGTATGGCAAACCGTTTCTGACAGAACTAGTTGAGGGTTCAGCGTGGTAGTTCGTGCCATCGGTCCGTCTCGGCTTTGCGCCGGGTTTGTGTGCTGACAAACCCAGGGAGCGTGCCTTCTGCAGCAGCCCCCGGCTCTCCGGGTGATCCGGGGGTTCCCGAATTGCTCCCATGCTGGGGGGTGCAGCCCAGGCACCCGGAGCTGCGGCCGCAGCGGTGGCTGTAGCCGGGGCCCTTGGCTGCCTCGTCCGGAGGGGAGGCAGCTGGGGGTCTGCAGGGGACCCTCCTGCACCTCCCTCATTTGGGGCCCATGATTCCAAGGCAATTAACTGTTCCCAAAGCCGCGGGAGCAATGAGGGGAGCACGCTGCCTTTTCTCTCCTTTGCCTTCCCTTCTGCTCCGTGCCGGCGCCGGGCTCGCCCCTCTTCCCTCCCCGCTGTGCCTCTCCTCCCAGGGCAAAGCGTCCCGCTCCAGGCTCTTTGCTCCGGTGGCGCCGGGAGGGGTTTGGTCCCTTCCTCCATCCCTGGGTGAGGAGGATGGAGAGCGGGTGTTCCCCGCGCTAAGCCCCAGCCACCCAGGACCCCTCTCCTCGCCTTTTCCAGCAGCCGCGTGATGGCCTGGATGGCGGGGTAAAAGAGGAGAGCTGGCTTCTGCTTCCTGAACCCCCAGGACCGTCGCTTAAAATCAGTACATTCAAATCAAACAAATAAATGCATTTCGGAAAGCCAACCCCCCAGGTTGGCTGGGATGGGCCCAGTGGGGAGCAGTGGCTGTGAGCACCTGAGGACACCGCGGGGCAGCGGGGTGCTGCAGGGCAGGGAGCAGCAGAAGGTTTGGGACCAGCTTGGCCGCTGGCCGGGGCATCTCCCTCGCCCTCTCCCCCTTCCCCTGCTCCCCTTTTTTGTTTGGTTTTGTGTTAAGATCTGCAGGTGTCTGGTACGCTGCGACGAATTGGAAAATTGAACGCGATATTAAGTTAATTAAAACTGCCCTCTGTGTGTTAATCTTCTTGTCAAGTTTTAATTAAGTGCTGATAAAGGCTCAGCATGGGGGGGGGAGGGAGGGGGGGTGTTCCCGGTTTCCCCTCCTGCCATCCAGGCAGCTCCTTGTTCGGGTGACACTGGGGGTACATCGGGTGCCCCAATGCCTCCTGAGGAAGCCCGGCTAAAACACACGGAAAGAGGAGCCCCTGGGTGCCCACACCCACACAGGGCTGTTCCCGCTGCCCCCCCCCCCCCCCCCCCCCGCGGGGAAAACTCGCCCGTTTTCCCCCCCGCCCCCCGTGCCCCCCCCCCCCGCCCCCCCCCCCCCCCCCAAGAAAGGGTGAAACTTGGCCGTTTTCCTGACGGTCCCCTTGGCCGGACGCAGCCCCAGCTCGCCCGCAGCCTGCCGGCCCCTCGCCCCGACGCAGCAGCTTCTCCTCCCGGGACGGGTCCTGCTCTCGGTGACGCCTGATTATCCTGAGCAAGAAAATTCAGGATAATTGTCAAGTCATTGCCGTTTCTTCCCGCAGGGACAGGCTGGTGTGGGAGCACCAGGAGTGGGGTTAGGGCTCCCCGTGCCCTCCTCCCTTCCCGGAGACGTGTGGTCTCTCTCTGCGGGTGGTTATTGATGCTAGGGAATGCTCTTTGGGAGGGTAGGAGCTCGCTGGGTGCCGGGGGAGGGAGAGGCTTAGGGTGGTCCTGGGTACCTGGGTGGGTTAGCAGGATAGAGAAGAGGACACTTCCAGAGTGACGGAGAGCTTTGGGACAATTTGGGGGTGTTTAGCTGAATGGCAACAGGGATTAGCAATGGCAGAGCCTTGTGGGGGGGGGATTCCTGAAGGTGGGTTCTCGCACAGGAGAAGTGCAGAGCCACATGCTACAAGGCAGGAGGGTTGTGGTGGCCTTGGAGTCACAGGAGCTGAGCTCTTCCCACCCTGTTCCTGCACTCGGGGAGTTTGTACCAGCAGGACAAGCTGCAACTCCCCCCTGCCATCCATCCCCCTCCCGCTCCTCCTCTGGGGCTGGGGGACCCCCCCAGCTCACGTCTCCATCCTGCTGTGCAGGGGTCTCACTCGTGGAACGGGGGGAAATCCACAGCAGAGGGTGCAGGGAAGCGGTCAGTGGCCGGGCAGGAGGAGGAACCGAGCGGGAGGGCATGGGAGAGGCCCAGGGCAGTTGCAGTCGGTGTTCCCGAGCCCCCGCCAGCCCCGGGGCCGTGCGCGCTGTCCCGCTTGCCCCTCCTCGCCATTCGACGCGGGCAGGCTGGAATCAGCGTTCCTAGCGGCACAGATGTCTCCTACGTCTCTTTTTTTCAATGCCAGACAATATCATTTTGCAGCAATTATCTCAATCATTGACCGTAGATTGAGCAGGAATACATTTTGCCAAATAGTTCCTTGCTATAAATTTCTGTAGATATTTCCATTGTGGAGTTGACATTTCCCTCGGAATTGACAATTAAACTGTCTTTGCTCAGTTATAGCCATTATATTTAACCTCTGTTGATTCCATTTTGGACTTTTTTATAGGCAGCATGCTTCCCTCTCCGCCTATGAGTCTCACCTAAGCTTTTCATTGTATTTTTAAGGTCCCTAGCCAAAATTAAGACATTTCCCATTTTAACTCACAGCACCTTGTAATGCTTTTAAACCATTACAAACATTCTTTGAAATGTCTCAGGGCCAGGGCCAGTGCACAAGTGGAATTAAAAGTCGCTGGTGTAGAGCCCGAGCCGTTAACTCGACCGGCCAAAGCATTTCTCCGGCCTCGGGTTTGCCAGCTCAGCACAGGTACAGCACCTGCATTTATGATCAGAAAGTTATTAAGTGATACTGCTGCTGTCCAAAACCCTCTCTTGGGGGGGGGGCGTTGTTGAGACTTGAGCTGAGCAGGGGGACCCACCTGGAGCACTGGGTCCAGTTCTGGGCTCCCCAGATCAAGAAAGATGAGGAACTCCTGGAGAGAGTCCAGAGGAGGGCAACGAGGATGATGGGGGGACTGGAGCATCTCCCCTAGGAGGAAAGGCCGAGGGAGCTGGGCTTGTTCAGCCTGGAGAAGAGAAGGCTGAGAGGGGACCTCATCACCACCTCCAAATATCTCAAGGGTGGGGGTCACCAGGACAGAGCCAGACTCTTCCCAGTGGTGCCCAGCGCCAGGCCAAGGGGCCATGGGCACAACCTGAAGCAGAAGAGGTTCCAGTTGACCAGGAGGAAGAACTTGTTGAGTGTGAGGGTGATGGAGCCCTGGCCCAGGCTGCCCAGGGGGGCTGTGGAGTCTCCTTCTCTGGAGATCTTCAACCCCCGCCTGGCCGCTGTCCTGTGCCCCCTGCTCTGGGTGAGCCTGCTTGGGCAGGGGGGTGGCACTGGGTGATCCTTCCAGCCCCTGCCAGTCTGGGATTCTTGGATTCTGTGAAAATTTGTTGTGACGGTTCCCAACTTGGGGCAGCCCCACTGTGGGTTTCTGCGCCCAGTTCCCAGCCCCGGCGCTGGGCAGCGGGGGATTTCTGGGATCCTCCTTCCGTGGGGCTTCACTCTCCAGCTCGGAGGGTGCGATTTTCCCCGTTATGAGCAGCACTTGCCAGTCTCTCACAGTTTGTTTTGGAACTAATGAGTTTAGGAAGGCTCCCATATATCTGCCCTCCTCGTCAGCACGCCTGGGAGCGCGCTCGGCTCGGCCAGCGCGTTTCTGAGAGGCGGTTTCTTCGTCCCAGTCACCAAGATTAATTTTGTATAGGCATTTTCATATGCTGGGAAAAAAAAAAAAACCAAACCCCAACCACCTGGAATCAATTGTCAGCACAATGGAAGTTGGCACGGCCAGCGCCGGGGAGAAAGGGGTGGACAATGGTTTATTTACCAGAAATGCTGCTTTGGGGACAATCAAAACTATTGGTGAGTTGGTGCCAAACTGGATGAATAGGGTCGACTGGAAAAAAAATTAAGGGGGAAAAAAAAAAAATCCCAACCCTGGAAAAGTCAAACCCTTTAGTCACGCTGTTTTCTGCAACGAGCTTGTTTGTGTTTTGAACGGACACTGAGAAATCTGCCGGAATTTGAGCTGAGGTTGAGGAGACACCAGCAAGCCGCTCTGCCTTGGGCTGGCGGGGCTGGTGGGAGGGAGCCCTTCCTCCCCGTCCTCTCTTCGTCGTGACAGCCCCGGGGCACAGCCTGTCCCCAGGGGTGACACCGGGTCCCCGGCCGCTGCCCCGGGCTCGCCCGCACCCCCCGCGCCGCCGCTCCCTGCTCCCCCCCGCCTTATCTCCGTCCCACCAACCCTTGCCCGCTGTGTTTATTCGCACCATAAACTTCTTCGTGCCGGGGCCCGTCCCTCACTGCGTTTGTTTTGAAGCCCTGTCCCCACTCGTGGCTTATCTCCAGGCACAGCGATAACAGCAACCAACAGCCCTCTTTGCTTATGTCGCCGTCTACTTTTAAATGTGCTCATCATCTCAGCCAGCGCTTCTATCTCCTCTTCCTTCCTCCGTGGAAAAGCGCCCGGTCCCTGTAACGCTAATGGGCCCGGCTCACGTGGAAAGGCCATCGCCTGCCCTTTCAACGGGTTTTCTGCAGCCCCTGTGGAAGGCAGGGAAATGTCAGGCTGACGCCGTGCTTCTGCACGGTTCCCCTGCAAACGCGGTGGCTGTGGAAGACAGAAGCGCTCCCTCTTCGGTTCGGTATAACTTTGGACATGGGGGAGCAGGCACCGCGCTCTCCCCCGGCGCCTCCCCCAGCCCCGGGGCTGCCGTGTTCCCGTCTCAGCAGGACGTGGGGCTCCGGCCTGGGAAAGCCGGGCGAGGTGCAATTGGGGAGCCGGCTCTGCCTCCCTCCCTCTGGGGACCTCGCCGGGGCCACCGGGTGCCTCTGTGGGGCTGGAGCATCCCCACGGCCCCACCCTGGTCCTCTGCCCCCATCCCTTCCCGGCATCGGCACCGCCGAGGTCTTTGTGCTGGGGTCTCCCTGCTTGCATTTAAGGCTGGGGGGGCCATCCCCACGGCCGTAGGGTAACAGAGGAAGGGCCACGTCTCTGCCCGGCCATGGTGCACCTCGCCCCGCGATGCTGCCCTGCCCGATGCTCGCCCGGGCGTGGGTGCCTGTGCCGGCATCGCCCGCCTGCGCCGCTGGGTACCGCCACCTGCCTGCCCCCCTTCTTTGTTTTTCCACCCTTCTTTGCTTCTCCCCCCTCCTTTGTTCCCCCCCCTGCCCCGGGGAAGGAGGGTCCCCCGTTGCCCGTGTGCTGCCCGGCTCGGGGCGGGCGCAGCGCATGCGTGTGCCACCCGGCTGCCGCTCGCCCCCATCGCCAGAAGGGAAGCGAGCGCTGGCAGGGACTGAAGGTCAGCAGAAGGACATCTCAATTATTCTGTGTCATCTGCGAGGAGCTCGGCTCTTCTGAGAGTCCCAGCGGAGAGCAATGAAACGGTAACTCGGCTGGAGGAAAAAAAGAAAGTGGGAAAAAAAAAAAGAAAAAGGAAAGGAAAGGGGAAAAATAAAAAAAAAAAACACCCCGTGCAGTCTGCACAGAAGCTAAGGTCACTGGGATTGACAGCTGCTCGGAGATATCTCTATTTTGTGTGCCGAAAATAACACCTCTCTGGGCTACAGATCTGCGTTTTCAATTAAATATTGGGCAGTGGAGAGGGGGGGAAAAAATCTCAGCGATAATTTCAGAGGAGGGGGAGGAAATGGAAAACAGGCTCGTGAAGGGGGCCTGTCCTGCTGCTTCCAGCACCCCCGTGTCCTCGGGACCGTCCCGTGTATTCCTCCTTCCCTCGGCTCTTATCTCCACCTCTCCTTTGAAGCCCTGGGGAACCGGAGGCAGCACCCAGAGAAACAGCTCGGGGTGGAGGGGAGCGGGGGGAGCCCATCCGTCCCTCGCACCTCCCGTCGTGGGAGGAACAACCGAGCCCCGCAGCGCTTCTGGAGGGGCTGCCCTGTGCCGGCGAGCGCGGCCGGGCTGGGGTGCAGGCAGCCCCCCGCCATCCTCGCGCTGCCCGCTGGCTCCCGCTCGCCCCACGCCAATGGGGCGCCCTCGTTAAGCACAGTTAATTGGGAGCCGAGGTCTTCCCCTCTGCACGGGTGGGATTCCCCTGCTCAGGCTGCGCTCCCACGGGCTCGGGGCGGTTGGGGGCTCGGCGGGGCGGCTGCTGGGGTCGGCTGTGCCCCGGGGACGCGGTTCCCAGCGCTTGCCCCGACGGTTCCCCCGCTGCCGGGGTTCCCTCGCTGCTGGCTCCAGCACCAGATTCTGCTTTGCATCGGAGGCTCCTCCGGCAAAGCCGTGTCTGACTCTGCCGTGCTCCCACGCTAGCGGCTCCTGCCACCGGTTCATGGATCTGGTCGCCCCTCGCCCTCTGGACCAGGGCAGTTGCCCCATCTCCCTCCCTGCACGACCTTGTCCCCTGCCTGGGGGATTCAAAACTCTTCCTTCCGTGTAATTCTTCAGTACGAGAGCGGTCAGAAAGTGTTTCCAGAGGGAAAAGCCCCTGAAAGCTCCATGGCCTGGAGCAACGACCCCCCCGGGGGGGCTGACCTGTCTGCGAGCGCTCGGCCAGCGGATGGCTGGGGACAGTTCTGTGCGGGTGCCACCAGGATCCCCTGCCAAGGTGCTCAGGGCTTTCAGCACAGCCAACAGCTAAAACAACAAGGGCAGACTCCGTCATCACCGCCGCTGTTCCCAGGCACGAGCCTGCATCGGCATCGTTACAACTTCCTAACGTGCAACGCCGTCGCGTGATTGCAGAAAGTGCCGCTGCTGTTGATATAAAATTAATCAATAAATGGCTTCACCCCGCTAACCACGTTCCGGCCGGGATCGGGCGGGCTGCCAGCAGGCTGGGGCTGGCGTCCGAGGGTCCGGGGACCGGGGGCCAGCTCTGCCCTCCCCGCGCAGGGTGCCCATGGCTGGACCATCGCACGTGCGTTTTCAAAGTGTCCTCAGGAGCCAAGCGAGGCGATTGCGAATCATTTTAAGCCCAGTGGTCATTACTGAGGCGCCTGGGGCTTTTGTGGGCTCCTCTCCTCTTTGTCCTGGTTTCCCAGGAGGGGCAAAAGCTCCAGCTCAGGGCTGGAAGCTGAAGTCATGGAATCACAGAATCGTTTGGGTTGGAAAAGCCCTTTAAGATCACCCAGCCCAACTGTTAACCTGACACTGCCATCCCACCACTACACCCTGTCCCTAAGCACCACGTCTGCCCAGCTTTCCAGCACTCCCAGGGTATTTAAACACCTTTTGGGGTGCCCGTGGGCTAGGGGTGTACGTACGGAGATGGGGAAGGTGCCGCTGTGCATCCTGGCAGCCAAGGACGTCAAGGCTTTTCTCTCCCACACAGCAAGTGACCCCGCGTGCATTTGGCTTCTAGGAGTGAAGGAGGAGACGTCCCCTCCTCTGCACTGTGCCTGCCTGCTGGAGAGGCCAAAAAGCAAGCGGCCAAGGGATCATCTGCTTTGCAAAGAGGCTCTGCTCCCTTTTCCCCCAGTCCTGCACTGGGAGTCGTGCTCACACGTCGTAAAGCGTCCCTGCCGTTGCACCGCCAGGCTTCCCGGGAACACGGGCCCATTTATTTTATGTGCCGAGAGCCATAAATGTTTGCAGTCAGCGGCAGACGTGACGGGAGCAGACGCAGGTATTTCACCTTTGAATCCCGGCCCCGCTGCCTTGCTCGGAGCTGAGCAGGAGGCTGATGAATTGCAAACACGTTAAGACCCCGACTTGCTGGCAGCCCTCTTGCCTGGCTTTGTCAGCCGTTCAGCCCAGGAGTGGTTTAAGTGGCCTTTTTATGGTGCCTCCTTCCCAACCCTTCGGATATGCCGTCGGTCGGAGGCTCTGCCCAGCCTCCTCCGCCCTGGCCTTCCGGAGCCCTTTTGGGGGGCTGGAAAGGGCGCCTGGGTGTCACCCCCCTGCTGGCCCCACAGATCCTATAACGGGGACCACCTATTGTGGTTGGACTTGGGCTTCTTTTTAGGAGCGTCGTGCAAGCCCGCCTGGGAATGCCCTGCGCTGCTGCCCGCAACCTGGACACCCACCCTTTCCCCTCCAACGCTCCTACTGAGATGCCAAAGCATTTAAACGAAACCGATGCTTTTTCCTGGTCCGAAATCGCTTCTCTGCTTCTTCTGAGCTTTGGCCAGAAACCGCACAGCTCCCGCAGGAGCGTGTTCGCCTGGGGCGGGGAGCTGAGGTCTCATCTCCCAAGACCCCCAGCCTCCCATTCGGAGTTTTGCCGTTGGATGAGTTTCTCAGAAATCACCCTGTGGATCTGCCCCAGCGCTGGGCTTCACCCCTGCAGAAGGGAAATTCCACGCTGAGCTCAGGTTGTTGGCAAAACCCCTCAGGCTCTGTAACCCCCCATGGCCAGGCCGATTGCCCGAGCCCCCCGCGCCGGGGCTGGGGTCCCCTCCTGCGGCAGTGGGAAGGGTGCTCGTGCTGAACACGAACCGCTTCATGGGAGAGCGATCGCAGCCGAGCCGAGTGCCGCAGCCCAAAGCACGGAGCAGGTTTTTCACGGTCGGGGCTAGCCGGCCACTTTCGGGGCTCCCGGGGTGCTGCCCCACGGGGAGGGGGGGCAGAGTCTGCCTGGAGAAAGCTGAGCGGGAGCCGCCGGGAATGGCAGGGTGGCGAGACACGAGCACCTGGAAAGAATTAACGCTTACCCTCAGCTTGTAAGGAGAAAGAACAAAGCAGGCGAGGGAAAAGCAGAGCAAGGACAAAATGGTGCTGGTGGGAGACGGCGTCCCTGCTGCTCTGCCAGGGGCACGGAGGCGACGGAGCAGCGCTGCCGGGCTTGGGGGGAGAAGCCGCTCCCCCTGCGGGACTCAGCCTGTCTCACCATTTATTCCTCTTTTCTGCCTCTGATTTCTTCCTCCTCTTTGACTTTCCTTCCCCTTCTGACTTCATCCCGTCCCTCTTCCCTTCTACGTTCTCTCTGCTTTTCTGCGTGCATCCTTCTCGCACACTCCTCCCTTTTTGCTGCCCCCCCCCCCAACAGTAGAAAGATGGGTTTTATTTCCGTGCCCAGAGACCCTTCCCACTTTCTCAGCAGCCTGGGGCCTTACTCCTTTCTCCAGGATGGAGCCTCGGTGCTGGTCCTTGCCCGCAGCTCTTCCTCGGCGCAGGCAAAGTTTGAGCGTTGCTGCCTTCAGGTAAACCAATAAATGTTCCTGGAAACTGCCACTAATTAGGATTTGAGCCATTTTTGCGAGGGATGTTCTGCACGTGGCCCTGCAGTGGGCTGAGGGGGCTTGTCCCCTCTAGGACATGAGGTTCTGGCTTCCCCGTAATAAATTGCTCTCAGCCTCCTGGCTGACTTCTGGTTGCACTCTACCAGACCTAATCACAGTGACTGCTCAAACAGAAGGCAAAAAGAATTGCATTCCACGGAGAAGTTTTCCTCCTTCACGTCCTCCCGGCGCACTGTGCCCTAGGAGGAGGAGTCCGTCACCCCACAAGGGTCACCAAGCCAGCCTGGTCTGACTGACAGCCTCAAATACACATTTTAGAGGAATTTGTTTCCTCAGTGTGCAGTGTTAATAACATTTGCAACCCTTTACTCTTTGATTGTGCCAGAGGTTTGGCTGAGCGTGACTCTGGCTCGGTTTATCGTGCAAAATTCCTGGAGCAGAAGAGCAGAGCGGAGGCTGTAACCCAGAGCTCTCGGACCTCGGAAATTGCCTTGGTGGGAAGCAGATAACATGGAGCCCCCGTGGACCCCCAGGGATGCTCATCTGCAAAGCAAAGCCGTGGCGGGGGGGGGGTCTCCCTCGCCTCTCTGCCCTGTTCTCACCCTCGACCGGAGCAGAAGGGAGGTGAGATCCCCAGCGAGCTCCCGCAGCCACATTTCTGGCCAGTTTTGTTGGCTTGAGGGGCTGCCCAAATTTGGAGAAGCATTCAGGAGCATTTTACCCATGGTTAAACTCCAGTAAGAGCTGGTGACAGAAGGGATCCGTGTAACTCATCCACGCCGTCCCCCTGAAATTCCCAACTTCCTGAGTTTCTCCCACCGCCATCTTCTGTCCCCATAGGGCCTGATGTAATGGGGCAGCAGTAAAAAGTTACTAGGTATAAATGAACTGATGGGGATTAAAGAACCAGCACATGCCTCCTGGAAGGCTTTAAAAGCATCCTGTTTAGAACCAGCTCTGTTTCTGCGTCCCACATTCTCAGGCATTTTCTTTCTCCTGGTTTTTGCATTCGTGTGGAGGAATTGCAGATGGAGCGGGCTCACCAGCTCCCATTTCACCCGTCCTCCCCGGGGCGGGAGGGGTGCTGTCCTGCTCAGCCCCTTCCCAAGGCTTTTGCCTTTCCCTAGGGTTTTTTTTTCAGGGATATTTTTTTTGGAAACTGGTTTCGTTTCAGATTGTGCCTTTGCCTGAGAGACCCGGAGCTCCATCCCAGGGCTCCCGTGGCCTCTGGTGATGCCTCTGGTGGTTCTCCCGCTGCAGGCAGCTTTCAGAAGGGGAATTGGAATCCTTCCCGCTTTGGGGTAGAGCGAGCCAAGCTGGTACAGGAAATTCTGGGCGGTGTGAGGTTGTTACCTGCTTTAGAGGGTTTCTGTTTGCTTTGCACTGACCAGGGCTATGGTTTACTGTTTGCAGCCCACAACAGAGTTCCCTGGCAGAGGCGGGTCTGGCGGCTCCCGGTGCTGTTGGCTGTTGGAGAAGGGTGAAGGGGGTGGAACTGGGATGTACTGGGGCGTTTGGGATCACTTACAGCCTTGCCTCTTCTGGGCCACGTGGCTTGGCACCGAGGTGTCACCAGAAGAACCACGCTGCTGCTGGAATTCCCAAACTCCCAGGCACCCAGGTTAAAGCCGTGTGCCGTCACTGGCCTCTTTGGGAAGGGAACGCCCAGGTCTGCGGGTGGCTCATTTGGTTCATTCTTGGAGAATTTTGGTCTTCTCCACCTGCTGCACCAACGTATCCGTCCCCAGGGATCCACCCCATGAGCCCTGGGCAAACGGCATGGTTAGGGTTTGGGGTTTTTTTATCCTTGTTTGTATGTCAGACTGTGGCAGGGGTATTTCTTTCCTCGGTAGCCGTGGCCAGCAGGTTGGCATCCGTACGAAAAGGCGCAGCTCTCCGCCGACCCTCGGCAGCGTGTATCACCGCCCTGAGCAGCGTATGCACCGGCCCGCCCTCAGCTGGCCCGATGCTCATTTATTTGCCGCAGTCGGCTGCGTGTTCTGGCATTTCTGTGTTATTTAGAAAGTCTTAATGGCTATGAAGAGGCCGTCTGGTGTGGCTTAAATGGAGTCGGTGGAGCCGTGCCATATTGCTCAGCCAGGAGCCGGTCCTCGGTGCCGCTCGCAGAATGCCAGGCCAGGCTTGGGAAGGGCTGGCGGCGGCTCTCGGGCGTTCTGCGATTTTCGAGCCGTTCAGGCGGCTCATCTGGGCGTATTTGCGCAGATCTTTGGTTTGAAGATTAAGTTGGAAAACTTTGAAAGCTCTGCCTTCCCCTGGGATTCCATGCGCTTCCTGGCTCTGCTCGAACCAAAACCGCAGGCCGGGAACAAAGGCTTTTCCCATTGCACCTCGCTTTTTGGGATGAAACCAAAGCTCCGGCGGGAGAGCAGCCGCTGGACGGGCCTTTCTCCGCGGAGCACAGCGCGCGGCTGCAGCCTCTCTCGGCTGAGGTTGGAGCTGAGATGCAGAGCAAGGGCCGGAGCCAGATCCTGTTCTTTTCCAAGCGTTTTGGAAAAACCAGAAGCTTGATTCGTACCTACGTTCAGAAAACCATCCAGCTTGGATGCGATCCCTCTCGCTGCCCTCCCGCGCTGCATTTGCATTCTGGGTGGCCTGAAGCTTTTTTTCCCATGGTCGCTGAGAGAATCCAGAAGCGGGATGGGTACAAAACCAGTGTCACTGGGATATTATTTAGAATCATAGAATCGTTAAGGTTGGAAAAGCCCTTTAAGATCCCCCAGCCCAACTGTTCCCCTACCCCTGCCATCCCACCCCCAAACCCTGGCCCTCAGCACCGCCTCTGCCCGGCTTTTAAATCCTCGCCAGGGAGCAGAGCGCCCGCCTGCCTCTGGCTGAGCCCAATGCCGTGTCTGTGCGTTGGCATCTCCCCCCGCCTGCTTCATGGAGGTGTGGATAACGTTAGCAGGCACTTTTCCGAAATGACGTGTGGGAAGACAGTCTGTTCTCTCCCTGGCAAGCTGAGGATGATGAGGTGCATGTGCTCCTGCAGCGACAACAGCGATAAGGGAGTGTTAATATCCCCACCAATCCCTCGTTCCGGGGAAAATGGGGCTTTTTATTCCAGGCCGTTAAAACCTTTCACAGAGCTCTCCACAGACGTGGCACGGGAGCGGTGCCGGGGTCCAGTGGCTTCCCATGAACATCGCCCAATGATCCCACCGTCAGCGCCCGGTGCCCGCCCGAAACGAGGAGACATTGGCGAGGCAGAAATCTTTGGTGTGAAAGCATCCGATCCGCTCCGAGGCGCCCGCTCCGCGACAGCAACTCTCAGCCTTGGGTGAGGTCGGGGCAATCCAAAGATGCTCTTGAAGAAGGAGGGCACCAGGAAAGATGACTGAGTCTGTGATGAGCCACGGCCAGAAGATCTGGAGGATGCTGAAGACCATCCTCTGCCTCGCCGGGGATGTTGCTGGGGAGCACGAGGGCGTCCTGGGCGAAGCCCTTCTCCAGCCAGCCCTCCCTACCACACTCTTTCACCCCCAGGGCACAAGCTGCTGCAGCTTCTCACCACAGGCAGCAGGATTCATTCCAACCATAACATACCTTTGGTTTCCCTGGACTTTGTGGCTTGCATCAGACCCAGGCCACCAGTCTCCCACCTGGCTGTCCATCTGCCTCCCAGTTCTCTCCCCACGCTCCTTGCTGGTAGAGCAAGACCTTCCCACCTCCGCTCGCCTTTGAAGAGCTTTCACGCCGAGGTACGGAGTGGATTTCCTCAGGCTCGCCGTACTTGTGGGCACATCCAGCCAGTGCTCCCATCCATCTGCTTAGCTCTTTGGGAAAAAAATATAAAGCAGCCAAACAATGCGTGAGTACAAAAGCATATGTGAGGACTTGGCAAGGAGCGGCCCCTGACTCACAGCATCCATGCCTCTGCACGTCTGCTCCGCGCACAGCCCGCTGCCTCCCCTTCCCCTTGCTTTAATTAGCGAGGGCTGAGCCCACTCTGGGAACACGCTGGAAGAGGAGTGATGAACAAAACAGCGGCTCCAGATGAGCGGGAGCATCTGAGGAGTTTAGGATGGAAAAATGGGTTGGTCTGCATTCTCCCCGCGCGCGTGTGTGTGTGTGTGTGTGTGCACCGTGCTGGTGACTGCCCCAGCTAACGAGCATCGTCGCTCCCAGGAGCCGGCAGAGATACAGCCAAGCAGAGAAGCTGCCTGCACCAATTACCTGCGCGAGAGCACATTCCTGAAAGCGTCGTTTTGCTGAGTGGTATTTAGCTCACGCTCTTCTGATGGTGGATTAGGGGTCTGGAAAGTCTCTCGCCTTGGGCCTTGGCCAAGGCTCTTCTCAAGTACCTCCAGCGATGCGCCGCTGCTCCTTCCTGCAGAAGCTGGGCTGCTGGAGAGGTGACCCAGCGCTCCCCTCCAATTTTCCCCCGCGCGGTGTCCTCCAGCCAGACCACTTCTTTGGGTGGCTGGAGACCCATGGCTCCTCTCCTCCTCCGCCCCACCGCAAATCCATGCAGACCATCATGGGTCTGTTGTCTGTCTGGTCTTAGCCGGGAGTCTGCTATGCCGGGATAGTTTTCTTCTTTCTGATCTTTCTGAAGAAGCCACAGACTTTTCCAAAAGTGCTCCAAGAATGCAGCCTAGTGGCCTCCGCAGCCGCCTGCTCGCCGTGCGCCTCGCTGCCAGGGCTCGCAGGTGATGGACGGAGGGGCCGAGCGTGCCGGGAAGGGAAGGGCTTTCGCAGGCAGCACGAGCCCCCCCCTCGCCCTCTCCAGGAGTAAGATCAGGGCAGTGATAATGGCTTTGTTTAAAAGGAAGAAGAGGAAGGAAAATGGAAGTCTAACACAACAGGAGCTGCCTCACCCAAGTATCCCAAGGACCTTGGCTGCCAAAACTGGATGGAAATAAACGCTCCAGACAATGCAGGGCCCTATCTGGGAGCTGCAGGAGCCCGGCCAGCCCCGTCTTCCCTCGCAGGATCTGATAGGGCTCCCTGCTGGCACGGGACGGGCGCACCGGCCATTGTTCCCACACTCCCCGTGCCGCTGGCGGCCGGCGGCGTTGTCCTGGGATCCACGGGGGCTGGCCGAGAGGAGAGAATCGCAGGAAATCGGAGCAGATCGTATCCGACCTTTGGCTGCATCACATCTTTTTTTTTCCCCGCTGTCCTTGTTGGCTCTTTTTGGACACGAGGAGCGGTGCGACATGCGAACAGTGGGTCTCCCAAAATAACTATGAATGCGCCCATTGCCGGACTGATTCATGGGCTACCTGTGGCCGTATCCGCCCCCTGACAAAGGCTGAAACCAGACAGTTTGGAAAACAGTGGGGTGAAGCACCCAGCCACGGTGCCGGCTCTTTCCCCAGGCCAAGTGGGGAGCATTCGTGCAGCACTTACTCATGGGGGGCTCTTTATGCCCGGTGCCAGGGTGCTGGTGTGCAGCGTGGTGACGGCTGCCTTGGGGACCCCCTCCTTGGGGACCCCCTCCCTGGGGACCCTCTCCTTGGGGACCCCCTTCTCGGGGACCCCCTCCCTGGGGACCCTCTCCTTGGGGACCCCCTTCTCAGGGACCCCCTCCTCTCCCTGCAGCAAGCAGGGCAGAGGGGAAACCCCCTCTTGCCATTCCTCAAATGTGCCTGAATTATTAAGACAAACCTGCTAATTCTGGCACGAGGATGGCAATTCTTCCTCTTGTCCCCAAATCCCCCAAGCAGGGAAGCCTCGTCATTACCAAGGGATTGAATTCAAACGTTGCTGTGGTCTCCTCAAACCGGAGGGAGCTTTGGGGAAGGGGCCCGCAGCGCTGGGTGCCGGCACCAGCAAAGGCTCGGTGTTGCCCACGGGCCAGCTGGGACCCTTCCCCACCGCCGGCGGAGGCGGGTGGCGGGCTTCTCGCTATGGGAGGCGCTGGGATTTACTCCCAGCCCTTCCACAGACCAGCTGCGTGGCGTTGGGCGAGTCAGGTCTTGGTCTCGGAGGGGGCAGGCTAAGCCCTCGCAAGGGGGGCGGTCGCCTGGCCGAAGCGTGCCGCTGGGTCCCATCCTCGGGGGGGCTGCACCGCCCCCTCCCCTCCTGCCCCAGCGGGCAGCGCGACCCAGCAGCTTTCCATCTTGAAAATATTACCCTTAATTAATTTGTCTCTACCGATGCTCCTGGTAATACTATTATTTGTAATACCTCAGTGCATCCCGAGGGAAGGGCACAAGTCTTAATTAACATCTGTAAAGCTGCCTGAGCACCATGCCTGGAAAATGTGAGATGGGGAAGGTTACTGTCGTACCAAGACAGTTTTAAATTCTTCATTTTTTTGCTTTTTTTGCAGACCCCCTTCTTTTTCCTAGCGGGCACGCAGACCTCCATCTACCCACGTGCAAGCGGGCTTGCTTTTCAGCATTACCTCTGCTGAAGAGCCTGCCGAGCGCGGTTTTCCTATTTTTCATGGGTTTTCCCATGCACATGCACACACCCCCCGCCCCGGGTATCCAAATGCTTCCCAACAGGAGCCTGCAGTCCCCGGGGATCTGCAGAACCTCAGGGATTGCCTTCTGCCTTCTCTCCAAAGTAGCTTAAACTTGCTCCCGCGCGGGGCGCGTGTGGATGCTCTCACCGAGGGCGCTCGTCTCCTTCCACCCGTCTCGGCAAGCAGCTCAGCAGCCCTCACTGCTCTCCGCTCGCTCACTGAGAAATGAGACGCAAATCAGATGCAAATCCCTCGCCTTGCAGGGCGCCAGCAGCGAAGCCCGTGGCTGGCACCCCTGTGCCCCCGCGCTGCTCCTTGGCAGCCGCTCGTCGGGGCGCAGGGCAGGGCCGATGGCGAGCGCCCGGCCAGCGCCGAAGCCCAGCCACTCTGGGCTCATTAGTGCGAGGCTGCCCGAGACTAATTAACGATTCTGGAATGGCAGGTGTGGGATGGGGCTGGTGAAGCACCCCAGAGCTGCAGTACAGAATCACAGAATCCTAGACTGGCCAGGGTTGGCAGAGCCCTCGGGCGCTCCCCCAGTGCCACCCCCCTGCCCAAACAGGCTCACCCAGAGCAGGGGGCACAGGACAGCGGCCAGGCGGGGGTTGAAGATCTCCAGAGAAGGAGACTCCACAGCCCCCCTGGGCAGCCTGGGCCAGGGCTCCATCACCCTCACACTCAACAAGTTCTTCCTCCCGTCCAACTGGAACCTCTTCTGCTTCAGGTTGTGCCCATGGCCCCTTGGCCTGGCGCTGGGCACCACTGGGAAGAGTCTGGCTGCGTCCTGGTGACCCCCACCCTTGAGATATTTGTAGGTGTTGATGAGGTCCCCTCTCAGCCTTCTCTTCTCCAGGCTGGACAAGCCCAGCTCCCTCAGCCTTTCCTTGGAGGGGAGATGCTCCAGCCCTGGGCATGCAGATGGGGGAGCATCACGGGTGCTTCACAGCTCCATGCCACAGCTCAGCCTGCGGGTCAGCTGCCAGGGGTGCAATCACCTAAATCCTTCCCGTCCCCGCAGGAAGGAGCAGGAGCCTGCGTCTGGCCGGTGCCTGCCCTCGGGCTGGGGGTCCGTGCAGGTTCTCCCCCTTTTCTCCAGAGGATGCAGCCCTGCCCGCCAGCGGCGTGGCCCCTTCCCCGGCACGCTCCCGGCTGCTCCAGGGCTGGACTGAGGCTTCCCTGGTGCAGTCAGGTACCCCCAGCCCCCCAGCCACGGCCAGGTACCCCCAGCCCCCCAGCCACAGCCAGGTACCCGCAGCCCCCCCGCCGCAGCAGTTCTGCAGGACCAGCCCGCGTGTCCTTCCAGCAGGTGGAGGCCCCGGCTCTGTTGCTGGTTGCTCTCGAGTCTTTTCAGCCAAATCTCCAACGTCTTGGCTGAGCTGCGCTCCGAAGCCAGCCAGATTTCTGATGTTTAGCAAAAATATTCATTAACAACTTAATCTGCGCACACACAGGGGAAGCTTTTAGTGCATTTCTTCAGGGTCTGTGAAAGAGTGATCTGGCCACTGCTTCAGACTCTGCCTTGATCTGTGATCTCAGAGATGAAGAATTCAGGGAAATGCTGTCGGGGGAGGCGATCCAAAGGATCCCTCTGCCTGCACGGCAGCGCGCTCACCCACCGACACACCCCGCCTGCGTCATTCCCTGCAAAATTCCCACCGGAACGCCGCAGGACGTGGCGGGGGACGGAGCTGCCCAGCTGATTTGGGAGGGAAGGTCCGGGGCTGCCACTGTCCCCTCAGCCTAGCCCAGGGCTCGGCGTTAGGTGACAGAAGGGCGTCACGATGGGTTGTGCAGCCCCCCGTAACTGCGCGGCGGTGTCCCACCGTCTATGGCCCGTGGTGTGTCCCGTGGGTGTCCTGGCCAGTGCAGCCAGAGGAACGAACCCCGACCCTCGGCGGGGGCGTTGGTGGCTTGACCAGGGAGCGCCGACAGCGCCGTGCCAGCATCAGCTGTGCCCAGAGCCGGGGGGGGGAGGCAGGAGGGTGCTGGGAAGGGGGAGAGCCAACACTTGGGGTCTGCAAGGCTTTCCGGGGGGGTTAGTGCCCCCCCCCCAAGGCACCACCATCCTGCCCAGAACGAAACGCTCCCTCCAGGCACTGCAGGCGAGGCAGCACCGGCGCTGCCTTCAGCCCTGCCCGTGCCCTCAGCCCCGTTTCCCCCAGGGGCTGGCCCTGCCAACCACACCACGAAAGCGGCTGGAAGCCCCTCACGCCCACCCTTGGGGAGCACCAGGCTGCTGCTGAGGGGCATCTGCCCCCGGGCATCTTTGCCAGATTGTGGGTAAACCTGGGCTGCCCCCCCGGCAACCCCAGGGGAGAGCCCCCCCCCATCGCGGCTTCAGGTCTGAGCACCTCTGGGGT
Organism: Butorides virescens; assembly: GCA_017310255.1. Taxonomy (NCBI): domain Eukaryota; kingdom Metazoa; phylum Chordata; class Aves; order Pelecaniformes; family Ardeidae; genus Butorides; species Butorides virescens. The sequence continues at coordinate 32,621 of JADKXX010010602.1, forward strand.
TGGCAGCCCCTGCGGATAAATCACGGCTGTGAGAGTCCTGCGGCTGGAAAAGGGGGTGAGTCCCGGCGCTCGTGGCTCGTGGGGAGGGAGGGTGGGATGGGAGGGTGGGATGGGAGGGAAGGCACCGCGGGAAGAGCTGCCCGAGCTGGGTGGGTGGGCACCGAGCGGCGCGGGAGCTGGCTGGCAGGGGAGGTGTAAGCGTGTTGTGCAGCCAGGAGATGCAAAATGGCACGGAACGCTCCCCGCTACCCCCGCAACGCCAGCGCTCACCCGCCCCAGCCCGGATGAGACCGTCGGGTGGGCGTCTCTGAGTCACGCAGGCTGGGGGGTGCCGGGATTCCTGAGCGCTGGGGACGGGTCCAGAATGGCTGCGTGTGGTGCAGAGGCAGGCAGGCGGCCTGTTCTTTAGTGGGAAAATGCTCCGGAGCTGTTGGGCTTACTGGGTGACCCCTCTGGTCTTGTGTAAGGGGGGGGACACGTGCCCATATGCCTGTGCTGTCTCTGCTGGCTGGAGGTCTGAGGTCAGGGGTCCGCTGGCCGGTGCCTCCTCACCTTCTCCATCCGTACCGCCAAGGGGCTGCCGTCGCCCTGGGAATGGGGGTTTTGCACCGTTGGAGGTGCCCCATGGGCTCCTCTGCCCCTGCCAGGCATTTCCAGGCAGGAGGCGAGGTCCCGGCCCCCGCACCCTCCGGCTGCGCAGATGCTTTGGGGAACTTGCACGAACACAGAGGAGAGGTGGGGGCATCCTGCCCTTTCCTGGGGGGGGGGGGATGTTGGGCGAGGGGAGGCTCCTCCGGGACACGACCGTCCCATCGGGCTGGAACAAAATGATGTGTTTTGGTCCCCCTCCTCCCTTCGCTTCGGCAGAGGCTGTTGTGTCTAACGCTAACCCGTTACAGCTGAGCGCGGCCGCCAGCACCGCTCTCCTCCATGTTCGCGGGATGCCGGATCGTGCCCATGCGCAACGGGAGCCCTGGGGGCTGCGGCTGCACCAGCTTCTGCCCTCGGCTCTCCCGCCGTGGCCACCGGTGTGGGATGCGGTGGGACAGGCGTGGGCTGGGGGGGCCAGGCTCCCACCCGGGGACACCCCCCGCTTGCTGCTGCCGCTGGGTGGTGAGAGCTGGGGCATGGACGGACGGACGCGGACAGACAGACAGACACTCAGATTTTATAGGAGTTTCTAAGCAACTCAGTGCACAAATCCCTTTGGAAGCGAAGTTCCTGAATCGCACGGGAGCATCCGAGTGTGTCCCAGGGAGGATCGCTGTGTCCCAGGCAGAGCCCCCGCCGCGGCTGTGCCAGCGCGGTGCCGGTGCCCCTGGACGGGAGGGGGTCTCGGGGGGCCGTGCCAAGGGCCCGGAGCCAGGCGCTGGCAGAAGCGTGGCCGCGGCGCGGTGTGCATTTCTGGGGAGCTTTTATAGCGCGGTGAGTAATGAACACGGTGCTGCCTGAGTCTTGTTTGGAGGAGAGAGGGGGGGGGAGTGGGGGAGCTGAGGGGGAGAAAGGAGCACGGGGAAGAAGAGAGAGAAAGAAATGACCTTGGTGAGATTTTCTGGCTGCTCTCCAGGTCGCAGGCTGATGCCAGAAAAATCTCCGAGTCCCTTTTGGCTGGAAGTCCGCTCCCCGCGTTAGGTGAATCACACACGCGTTTCTGGAACATTACACGTTCGCAGTTGCAAAGCTCGCAGTAATTAGAAAAACTACAAGACCAAGGCGGGGGGAAAAAAATATGAGTCACGCCTGGAAGTGGTGTTACTGTACTGCGGGAGAATCGGCTCTGCAGCTTCCCAGAGGGAAATGCCCGTCGGCCTCCCTCGCCGCTGGGAAGGGCTGGAAGGGGCCCGGAGCCGTTGGGACGTGCCTGCACAGGGGAGCTAAACTGGGCTGGGGTAGGGCTCGAGATTCCCGCGGGATGACGCGGGACGGCGAAGCGCTGTGGTGCAGTCAGCTCCCGGCGGGGATGGTCTTGCTCCACGGAGGGGAGCGGATGCCCGGGTTAAGCATCGTCCACTTCCACCCGTGAGTTCAGCCCTTTCAAAATGGGCTCACAGGGGGTTATTTCAGCACAGCATCCCGGACAGGCGGGTCCTCGGGGTGCCAGGGGGGACCAGCTGCGGCCACCCCGGCGATGGGGGGGCTGGGAGCCTTCCCTCACCCTCCGGCACGTGCCAGCAGCAACCGGTGACCTCTCTTGCTCACTTCAGCGCTGCATCTTGGTACTGCTGCTTTCCGAAAAGAAGAGCGAGCCCCACGCCAGCCCCCTGTGTGCAGGGGAGCTTCATAAACCACGCGCTCTTGTTTCTGAGGAGCGGAGGGAGGGAGCTCCCGTCCCTTTCTCTGCGTGACCCTTCTGCTGCTGTTCGCTAACACCTGAAGGGTGTTTTAACCTGGGAGCAAACCGGGCTCTTCTTTGTTTCGTTAACTCTGCTCCCACGTCATCTCATTTGGCTCAGGCAACACCGTGCTCCGGGCAGCCGGAGGGGGCTCTCCCACTGGGGCTGCGCTCCCTGAGCACCCCCGGCAGGACAGGTCAGCGTGCCCGATGGGCGAGCATCGCATTGCATCCCATTGCATTGCATCCCATCCCATCCCATTGCATCCCATCCCATCCCATCCCATCCCATTGCATCCCATCCCATCCCATCCCATTGCATTCCATCACATCCCATCGCATTGCATCACATTGTTTTGCGTCGCATCCTATCGCATCGCATCGCATCCCATTGCATCTCATCCTGTTGCATCGCATTGCATCCCATTGCATGGCATCGCATTGCACCTCATTGCATCGTATCGCAGCCCATTGCATCGCATTCCATCGCATTCCATCGCATCGCATCGCATCGCATCACATCCCATTGCATCCCATTGCATCCCATTGCATGGCATCGCATTGCATCTCATTGCATTGCATCGCATCCCACCGCATCCCACCGCATCCCATCGCATCCCATCGCATTGCGTTGTGTCTCGTTGCACCACAACGCAACACACCTCATCACGCCTTCGGGCGAGCTGGTGGGAAGAAGAGCTGGGCGTGGAGCGCGGCATCCCCCCGCATCGCAACGCGACCACCTGGTTTCCAAAAAGCGTGAGCTCCGGCCGTCTGCAGGGTACGGCTCCCGTCTTCAGATGCAGCGACTGCCCAGCCGCCGGGGCAGCGGGGGCGGCCAGCGGCCAGCCGAGACCCCATTCGGAGAAGGCCAAAGAGCGGATTAGGCGTCAGACGATGAAGTGATGCTGTGGAGGAACCGCGCCGAACACGAAATCTTCCTGCAATACTCCGAGACAGATTGTTGCATCTCTCTGCCAAGAAATCAAACATTCCTGCTAGAGTCAGGGCTTTCACAGAAGCCCCCTCTGGGACGTCAAGGGAGGCTAAGACAACAGTCCAGAGCTTTGCTAGCAAATCATGAGTCCCCAGTGCCTCTCCAGCTGGCAGGACCATCATTGACCTAAATGGCCTTGTCCTCCCTGAAGCAGCTCTGTCAATTTGGCCACCATCCACTTAATAATGTAGCTTGAGCATAAAGACGTATCCAGGCCCAACCACAAAACAGCTGGAGACTGGGGGGTTGACTTAATCCTGGTAGAATAAAACGGGGAAGCTGGTGGGAGTCAGCTCGGATGTTGCTGGCTGGGTTTTGAGCAGCGCCGAGTAATAAAAGGGATCAAATGCGTTAGGCACAAGCTGTCTGGAGCCCCGGTTGTTGTTGTTGTTTTAACTAATTGAGTTTTAGTGCTGGTGAAAGGTACCAGATTGACAGCTCTGGGGAACGGTGTCTGTTACTCTGAGCAGGTACAGCACAGGCAGCGAATCCCCTCTTAATCCCCATCTTCATCCAGACACGCTGCTCCCCCCTCCCTGCGGCCCCTGACACACGCAGACCTTCCCCTCGGCGGCGGGAGCTGAGCCGAGGGGTCTGCATCCCCCCGGGAGACCCCCGGCAGGCGCCTGCCTGGCTTTGCCGCGATGCTCCAAGGGTCCCTGGGGGCAACGCCTCGGGGCCCGGGCAGGGTGGGACAAGGGACTGGTCCCATCCCTGCCGCAGGGACCCTGCGGGCGGCTGGGTCCAAAAACCTGGCGGGCACCTGCCTTGCCCGAGCCTCTGCTGCACGTTTGGAACTGGGGCCGGTTGTGAAGGGCGCAAAGGCTGGGAACAGCGCGGGGCAGGGGGTGCTGGGCAGGGGGTGCCAGGCAGGGGGTGCCGGGGCGATGGCAGAGCCGGGGCAGCCGCACGCCGGGCCGATGCGCTTCGGGGAGCATGCACAGAGGTGGCCCTGTCCCAGGGGAAAGCTCTTAGTGGGGGCACCTTGTCATCCCAGCTCTATTAATAACTGGGAAAAAGCCCGGGCAGGAAGCGGCGGATTTTAGGAAGGGCGAGGGGAAGGGCTCGGTGTCAGCCTTGCCAAGTCTCGGTCACGCGGGAGGATGACTCCTGGGGCGCGGAGGATGCTGAAGGCAGCGCTGAGGGTGTTTCGCCCAGCGAGACGGGGCCGTGCTCGGTGCTGTGGCTCTCCAGGGCTCCCTTCGAGCTCCTCCGGGCGTTTTCCTTGCCGGACCTGGCAGGGCTCGGCGGGCAGCTCCATCCTCTGCCTCGCTTTTTATGGGCGAGCCTCACTGCTCATGTGGGCAGTGGCTGTGGAAGTTGTTCAGCAGATGTTGGGGGGGATAAAAGCGCACGGGTCTGCCCATTCTCAGGCAAGCTGGGACCCTCCAGGTGCAGAGTTTGGGGGTGCTGAGTCAGTGAACCTGATGAGCACGGGAAATAAATGCTTCCCTGTGCGGTCTCTCTGGTTTAGGTTAGATCTGGTCTTGCTTACCGGGCTGAGCAGAGCCTGGCTTTGCTTTGCTGTGTCAGCTCCTACGCCCTGACCCGTGGCTCACAGGCATTTTTGGGGCGCTGGGGAGGCCTGAGCCTCGCAGGATATCGCGTTTCCAGCCGGGGCAGCCGCACGGGAGCAGCGGCCCTCTTAATGACAAGGTGTGCCCCATCCCTGCCAGCCCCGGGAGGAGGGAAAGGAAAACAAGGATTAAAAAAAGCCCTGGCTTTGCTGCGTCTCGTCTTGGATCGCTTTCATTCAAGTTTTTGCTATGGAGTTGAGCTGGCTTTTTTTTTCTTTTTTTTCTTTTTTTTTTTTTAAAGCGTTCCCAAAATAACCGACTGGCCCAGCCCCGCTTTGCAGGCTGCAGCTCAGCCTGGGCTGGTCCCCAGCGCCAGCAGCGTCCCCAGCAGGGGTGGCCATGGCCCATCCGGGGGCTGCCAGCGCCCGATGGGCAAACGCCAAGGGGAAAGCCACAGCTTCCTCTTCCAGAGCAGCCGCGTCGGGGACAAGTACCCAGCTCCTGTATACATTTTCTGGCAATAAAAAGATAAAGGCAGCCCTTCATATCTGAGTTCCTCCTTCGGGAGGGGTGTCTGGGCTGGGGGACACGGGGATCTGCTGTCTTTCAGTGTCACCTCAGCAATCAAAGTCCTGCAGACGAAGCTCTCGCTTCAGATGCTGAGGGCTGGGGCTGGTGCCGCGCGCGGTCTCGTCTCTCCGCTTGCGGCCGGCCGGTGCTGCTAATTACTGAGCCGCCGCGCTCCGCAAACCCCGCGTGCGTCAGAAGCCCGGCATCAAGGGGAGCCAGCGTGAGTCAGACTTGAAAGCCCTGAAAAACACCGCCGGGCTCGGAGCCGGCAGCGTCCGAGAGCTTCCGAAGCCGAAGCGAATGGTGCCCGACGCGACGGTGCCGAGCTCCTTCCATGGCCTCCGCGGCCGCTGGCCCCGCTGCCCCCCTGCACCGGCGCCGGGCAAAGCTCTCTGGGTTCAACGCGCCCCGTGCCCCCCTGCAATGCCCCGTCCGTGGCAGTTTGGGGCAGACAGAAACTGTCTGGTCCTGAGCTGACGCCGCAGCCCAGGCCGGCGCTGCTCCCCCTCCTGTCTCGTGGGTTGGGGTACGCCGGTTTGGTGCTTCTCACTGGCCTGCAAGCTCCTCTCTGTCCCAGTGGTGCAGGGTACCCCCCCGCCCCCAGGAGCTTCCCACGGTGGCAGCCAGGGGCGCAGGGAGGCGGCAGTGGTGGAGAGCAGAGCTGCTGGCGCAGGATCGGGCCCCTGTCCCAGCCTGACCTGCAGTTTCCACCTCTGGTTTGCAGAGAGGCAGCAGGATCCGGAGAGCTGATGGAGAGACACAAAACCAATGCCCGGTGGGGAAAAAAGGGTTCCGAGGGTCCCCCGGGGAGCTTCTCCTCCTGAGGGGCTGCAGC
>JADKXX010010603.1:0-12016 GCA_017310255.1 Butorides virescens
CTCTTGGAGAGTGCTCTGAGCAGAATGACTTCTTCACCCCTTTTGTGTCTGTCTTGGTGTTTTTTCTTGTGTTTCCTATTAGATTTTGAAAGGGATGTGTCTCTTTTATCTTGGTGATCTGGGCCCCCCGGTTCAAGAAAGATGAGGAACTCCTGGAGAGACTCCAGAGGAGGGCAACGAGGATGATGGGGGGACTGGAGCATCTCCCCTAGGAGGAAAGGCTGAGGGAGCTGGGCTTGTTCAGCCTGGAGAAGAGAAGGCTGAGAGGGGACCTCATCACCACCTACAAATATCTCAAGGGTGGGGGTCACCAGGACGGAGCCAGACTCTTCCCAGTGGCGCCCAGCACCAGGACAGTCTGGGATTCTGGGATTCTGTGACTTTTTTTGTTCTGCGCATTAGAATCTGGCAGAGAAGTTCCCATTGCCTGAGGATTCAGCTGCTATGACCGAACGGCGTTCGACGAGGCTGAACGGAGCATATTGCTAACGAAGACAAATATTTGTTGCTTTGGAAAGGCTGATGTCCCCGAGGCTGCTGAGAATCACCGCGGAGGAAAAACCAGGCGGAACAGTGAGAATGAAAAGGGGAAATGCTTTAATGAAAATGTACGAATTGGCCGAAAAGCTGTGACTTCGTAAGGCAATAATTTTGCTCAAATGTCCACCTTTTTTTTTTTTTTTAACTGAAGATTGCGACTGAGCGCAAAATCCCAGGACCAGGACCAGCCAACAGGGGGGACTTGATAGTAGTGGAGATAGATGGGAGACCTTGATGGTTAGAAAATTGGTGAGGGAAGGTAAAGGCTCCACCGAGAAGCCTGTGGCTGGCTGGGCTGTGGATACTAAGTGGGAGTCAACAGCATCAACGGAGCTGCGGTGCACGTCCTAGAAAATAGGTGTTTGGGGGCAGGATGGGGCCCGCGGCCAGCGCTGCGTCCTCGGTTGGTGGAAAGAGCAAAAGGGGCGACCTGGCCTCAGCAGAAGAGGGGAAAATAATGATGCAGAATTTAATTGAGGGAGGAATTAGTGTCAGTCAGCGCAGCTTTATGGAAATGGATCCTGCCCAACAAACCTGATTTCGTTCCATAACGAGATTAGGCTTTCGGTTGCGAAGGTGGCCGTGCAGAGGTAACCCATGGGTGTCCGGCCGGCGTGGCAGGGTGTCCCCGAGGTGCGGGACCCGGTCAGCGGCTCCGCGGGCTGGGGAGGTGGCGGGGGCCCTTTTGGACACTATTGGCCCTGTTTCTGCCACCCGCCGCTCCGTCGCACATTGATCCTCTTGGGTGGGAACAGAGACCGGGCGACGGCAAACGATGGGGGGGCTCCGAGCGGGAGCTGCCGGCACGGGGGGCTGCGGGGGGGCAGGAGAGGGGCACTGCCCATTCGGACGTGGTGTTTGTGTGAGCCCGATCCTGCGCGCGGCCTCCAGCTCTGCTGCCTGTGCTTGTGAAAACCACTGCGAAGTGGAAAGGGCCCGGGAAAGAGCCACAAAAGTGGCCGACAAAGCCGCCGTCATTGCGCAGGCGTGGGTTGGTGAATGCACGGGGGGCTGGGGAGATCCGAGGGGACACGGAAAGTCCATTTATCCCGCGGGGGAAAGCCTGATGGAAGGTCTGAGCAGAGGCTGAGCCTGGACAAGGTCGCAGTGGGAATATCCCTAAAGGATGCTCCCTCCGGGGTGGGGGAAGGTGGCAGACCCTCCGTCTCCAGGGGTGTCCTTCTCCTCTCTGCATGCCTGGGAGATGCTGTGACACCTCCACGAGGCTCGGCCACGTCCCAGCCTGGGCTGTCCCCCTGCCCTGTGGGATGCTCCTGGCAGCCGTCAGCTCCCCATCCCTCTGCCACCAAGGCCCTGGGCACGTCCCTGCCTTCTGCACGGTGGAAAAGCCCTGATAGGCATCGCTGAAGGTCAGGAGAGGTGGCCACCCTCCGGCTGGACTGTCCCGAGAGCCCTTTGGCTCTCAGACCTGAGAACAATGGCGTGAGGGGTTCATTGAAGGCTGGATCCAGGGAAGCAAAGCAGCCCGGAGCTCCCCTCTGGAGGACACCGGCCGTGGCCGCAGGCTTCCGTGGGGAGCCCGGAGCCAAGACGGTGGGGCGAGCAGCAAAGCCCCATCCCGGTCCTGCATCTGCGGTGAGGAAGGCAGTGGGGGTTTCTTATGAACTTCTGGGAACTGGAGCTCTTCCCCGCGCCAAGGATATTATTTATGTGCACGAGATGCAGGCTGATTATGAGAAACACATTGATTGAGGTTTCACAGCTACCGAGCACAGTAGAGCTGTATCGGTTCCACCACAGCCCAAACCTGTACCAATGTGTTTCTAATAATCAGCTGGCATCTCATTAACATAGATAGCTGTCTTCTCCCATTTGGGAGAGCGGCCCCGTGGCTCGCTGGCTGCGCGGTACCCAAGCGCCGATGGCTTGTTAGAGCAATCTCCCCCCAGGTCTAAATCCCGGGGAACGGGGGTGTAATAAGACATCACTTGTTACACAGTTTCTAGACCTCGGTGAATATGTTTCTAATCAGCAATTAGTACTTAATTAACGTGCTGGAAATATCATTTTCGATCTAAATGAAGCTTTTACGGGAAATCGGGAAGGAGAGGCGGGGAGGTGGAAGCAAGGGAAGCTGGGGCGATGCGCTGGCATCGGAGCGGCGCCTTTGAGGGAATCCCTTTCCATCTCGGGCCGACACAGCTCCAGGGGAAACGGCGTTGGGCTGGGAATGTTCCCAGCAGCAGCAGAGCAATCCCTGCGGCGCTGCCGGCCGTAACGCTGGGGCAGCCCCCGCCATCGCCCCCTCCGTCCCGCGCCCCGAGCACCCCGGCAGTGGGTGCGAGATGCTCCGCACTAAAACAACCTCCATGATACGTTTCTGTTTCCCTCCAGAGGAAACGTCAGCAGCCCTGCTGCCACCTCTGCCTTCCCTCCGTGCCGTGCACGTGTGTGTTGGACTTCACTCTCATTTTCCCTTCCTGCAGCCAAGCCAGCTTCGCTTTCCTTTCCCTCTGTTCCTAACGACAGAGGTGGCCGAGGGTGCCCGCAGGGTGCGGGGGCTCGGGGCTTTAATCCCATCGCGATGTGTCCGTCCTTCCCTTTCTCAGGTGGCTGGAGGGAACCTTGGCTGGGCGGTGGGATCGCTAACGCAGAGCAAACAACGGGCGCTTTAGGTCCTTTTCAGCTAATCCCCCTTGATCCGGGCTGACCTTTCCGTCCCTCCCTAATCCCAAATCTGGATGCGGCTTTGCCTTAAGCCACCTCGGAGGGAAGGTGTCAGAGGAGCTCAGCCCTGGCGGCCGGGCTGCGGGGCACCGTGCGGGATGGCCGGGGTTATTCATCCCAGCACCCCCTTCCCAGGGATGCTGGGCTGGGAGTGGAGCTGCCCAGGATGCCCAGGATGCCCGGGATGCCCAGGATGCCCAGGATGCCCAGGATGCCCAGGATGCCCGGGATGCCCGGGATGCCCAGGATGCCCAGGATGCCCGGGATGCCCAGGATGCCCGGGATGCCCAGGATGCCCAGGATGCCCGGGATGCCTGGGACACCAGCCGGGGTCCCTGAGGGGTGGTGGGTGCCCGCCTGCTCCTGGCAGGCCACCCTGGAGGAGTTTCAGTGTTGGGGAGGGTTGGACGGAGCTTGGCAGGTTTTGCTTCCCCAAACCCAAAACTTGCTAAGAAATACAGCTGAGGAGAGAAATAAAACCATTTGTGAGGGCGAGTTCAATGCCAGCAGTTCTTCACCCGCTGGAAGGGACAGAAATGTTCAAATAACCAAAATGGTTTGAAATGCAATGCCGCAAGGTTTGGGGGTTTTTCCCCCTGTGTTAAATCACTGGTTTTATTTCAAATAAATGGCCCAGATTTTAGAAAGGACACAAGAGCAAGCACTGGAGCCACGGAGTTGTTTCGGCTTCCCCGAGCTGCTGCCTGTCTCGGGTCGCCTGCCGTGCTCTGAGCCCCTGCCCGCCGTGCACAGCCTGTTGCAGCCTCCCCTCTTGGCCCTGGGGCACCCCGGGGCACCCCGGGGCACCCCACTGCCTCCTGCAAGGGCTGCGGGGGGGTGGGTGACACCTGTGACCCCCTTGTCCCTGCCTGGCTTGGCCAGGGGGTGCTCTGAGCTTTGCCAGGGCTCAACCAAGCCCTTTCGGCAGAGAGCTGCCAAGCCAGTGCCCAACTGGGTTTGGTGCTGCCTAAAACGCTGCTGGGCACCAGGGATGCGGGGAGGTTCCACAGCACCCACGCGAGCAGAGGGGCAGGGTCCCTGCCCCCAGTTCACCCCCAACATCCCCCATCCAGGCCTGACAAGGAGGTGGCATAATGATCTTAATTGACCTAATTAAGTTCCTAGCTGGTAGGGAGCTGGATCCCACAGCAGCTGGGCTCTCCAGGAGGGAAGCAATAAAAGCTCCAATAACCAGGAGGGATGTAAAGTGGGCAGGGGGGGTCCTGGGGGGGTGAGAAATGCACGGGGCTGTGGGGGCGATGGCAGTGGCTTTCCCCATCACTGTCTGGGTGAGCAGTGGCTCCTGCCTTTGCCCTTCCTGCCACCCCCCCGGGGATTCGGGCCGGGTGCGGGGGGAGCTCGGTCAGCACCCCGATGTGGCACAAGCCTGAGCTGCAAAGGCTTTGGCTCCTGCTCGCCCAGGCTGGCGCTGGGTCCCTGCTGGGTGGCTCTGCGCAGGCACCCATCTGCCTGTCACCTCTGCCAGAGCCTCTGCTCCGCACCCGTCTGCTCCCGGTCCTGCCCGCGCCCCCCCACCCGCCAGCATCCACAGCCCATATGCAGGGCCCTGGCTGAGGGGAAGGCGTTTTTGGGCTGTATGCAGAATCTCCTCCTGCTTTTTCTTTTCCAACACGCTCCCCACCTGCCTTCGCCCCCCCCCCCCCCCCCCCCCCTTTTCAGCTCTGAAATGGCAACAGCAATCTGTTCCGCTGGTGCCGCGCAGCCCTTGTCGGTGGGTGATGCTAAGACGAGCGAGCGGCGCGGGCAGGGTGTGCCAGCACGGGGGTGCTGCTGCCCGGCTTCCCCGGCACGGGGGCACCACTGCTCCCCCCGTCGAATGGCTGGAGAATGAGCTTTCTCTCTCTTCTTTCCCTAAACCTGGTACCTGAAGGGCTCCTCTCTCCTTTCACCCCTTCCCAAGCACTCCTGGAAGGGGCTTCTGCTCGGATGCTGCCTGGGCGCTCAAGAGGAGTTATCGTTGAAGCCCCCTCGTTGGGTTTTCTCCTGTCGCTGGGGTTTCCTTGACGTGCTCCCAGGGCGGGGGGGGGGGTATTGCAGGGGGGGTCTGGGGGTTCAAATCTGCGCTGAAGCCCCCTCGTTGGGTTTTCTCCTATCGCTGGGGTTTCCTTGAAGTGCTCCCGGAGGGGAGGGGGTTTGCAGGGGGGGTCTGGGGGGTTCCCCGGCCGGGCTGAATGGGACCATGCAGAAGGACAGGGGTGCAGGGCTGAGGTTTGCTGCTTTCGGCGGCGAGGGCTGAGCTGCCGCCCGCCTCCTCCGCAGGTCTGCCCCCCTGAAGGTGTGACAGAGAGCAGCAGCAGCACATTTCATTCGATATATCAAATGGCTGCTCTCAAGCCGGAGCGCATGGGGTGTGACCCAGCCGTTGACACACAATCCATGATAAACAAACAGCAATTACTCAAACATCATAAAAACAGACTGTAAAAGCTATATAAAAGTCAGGAAATACCGGCAAAGCAGCTATTAAAGCGTGTGGGCACGGGGGGGATGAGCGCGGCCGTGGCGCGGCTGCGGGGAGGTGCAGGCATTCGGGGCTGGGAACCCATCCGGCGTGGCTGGCGGGAGCGGTGAAGAGTCCCGTGTTCTCCCAAGCAAAAATACCACGGGGACCACAAAGAGCAACAAACCGGTCGCCGGCTGGTCCCTGGGGGGAGGACGGAGCCCTGGCACGAGGGGGGGTCCGTGTCCCCGCCGCCGCGGGCGCTCCCCATCCCTGCCGCCGCGTCCCTCTGGCAAGCCTCTTGCAACCCCCAATTTTCACCGTTGTGCAGCCGAGAGGCACGTGAGGGGTAAATAAATAAATGAGCAGGCACAGCCGAGTCAGGAGGGACAGCCTTTTGTGCATCAATCTGGAGCTTTCTGCCGGCAGAATTAACTGGAGTGGAATTTTATCAGATTTTAATAACTGGTGAGAGCTGCCTGGTGTGTCCTCCGCGCGAGGCTGGTGTGAGACCAGCTGGAGAATAAATATCCAAGGCAGATGTGGCTTCTCCTTTACAGAGCCATCCTCTGGGGGCTTGCTGCCTTCTCCTTCTCTGCCAAGGCAGGAACTTCAGCCCCCTGCCCCGCTGCCTGCTCTGCCCCCTTGTCCCCCGCCGGGCGGTGGGGACACGTCCCGGGGTGTGTGCCCGGCCCCAGCCGGGGCGCTGCCGAGCTGCTCTGCCGCCTGCCTTGTCCGGCTCTCCTGTGCTTCGAGAAAGCTGCCGGCATTTTGGGGGGTAGGGCTTGACTATTTTTTCTCTCTTTTTTTTTTTGGGAAGCTGAGCTGGCTCGGGGGGGTGTAATCTGCCCCGAGGAGCTGCCCTGGGGCAGGAGCTGCGTTGAGGGGTCACCTTGAACACCCCCAGGGGGATGCAGGGACCGAAGATCCACCACGGAGCTTGGACCAAAGGGGGCTCCTCTCCAGCAGCGCCAGCGGCGCCGGCCAAGGGTGCAGCATCAGAAATGGGGCGTGCGCCGGCACCCATCGCCCCGTACGCCCTTCCAGCTTCTGGCGGTTGCCAAATCCAGGGATTTCCCAAGCCAGAGGTTTTATCCGGGTCGTTGTTTGGACGAGCCCTTCACACGCCTCTGGCCCTCAGCTCCGGCCGCCCCGGTGACGGCTTTGTCCTCGGCAGCATCCTGCGGCAGAGCGCTCCGCAGCGCATCTGGCCTCCCGACGATAAAAGACTTCCTTTGATTTGTTTTAAATCTGCTGCTGCGTAACTTTATTGGACGTCCTGGGGGTTTTGTGTTCTGAGAAAATGGGAATAATTGTTTCTTATTCACCTCGTCTCAATCGTCCACGGTTTTATTGAACTCGCTCATTTTTCCTCCTCTCTTTCCTCCGCAGCCATCCCGCTCCTCCCGGAATAAACCGCTCTGGTCTCCTGGTCGTTCTTCTCCCCTTTCATTACTTCCAGCAATTTTATGAGCCGCCTTTGCAAATCCCTGGCACTTGAGCATCGTCCGCCCCCTCACCTGGGCTCCCGCCGTCCCCTCGCGCCCGGGGCTGGGCTTTCCCTGCAGCCCTGCCCATACAAGCCTGAAGTCCCCTGCTGATGCCACTAAATTGCCTTTTACCCCACAGGTGACCAAAAATCTGTGAGAGGGGGGAAACTCTTTGGAAAGAAACCCGTGTATATGGTTTTTTTTTCCTCCCCCTCTTCCCAGCGACGATGACAACAAATGCAACAGCAACAAACTCCTCTGCTACGGCGGGGGCCCCGGGGGACGCCCTGCCCGAGGCTGGCTGGAAGCCGGCAGCCTGGGGACGCCTTGGGCATCGATCGGTGCTGAGCTTTTGCGGCCAGCGCCGCGGGACGCTGGGCCAGCGCCCATCCCCAGGGTCGCCGTGATTTTCCGGTCGCCGTGGCAACTTGTGGCTTTTGATGCCCGTTTGCAGAGATGAAGGGAGGAAAGGCGAGCGCAGGAAAGCAGCGGGGACCGTGTGGCGCTGGCGAGGAGCAAAATGTCGGCACCGCTCCCCACCCCAGAAAAAGGAGAACGGGGCCGAATGGAGAAGAGTGGTGGCAAGGAGAGGAGCGGGCGGGTTGATCGCATCTTCGCACGGCCTGACCGCGAGCACCGCCTTGGGCAGCCCCAGGACCGAGCCTCCTGGGCTCCAAGAGCCGAAAACAAAGGGTGGGAGGAAGAGGAACTCGTGTCTCGATAAACACGAGGTTGAAAAGGCGATAGGTCGAGGGATTTGGGCTCCAAGAACTTTCTCAAACCATAAATTTTCAAAAGCAGTGCTGAAGCCAGGAAACCTGAGCTGGCTTTTGGAGATATATTATCTCAGGAGCAGGCAGGGTCAGCTCTTGGCCTCCTCCCTGATCCCCACCTTGTCGTCGTTACGGCCACGGTCTCGGCTCGTACGCGCTTGAGCCTGCGCCTGCGCCTGGGTGCTCGGAGGGGTCTGGGCTGCGGCTCCGGCCACCGGCTCAGCCCTGGGAGGACAGGGGGATGCGCCCCCCGGGAGCCTGGCACCCCCCCCGCCTCGGCGGGCAGAGGTTTCTAACCCAGACAAGGCTTTTTTTTCTGGGTTTGGGGTTTTTTTAAAGCAGAAGAGGTAGCTGTCATCATCCGATGTGCAAAATGAGCCCTTAACGCTTGCCTGAGTCATTTGAACTGGGATGTACTGGGGTGTCAGTGGGAAGAGGTGGCCAGGCTGAGGCTGCAGCCACTGAGGTGTGCTGGGGCGATGCTGGCCCCATCGCTGTGCCGACGCTGGCCCCATCGCTGTGCTGACGCTGGCCCCACCACGGTGCCTTCCCCGCGGCTGCCAGGCTCAGCCTGGCCCAAAGGGCTCCCTGAGGCTGCCCAGAAAAAAACCGTAGCAAGTGCAGAGACAGCAATATGATTTTTTGGGGTGTTTTTTTCTTTTTCTTTTGTCGTTGCGCAGCACTGGGCAGTGGCCCTGGGGCAGGACGTGATGCTTACGCCCAGCTGAGTGAGCAGGAAAAATAAACCCCAGCGGATGGTTTGACTCCATGGGATTGCTCGGTAACGCAGCACCGGGGGAAAACCCAGCCCCGGCCCCTCTCCCTTCCCGGTGCTTCCAGCCCCGCAGCCCAGCGAGGGCCCAGCCTCAGCGTTCTTGCTGCTGACTGCCCTCCCTAGAGCTGCTGGCGGTTTTGGGGGGGGTCACGGCAGGGGAAGGTGACGCCGAGGCGGGCAGCGAGCGCCGTTCCCATGCGCAGCAGCAAACAGCTCAACCACTCGCCGTGAACAAATTGCTCCAGCTCGGAGTGCGGGAACGCTGCTCCCCCCGGCCAGGGCACGCTCCCCGTGCCGGGGACACGGCCAGAGGATGTGGGCTGGGCTGGGAAAAATTCTGCTTTGCTCTTTAATTGCCCTGTGTGTAAAGCCTCTCCTGGCCGCTGCTCCGGAGCGGTTTGGGTGTCCCCGTCTCCCCCAGCGCACGGCCCCGGCAGAGGTGGTGCTGGAGCTGCAAGGGACGGCGTGGGACCGGCGGTGGCTTGGGAGGGCTCCAGGGGGACATGCCTGCGTCCAGGAGGGGCACGCGGAGGCAGAGGTGGTTTTCATCTCTGCCTGGGAACGCAGGCTCTGGGAGGGAGGCGCGGTCCGGCGGCGGGAGCCTTTGCTGGGAACCGGCGGCGCTGGGGTTTATCGAGGGTTTGCCAGCTCTCTTGGAGACCGAGGGGAGCCCATCGCCGCAGCCACGGGTCTGGGACCAGCAGCTCCTGGGAGGCGCTGGGCAGGTCGAGCGCACGCCGCTTGCAGGCTGAGCGTTGCTCAAACCCTGGGCAGGTTGGGGGGAAAAGCCCCCTTCGCGCTTCCCGCGGTTCGTTTCCCCGCGTCCCGTCGCCTTTTTTGCATTTGCTTTCTGTGCCTGCTCGGCAGCGAGTTCTCTGGCAGGAGCATGCACGGAAACAGTTCATTTCAAACCTAATCTGGCCCGAGAACTGGTTATTGAAATGATTTGATGAATAATTTAGGGTAACAATTAAAGTAAAAAAAAAAAAAAAAAAATCATAAATAGCTCATGAGCAACTCACCCAGCGGAAGAGAGGCAAAGGTTTGTCTGATAAGTGCTTTGCTACCAATTAGTCACAGCCTGGCCCTGAGCCCGGCCGGTCCCCAGCAGGGACGGTGGCTGCTGCCCCCCGCGGCCCCCGCTGCCGGGCTGCCCCGCGGTGCGGGCACGGCGAGCTGGGCAGCGAGCACTCGCCACGCGGGCGACCTCCTGGCGGAGGGAGAGTGGCTGAGCCCGCCGGGACCTGGGGCTTGGGCTGCCCCGAGACCTTTGGTGAGTTTGCCAAACACAGCTGCAGCCCGGCAGAGGAGCCCCGGGGGCGCGCGCAGCATCACCGGGGGGAAAGATGCTTGAGGGTCCTGGTCGAGTCCTTCTTTCGCCCAAGGACGTGTCCCACCGAGCCGGGGGGACCCCCAAACCCGAGCACAGATGTCAGCTGGAAGGAGAGCCAAGGGGTGCCTCTGTGGGGTGCTCCCCTCCTCGCCCGCTGCCTCCCCAGGGCCCCGGACAGCAAACACTGCAACAACAAGAACAGAATTAAGTTTTATTTGAGCTGAAACAAACTGTTTCCTGGCTGCTGAAATGACCCGTTCTCCCCCTCCCCAACCCCGGGTTTGTCTCAGATCAAAGTGCTTTGCTCAAAATGAAACAAAATATTTCAATTCCCTTTTGGATCATTTTTGGTGAAAGAAGCAGAGGAGCCGTGAGCGAGCAGCCTGATTAAAACGTTCGGCGTTCTTGCTCCGTGCTTTTTCCAGGGAGTTTGCGCCTCCCTTGCCGGGGTGGGAGCGGGTGCCCCAGCACTGCGGGGGGCAGGAAGGGGCAAGCTCTGCCCCAGTCCCCCCGGATGATGTGGGGTGTCCAGCGAAACCTGGCGAAGGTCCCACCTGCAGGGACACCTTAGCCCCCGCTGCCGGTCCGTGGGGGATGCCTGTCCTGGGGGGAGGGTTGCCATTAAATCCCCCAACAGGCAGAAAGTTAAAGACCAGGGCCACGCACGAGCATCCCTCTGCCAGATGGCTTTGTCTCAATTAAGGAGGAAGAAGCGGGAGAGAACAGGCGATTAATTAGCCGGGAGCGCCGGAGGGGCGACAGCGAGCGAGCGCTGCTGCATCCCCCGGAGCAGGGCAGCCCCCGCGGGGGTCGGGACACGCCACGACGCAGCCCCGTCCCCCGCAGCCCCATGGGGGGGTCAGGGCCATCCCTTCTCCTCCAGCACAGGCACCAACATCCCTGCTCGGCCCTCAGCGCGCCCCTGCACCCCCCAGCCCCGAGGATGGGACCTGTCGCAGCGGGGGCAGACGGTGCCGCCGTGCCTCAGTTTCCCCAGCTGTGCGATGCAGGCGATAAGAGACCACGGAGCCAGTGCTTGGCAGAAGGCGCCGTGCCCGACACAGGAATGTTTTCTGGGAGCCGGCATTTCGGCAGGAAGTTTTCGGAGCTGTTTCGAGTGCAGATAGAAGATGGCACTTCAGCTTTCTCTGCCAGCGTCTCACCCTTCCCAAGGTGAGGGACAGAAACCTTGGACGAGCTTTTTATTTTCCAAGCGGTTTCAAGTTTTCTGTCCTGACGTGGGGTTAAAAACCAAAGCAAACCAAACAAAATGTGAGATTCTGGAGTTGCCCAGCGAAAAGAAACCCTGTTCCTGGACCAGCCTCACTCGCTGGTGTTCAGGGAGCACCATTACATGCAGGGAAGGTACGAGGAGGAGGAGGAGGAGGAAGATGCCCAGCTCGGCAATGCCTCTGGAAGAGAACAGGGCATTTTCCCGGGTCATTTCTCCCCTTTATAGCACGGCATTTTGCACTGCGGAGAAATTATGGAATTCAGATGGTGACGGCCAAGAGCAACCAACCCTCTCTGTGGGGCTCCCTTAGCAGCCTCGGGCACGGAGATGGGGTTTGGGACCTGGGGAGGGGGGGGCTGGCCCTGCTGCCCCCCTGCCTGGCCTGGCGCGGTCTGGGCACGGGGGCCAGGCAGCAGACGGCACGTTCGCAGGCATTGCCAGGCTGAGGGTTTATGTAGATTTATGTTAAAATATTCCTGCGTCTTCGCTCCACGTTTATTTTTATTGATTTGCAAATGCAAACCTTTGTTCTGCGAGCAGCCCGTAAGCCTGACGGTATGTCAGTAACTTCAGGCTGAACATTTTAATATTGTCTTCCTCCCCCCATCCCCCAGGCAGCTCAGCCTGGCACCAGAGAAATGCCAGAGAGCCCTAGCCCTGTCCCTGTCCCCTGCACCCTGTCCCCTGCACCCCTGTCCCCTGTATCCCTGTCCCCTGCACCC
>JADKXX010010605.1:0-34353 GCA_017310255.1 Butorides virescens
GAGGAGGGTGGCCATGTCCCAGAGGAGGGTGGCCATGTCCCAGAATAAAGGTGGCCATGTCCCAGGAGGAGGGTGGCCATGTCCCAGGAGGAGGGTGGCCATGTCCCAGAAGAAGGGTGGCCATGTCCCAGGAGGAGGGTGGCCATGTCCCAGAAGAAGGGTGGCCATGTCCCAGAGGAGGGTGGCCATGTCCCGGGAGGAGGGTGGCCAGCCGTGTCCCTTTCCCTTGGTCACACCCCGAGGGTGCCAGCAGGTAGGAGCGGGGTGCGAGGGGCGTGCTGGAGGCACCTCCCCAGACTCTGCATCTCCATCAGCCGGTTGCTTCGCCTGTTGTGTAGCACCCCATGGCAATTTGGCTTTGCAAGCGCGCAATCCAGAGCGCCAGGGCTTCTGCCCCTCTCCTGTCTCTTCTTTCCCTTTTTCGGCTGCGCTCTGTTCTGCCCCATCCCTCTGTTCTCGGCTGCTTTCCCCTCCGCCCGGGATGGCACCGTCCCTTCGCAGTGCGGCGGCCCCGGGGCTCCTCTGGCCAGCAGATGTTCCTGGCAGGTAGGAGGTCTGGGGCTGGTTTGCTGACAAGTCAGGACCACACATCAGGGCTGGCTCCTCGCTGCCCTGCGCTCGCCGAGGACAGCCTGCCTTGGCCGGGGGCCCGGCGAGCCACCGCAGGACCGCGGCC
Organism: Butorides virescens; assembly: GCA_017310255.1. Taxonomy (NCBI): domain Eukaryota; kingdom Metazoa; phylum Chordata; class Aves; order Pelecaniformes; family Ardeidae; genus Butorides; species Butorides virescens. The sequence continues at coordinate 677 of JADKXX010010605.1, forward strand.
ACCCCAAACCCCAGCGAGTTCAGCGCTCAGATGGATCGCTGGTGCAATAACAATAATAATAATAATAATAATAAAAAAAAAAAAGCAGCAACCCAAATCCTGTCTGCCTGCGAAACAAAGACGCAACAGAAGATGAAAGGCCCCCTTGGTGGGGGCAGATCCAAAGCCTCGCGCCCCGGAGCAGCAGGGTCCCTCCCGGGTGCTGTCCTGGTGGGATGCTCAGGCAAACCCTCACCCCCTCCCAGCTCCGGGGTGCTGCAGAAGACAGAACCCACGAGGCAAACTCCTCTCTGTCTGGGACGGGTGCCAGGCTCACCACATCCCAAGGGATATTCCCCTGCTCCCCATGGTGCTGCGCTGGACCTCGAGTGCCTGGCAAGACGGCAGCTGGAACAGGAATAGTGTCAAAGCCAGAAGGATGCAAAAAAAAAAAAAAAAAAAAAAAAAGCATTTCCAGGGCCCCTGCCATGGGAGGATTAGAGTAAAACCCACGGATTTCTCCATATTTTCCTGACCCAAAGTGCTGAGTTTGTTTTGCTGTGATTTATGGGATCCTGTTACTCGCTCTTTGTGAATAGCAAGACAGTCACTGGGGATTTATTAAAACATTCACAAGTCCCAAAACTCTGTCAGATTTTTGCATGAGTAATAATTTGCCTGAAAATTTGGAGGAGAAGGCAAGTTACTTGCTACTCCTTGTTCATTACCCCGGCCGCCGGGAACGCTCCCAGCACCCAGGCGGGGAGCGGGCGGGAGGGCACGTGCCTTGGCCGGCCAGCCCCGCGCGAGGAGCAGCCCAAAGCCAAAGCCAACACTCCGCAAGCGACCCGGCGGCCACGCGTTCTCCCTCCCAGCCATTCGGGGGGGCTAATAGGGGGCTAATGGGTCCCCGAGAAGAAAATCAAGCCCAGGTCACAAACATTTCGCTTCTCCCAGCGGGGGCCGGGCTCGCCACCAGCAGCGCCCACCTCCAGCAGATGCCCAGCTCCGTCTGGCATGAGAGCCGACCCACGGCTGATTTTCCACCACCTTAAGCTCTAAATCAACACCAAACAGACCTACATTAAAATAACGTTAAGAAACAATCCAAACCATCAGGGGAAGGAAATTCCTTTTTTTTTTTTTTTTTTAATTCAGAGCCCTGGCAAACAAGCAGCTGAGATCAGTTCCCAATTAGGTGCTTTTGGCCTCGGCGAGCGATGAGAAATGACCTCGCTGAGTTCCGCCGTTTCCCCCAGCCCCTCGCAGAAAAGCCCTTGCAAACCTGGGGGCTGGGGCTGAGAGCTGAGGGGCTGAATTCCTCTTTGCTGCAATGGGAGGCTTAACGCCCCCCTTTGCCCCCCCTGGCTCCAGCAGACCCTTCCGAGACCCTGCCAGCACCCTGAGGCTGGGGCCCCCGCTCCTCGCCGGCTGGGCTCGAGGGGGCCACGGGGCTGAGCAGGATGGGGCTGAGCATCGCAGACCCCCGGGGAAGGTCCATCAGCCACGGGCGGTCGCTGGCAGCCACTTCCCCCCCCTCCATCAGCAGCAAGGCAGGCTCCTCGTGCAGAGGGGCTGATATCAAATAGTCACTTATTGGTTTTAAAGAGACAATTAATGGTTTTGTCTTTCTCGGGGAACAAGACGCTGAGCACTGCCCTCATTAAATCTTACCTGGGGTAAAAATAGCATCCCCCAGAGCAGCCCCTGCCTCTGCGCTTTGTGTTCTCCCCCCCTTTCCGCTCCGGGCTGCTAAACGCAGTCGCTTTCAAATACCTGCCGCAGAGGCGACAGCCTTCTCGCGATGGCTGGCCCGACCCCCGGGGAAAGCAATTTGGAAAGCAACCGGAGGAAAAGGTGCTCGAGAAGCGAGGATGCGACGGCTTGCGCGCGCTGGCTCACCGGCGGCGCAAGCCACGCTTCCCAGGGCTGGAAAGGCTGCCCGCGGCCGGCCCTGCCAGGGAATTCTGTTGGAAAAACAGGCCAAGGGAAGGCTACAAAATAAATAACCGCGCTCGCCCGAATAGCAGCAGAAGGGGCAGCAAACCGAAATGAAAGCGCCGAGCAAAGCTGTTGTGTCTAAGAGGGATCCTGACCCCTGCTCCCAGCTCCCCGCTTCCATGTTTTCCTGACTTCAGCACTATTGTGGGCAGATGCCTTTGGATATGATTTATTTGTTTGCCTTGGCATCCAAACAAGGAGTCCTGAGGCCAGAAGAGGCTATGGAGAGCCCGCTTCCGAGTCCTCCTTCCCTCCCAGCCGGCGCGCGCTGCCCCGAGCGCTCTGCCCAGGGCTTTGCTACGCCGGCGGGGGGACCGCGGCAGGCAGCAGCCCACGGTCTTAAAACAATGCACATGGCTGGCCCGCGGCCCCGGCGCTGGGCTCTGTATTACTCCAACTGTCAGGGAAATGGGGCCGGATTCAGGCGAGGAAAGCCCCGCCGTCCAAACCCATCGATGCCTGCATCCCAACAAGGGCAGCCCGGGGCTGCTTGCTAAATTCCCCTCTTAGGATCCCGGATGCCCACGCGTGCAGGGGCAAGGTCCCCTGCTCTCCAGGTGGCCGGGCTGCCACCAAAACCTCGCCAGCTCTCCAGGCGGCCGGGGCTGCCGGGCTTGGCCCAGCGGCGCGCTCGGAAACGCCTCCAACAGCTTTTTGGTGCCGTTCCAAAAGCCTTTGTTTTTTTTCCCAGCTTTTTGCTGTTGGATTGCAGAGGATGATTTAAAGCCAGAGCCAGCTATCTACCAGAATGAAACCGTTTCACAAATTGCAAGGCCAAAGGGACCATTAGATTACGCAGTCCAACCTTCTGCACCAGACAGGCCAGCTCTACTCTCTCTCATTAGTGCCTCAATGCCGCTTCCTTCTGCCGGTCGCTTCTTTTCCTCTCCCAGACACCACGGTTCTCACCCTCAGCTGGGTCCGAGACAGAGGAGAAAGAAAGGCACCTCGGGCAAAAAAAAAGCTGTCACCTCGGAGGCTTCACGGCGTAACAGCTTCAGGTTCCCAGGGCGCCGCTGTGGGTCTGTCCCCCACCCTACCCGTGTTTCTCACGCTCACGTGGGGCTCGGAGGTGAGCGCTGGGGTGGAGCTGGGCTCTGGGGGAGATGTCCCTGGGGAACACGGGGGCACGATGCGCTCATGCTGGCAGAGGTCCATGGCCATGTAACCCCTGATTGCAAGGCAGGCTCAGCTTCAGCTTCTCATCATCCTTCAGGAAAGGCTGAGGGAGCTGGGCTTGTTCAGCCTGGAGAAGAGAAGGCTGAGAGGGGACCTCATCAACACCTACAAATATCTCCAGGGTGGGGGTCACCAGGACGCAGCCAGACTCTTCCCAGTGGTGCCCAGTGCCAGGCCAAGGGGCCATGGGCACAACCTGAAGCAGAAGAGGTTCCAGTTGAACGGGAGGAAGAACTTGTTGAGTGTGAGGGTGCTGGAGCCCTGGCCCAGGCTGCCCAGGGGGGCTGTGGAGTCTCCTTCTCTGGAGATCTTCAACCCCCGCCTGGCCGCTGTCCTGTGCCCCCTGCTCTGGGTGACCCTGCTTGGGCAGGGGGGTGGCACTGGGGGAGCTCCCGAGGGCCCTTCCAACCCCTGCCATCCTGGGATTCTGGGATTCACCTGCGTGACACCCTCTGCAAGGCCAGTCCCGCTTGGGGACCCTGGTTTCTTGCGGGTCCAAGGTCTAGAGGGAGCAGAATCGTGTCCTGCTATGCCGGGTGAGGCTGCAGAAACAACTCCAAGTGCAGCGCAGCGGTCACCAATGGCTCCCCCATCTTCTGGCTCACCAGAGACAGAGGATAAACGCCCACGGGGGCTCAGCGGGTTGGGCTGCGGCGGGAGCACGCCTGCCCCAGCGTCCCTGCGCACATCCTTGCTCCCTGCCTGGCTCCCTGCCCTGCAAACCCAGCCCCGGCACACGGCAGCCCGAGGCGCAGCCCTCCCCACCGCCAGCCCATGCTTCCTGGAAGCGGCGTCACGTAGCTGGGAAATGTATAGATATTTCTCTTCCTCTCTCCACAGCGTCCCCTCTCAGCTCAGGAACGTGACGTTGAATTTTCTGCCTAGAGCAAGCTGCTCTGTTTGAACAGGTCTCTGCATTCCCCAATCACTCACCATCTCCGCTGCACGAGATTTATTGACTTTTATTTATTTATTTTGACTTAGTCATTTTTCATTTGGGACAGAGCAATGTGCCGAGTGAAGACGGCCTGGGAAGCCCTCTGCGTGAGTCACGGCCTTCAGCCTTTGAGCTGCTTTGTTTCCTTTGGTTTAATCTCTCGACTGCAGTAAACACACTGGACAAAGCTCTGCTTGTTCGGGGCCGGAGGGGCTGGTGCATCGGGGGGGGGTCAGATAACGGGGTCCGGCCGTGGGTGGGAAGGAGCAGAGCGGAGCCTTTCTGCATTGGTGGCTCAGGATCCTCTTCCACCGCCTCCGGAGATGGTCACGCCCTGGTGATGCTGAGACCCCGCTCCTTCTGCGGCTCTTCTGGCACCGTTGGACAAGTTGAGGCTCGGGACATCAGGAATTCACGCTCCCAAGCCATGTACCAGGGTGCTCGTTCACAGCCCATATGGGAAACATGAATTTTGGCTCCCGGAGTTGCGGTGGCGCTCCCAGCCTGTTCCTCCAGCTCCCACTCATCCGTTCCCTTTCAGGCTTGAGCGCCGCCGGCACAGGCTGCTGCTGAAGGGGGCTGGTGGGTGGCTCACGGGGAGGCTGCAGGGCTCGCCGGGGGCCAGGAGACTTCCCTGGCCCTTCTGCTCCTCGGGGGGCGGCTGGCTGGTGCACGACGATGGGGTGGGGGCTGGACCCGCGGCTCCGGGGCGTGCAGGGGGGGTTCCACGCCGTTGCTGCGGCTCCCAGCGCCCGTGCCGGCCCCTGGCGAACGCCTCCAGCCCGCGCTTCCCCGCTCCCTTCTCCCAGAGCAGCTGGCGGGGGGGCTGTCCCCACGCGGCTGGCTGCTGGCGAGGGAGCGGTGCTGGGAGAGCCTCTTCCAGATGTGCGCAGCTGCCCGCAGGCTCCGGCCGCTCCATCGCAGCGCCGGCCTCGCCGGGTGCCAGGCTGCGCGGGGAGGCGGGGGGAGCGGTCGAGGGGACGGAGTCGGCGTCTGTCAGGCCATGGTGTCACCTCGTCACACGTGGCGGGGCCGTCGGGATGGGAGCCAGAGCCGGCCGCGGTGCCGGCCAGAGCGGGCGCGTCCCCAGCGTGTCCCCCTGGGGGGGTGCCCTGCCTGGTTCTGGCGAAGTCCAGCGAGCGGCGGTTCCAGTGCTTCCTCTGGAGCCTCCAGCCCGATGAGCTGCCCCAGCCAAGAGTTCCCTGACTCATTCTTGCCCTGACGCTTCTGGTTTTGCCCTGCGCCTGTCACCGCTCCCCTCCACCAGACCCCTGCGGGTACCAGCACCCCTCCGCCTGCCTCCTCTCTCCCCCGCTATGCTCACGAGTTGGGGTGTTGGTGCCCCCCACTATGCTCACGAGTTACGGGGTTGGTGCCCCCCACTATGCTCATGAGTTGGGATGTTGGTGCCCCCCGCTACGCTCACGAGTTAGGGGGTTGCTGCCCCCGGCTATGCTCAGAAGTTAGGGGGTTGGTGCCCCCCCATGCTCACGAGTTAGGGGGTTGGTGCCCCCCACTACTCTCACGAGTTAGGGGGTTGGTGCCCCCCACCACGCTCACAAGTTAGGAGGTTGGTGCCCCCCCCATGCTCATGAGTTAGGGGGTTGGTGCCCCCCACTACTCTCACGAGTTAGGGGGTTGGTGCCCCCCACTACTCTCATGAGTTAGGGGGTTGGTGCCCCCCCCACTCTCAGGAGTTAGGGGGGTGGTGCCCTCACCGCACCCCCGACCCTGCCAGGCTGGCACTGCCCTCTGTGTTTCCAGCCCAATGCTCCCGGCGAGCGGCGCTGTTGACTCCACCGCCGGCCAAGGCTGCCGGGGAAGCAGCAGCCGGGCTGGGGCTGAGCAGCGCTAACACGGCCCCTCCGTGCTCCGGAGCAGCCACCCTGGCACAGCCCTGCCGAACACCCCGGAGGGACGGATTCCGCAGGGCAGGGGCTCATCTGGATCCACCTTGTTGCCCCAGCAAACGCAGCACTCACCTGCAGGTCGCTCCATCTCCCACGGCAGCTTTCCAGGGTGCTGGGCAAGGAGCCCGTACCTGGGATGCTCTGCTCCTGCCACAGGCAGGGACATGGGTTAGATATCCCTACCGGAGGAACAAGTGATCATGATTTTTTTTTTCCCTCCCTGCTTGAAATGGCTCCCAAAAGAAGTGTCCCACTAATAAAGCATCGAAGACATTGCCCATGTCTTCTCCTGAAAATTGGCTGGGTGGGAACAAAGCGGGGAGAGCAAAGCCGGGAGAGCAAAGCCGGGAAACCCCCCCCTGGATGCAGTGCATGGGGCTGGGCACGCGTGGGTGCGGAGGAAGGAGACACTCATCATCCCCTCGTGGAAAAGAGCCCCGGGAGGAACTTCTGGGCTTCACCCGGTGCCGAGGCGCGGGGCGGAGCAGCGAGGGACCGGGGCAGTCCAAGCCGCTTCCTGTGGCTTTGCCTCGGCCGCAGCTTTGATCTATTTTTAAGGAAAACTGCTGAAAAGCAGGGAACCGGGTGGCTGGCAGCGGCCGGGCGATGGGAGGCCAAGGGGGGAGCGGGGCTGGGCCCAGGCGCCTCCAGCCCCCAAAGACAACCCCCCCATCCCCTCCCGCACCCCCTGCCCGGGGAGGAGCAGCGCCGGGCTCTAAGCCACCCCCTTGGCCAGCCGGAGCCCCGTTGCTTCGGCGGTTTGGGGGTTCATTTTTTGTTTTAATCGCATTAGGGAAGGATGCGTTTGCTTCTTCATCTCCGGTTGTTGTGTCCCTCGGGAACCCCTCGCTCCAGCCCCTTTGTTTGCCAGCAGAAAATGCTTCCACAAGCGGAGCCTGGCCGAGAAATCCTGGAACAGGCTGTAAATCTGGGAGGGCGGCCGATTGCCGCACACCTGCCTGCTGCTGGCGTGCAGCTGGGAGAGGGGAGAGGGGGGACCTGCGGGTTGCTTGGTGGCTTTTTTTCTTCTTTTTAATAAACCTAGCCTGACTCTCATTCAGCTTTCCAAAGGCAATGGTGTTGCTGCAAAGCGGGAGGCAGCGGCAGCCCTGGGCGGTGGCGTTCCCACCGCCTCGAGGAGCAGAACCCTGGGCTGGGTCCTGCGTCCCCCCCGGGGGGCAGACGGTGAAAACTGGATGAAATAACAGGGGTTAGGGGTGATGGCCCCCGCGGGAACGGGGGCTACGGGACCAGGAGGGGCTCTCCAAGGGCTGGGATCCCCACCCCGGGACCTGAGCCCCGGGCACGCTGCGGGGAGGGCTCAGCCCAGCGTGTGCGGTGGCTTCTTGGGCAAGCGGGGGCTGGTGGGGACTAACGGGGCCAGAGCAGAGGAAAATGAACTTCACAGCAGTGCCTGCCTGGGGGATAGGACCTCGGGGTGGGGTTTGGTTGTGACCACCCCAAACAAAAGGAAAATGGTGTTTGTTTGGGGGTTTTGGTGGGGTTTTTTTTAACTGTGTGGGAATAAAACCCTAATACAGCAACAGCAATAGGTTTCAAACAAAAGATTTTTATTTAATTGGCATCTTTCTGCCACAGGAAAGGCAAAGAAATCTGTGCCGAATTGCAGACCCTAATAAAAGCCTCGTTTTTGGGAGTGATTCATTAACTTTACTGGGAGCGCGTTTAAAAAATAATTTAAGAAAGAAAAGAAAAAAGGGCCAAGATTTCCTGTGCCTGCCTGTAATATTAAACCTGCTTAAGCTACGAGGAGACGCCTGTGGATGTAATTGCACGTTTCCAAAAGCCTGCGTCCGCACCGCCGGCTCCGAGCGGGCTCTGAAGCTGCAGCGGTTTCCCCAGCTGCAGAGGGGGCAGGAAAGGGGGGGGAAATTCTGGTGGGCAGCATTTCTGTCCCCTTTTATTTTCCCGGGGTGTGTAAGAGGCAGCGTTGTTCCTTTGCCCACCTCTCTCTGTCCTGCATCCGGGCTAAGCCGCGGAGATGGCCACAAGCCCCCGTGGTCGGTGGCCCCAGCGCATAAGCTGCTTGCTCAAGCTGTGGTTGCCTTCCCAAACTGGGGGGCTGCTGCGGTTCGGGGGTTTGCTAGGCACCCCCCGCAAATATTAATGAGGGAAAAACAATCAGCCCTGATGCGACGGCGCTGGCTCTCTGGTCCCCGAAACGCTGGGCATGGGGAGGGCAGATGCCAGCCCAGCCCCACCATCGCCCGGCTCCGCTCCCGGGAAGGGCACGCGTGCAGCGGCGCCGTCCCCTTTCAGCCAAGGAGGAAATTTTCAACAGAGGGGTTGGGGTGGGATTTTTTTTTGTTGTTGTTGTTGAAAAATGCTGATGCATGGAAATCAAAACCTTTTGTGGACGCACAATGATTGCAACGCAGACCTCGTCGGTGAGATTTCCTCAAGCGCGGGGCGGAATTTCTCATCACAACGAGCGAGGTTGGCTCCAAAGCCCCGCTCTGCCCCATCCTCAGCATCTCCGGCTGATGCTGCCATGGTCGCCCCCCCCGTGGCCCGGCGTGCAGAGGGACGAGCCACGCGGCAGCGTGCCCGTGCGGGAAGCTCGGAGCCAAGGCTCATCAGCCTTGAAGAGGGGGGCTGCGGGGTGGGGGGAGCCGAAACGGGGTCCGGGCAAAGGCAATGGCTCCTCTCCGGAGCACGGGAGGGGCGGCGGGAGGGGACGGGCCCAGCACCCCCCCGAGCTGTGTCTACATTTTCCTCCTTCCACTTGAATGAACAATTGCACTCGGCTGAATCACCGGAGGGGAAAAAAGAAGCCACTGACACCCTGTAGTTAGCAATGAGAAAGCTAAATATAGCTCTTACGCTGGGCTGTGTGATAGAGAAAGGAAAAAACCGAGTAGGCATGATGCTCAGTCACTCCGGTTAATCTGATTACACCCAAAAAGATTAAAGGAATATCACCCATTTCCCTGTGCTCTCCCTCCTCCCCGGGTGTCTTGCAGGGGTCTGTACCGACCCCACCGGCCCCCCAGCCCCCAGGCCAGGTCCTCTCCTGGGGTCCCCTGCCTGGCTCCTGGTCCAAGAGCCGTTGCCTCCTGCGGTGCTTCCCCGATGGGTGCCAGCCCCCCATCCTCCTCCCACCCCTCCCACCCCTCAAGCACGCCTTCCTCATCCGATGCTCCCAGGCCCGGGTTCAGCCTTCCCTGCTATCCCCGCTCCGCTCCGTGCCCCCACCTTCTTCTGCCCGGCCCCAAATCCCACTCCTGTCCCCTCGGGCAGCCAGGGCCATGCTGAGAGGTGGGGAAGGACAGCGTGGGCTCCATGGGCAGGGAGGGACCCTCGGCTGAGCCACAGGCTGCGAGCTTTTTTATTCAGAGGCTCTCCAAGTCAATCAAATTTGGGGCAGATTCCCACAGAAAAGGCAAAAGGCGTATCTGCAACAGCGCTGCCTCTCGGAAACCCCTGAGCGTCTGTTCCACATCGTGGGAGAGCACCAACTTCTCAATAGGATAAAATAAATATAACTGGAAGTCGAGGTGTTTTTTTTTTTTAATAGCAATACAGGGGGTTTGGGGTGCCCGCGCGCTCGGCAGTGCCTGTGCGTGGAGCGGGCCGTTTCGGCAGTTCTGCCTCGGGCTGATACCAAATGTGGGGAACTGCAGCCCCATTGCTTCAAGTCTGGCAAAGCTCCGCAGGAGGGGCGGCCGAGCCTCCCGATGGGAAGGGTCAGGCAGACTCCGTCAGGAGCCGTGGCACCATGGAAAGGTCTGGGCGCTGAACCCCGGAGAGCTGGCACGGCAGCACCGCGGGCTCGCGCCCTCCTTCGCGTTCAGGTGGTGCAGGATTTGTGGGGTTTCATCGCATTGTTCCACTCCTTTTTATTTTTCCTTCCTTCCTTCCTTCCTTCCTTCCTTCCTTCCTTCCTTCCTTCCTTCCTTCCTTCCTTCCTTCCTTCCTTTCTTTCCTCCTTTCTTCCTTTCTTCCTTTCTTCCTTTCTTCCTTCCTTTTGTCCTTTCGTCCTTTCATCCTTTCGTCCTTTCGTCCTTCTTTCTTTCTTTCTTTTTCTTCCTTTCTTCCTTTCTTCCTTCCTTTCGTCCTTTCGTCCTTTCTTCCTTTCTTCCATTCTTCCTTTCTTCTTTCTTTCTTTCTTTCTTTCTTTTTTTCTTTCTTCCTTTCTTCTTTCTTTCTTTCTTTCTTTTTTTCTTTCTTCCTTTCTTCCTTTCTTCCTTCTTTCTTTCTGTCTTTCTGTCTTTCTGTCTTTCTGTCTTTCTTCCTTCCTTCCTTTCTTTCTTTCTCTCTTTCTCTCTTTCTCTCTTTCTCTCTTTCTCTCTTTCTTTCTTTCTCTCTTTCTTTCTTTCTTCCCCCCCCCCCGCCCCCCCAGTTTCTGGCTCTTGCGGCTGCTTGGCTGGAGTGGAGCACGCCAAGGTTTGGATGACAAATCGCCTTGTAGCATCTGCTCGGAACTGATAAGACGGGAGGCCGATAAGCCCCGCGCTGCTCCCGCTGGACGGAGGAGGGGTGCCTTTGGCCGGGGACGGGGGGCTCCTTCCCCCCACTGAATCCCGAAGCTGCCGCATCCCAGGCATCGAGGCTGGGCTCCAGCCAAGCGCCCCAAGTTGGAAAATCAGGCCGAGGGTTTGGGAGCCTTGGGCAGCCTCTGCCTTTGAGTGTGGTGTTTTCTTTCCAGGCTGTTGACTATTTCCCGAGGTTAAGCACATATGTAAAAGCAAACCACAGCCCCAACCAGTCATTCTGCCTTCAGTAAGTGTCTGCAGTTTTTTGGAAGAGATAACAATGCTGTCTTTGTTTCCTCCTCCCTTCCCTCCCTCCCCGCCTCGCTTTTTTTCGGTTCCCTCTCTCCTAGCATGTAAACCATGATAGCAACGATATTTCATTCCACAAATAGTCTGGGAAATGGGGCCGAGCACGTGGGGAGGGCGATGGGAAGGCAAATGCCAGTTTGAACCAAAGAGACAGGAAAGTCTGCTGAGCGCGAGCTGCCCTCGCTCGCCCCGGCCGCCTCCGCAGGGTGACACGAGCTGGCGCGGTCTCTGCGCGAGAAGGCGTCGGGGTGGCCACCAACCAGCCCGTTTCACCCTCTGCGGTCTTGTTTTACAGGGGGTGTCACCACACCGCCCGCCCAGCGTTCATCCCTGCCTCTCCTCGGCTGAGCGATCGATCTGGCGTAAGAATCACGGCAGTCTGGGAGAGCAACTCCCTCTGAATCCTGCGGGCAAGGCTCTCCTCCGAGCCCAGCTGTTGTCCATAATAATAATAATTGTTTCTTAGAGAGGCCTCTGCGTCGCTTGAACGTGGTCCAGTGCGTTCCCTTGGTGCTAGAGCTCGGTGGGCTGCGTGGTCTGCGGCGCCTCGGGCTGGCCGTGGGAGCGGGGAGGGGGCTGCCCCGCCGCCGCCAGCCCACGAAATGGCTGCTGTGCAAGGAAGGATCTGGAGCGCATGGAGAATTAGGTCCAGCCGGAATCCTCAGGCGCGTGGGAGCCTTCCCAAAGAGCATCATCGCGCCCCTCTGCGTGAGCGACCGCCTGCCAGCCCCTGGCGGGGACGTGGCAGCCTGGACCAGCCCTGGCGTGGGGGCACGCCAGCCGTTTGGGCTCCCCCGACTGTCGCGGAGGTGATGCTCTGGTTGCTGCCCACAGGCGGAGACGAGGACGTGAGCTGGACCAGGCCTACGCCCGGGGATGACCGGGTGGATGCTCTCTGAACCCTCTTGCCAGGCCACCTTCTTCGCGGCGTGGAGACCCACCGTGCGGTGCTAAAGCCGGCCTGGCACCCTTCCAACGACGCCGGCTAGTTCAGCCCTGGGCTTTGGGTACTTGGGGTGGCCCTCTCACCCCAGCATCTCCAAAATTAGACTTTGGCTGCCCAGTGCAGACACCTAGCTAGCATATCTTTTAAGAACAGTTGATACTTGCACTGAGACGCGTTGTTGGACAAAATATCCAGTAGACTAAGGAGGAGTGGGGTTGTAGGGTGAGCGGGGTAAGGAGATGCTGCGCGTCGCTACGAGGGCTCCTTCGCCACCCCCAGAGCCACACCGGGCAGAGTCAGCCTAGAAGTGACCAAGGCCATGCTTAATCCAGAGCTGAACCACCCCAGAGCCAGGGGTTTCAAAGGCTGTGTCTTGATTTACACCTAAATCTCTTTTACATAGAATTAGGACACTTTGTCCTTGCTCTGCAGGCAAACGGTGTCGTGGGGACCTGGCGGGGCATGGAAGGGCATGGGAAAGGCTGGGTCCTGCCACTGGAGGGACACGGATGCATTTGGGTCTACATCCTGATCCAAAAGAAGGATGGAACCCTAACAGAGAAGTATCCCGGGCAAAAGACCTGTTGTCATCAGATGAAAATCTCAGTAAGCCAAGAGCTGCGACTTTGGCCTGAAATAAATCAATCAGTTCCTGAAAATAACAGCAATATTTCAATATGTCTCCTTTAATGCAATTTTTGAAATGTATCATGCTCCTGCCTTTGGAGGTCAGGCTTAATCGTTAACCACTCACTTTAAATGGGATGCTGTGAGCTCAGCCCCGGAGCTCGCCGCTCGCTAAATGCCGTGCCAGTAACCCCCCCCGGAACCCCCCGGCGGGACTGCCCCCTGCCCCGCTGCTGCCGGGGCCTGGGCTCCTCCAGACTGGGACCCGGCTGCAGGGGGAACGAGGAGCCTGGGAGAGGAGGTGTTGACAGAGGGACATGGAGAGGGGCGTGGGGGACCTCCCCACCCTCCGGCAGAGCGTGAACGAAACCAGGCTGGAGATGTTCAAACAAACATTCGGCCACGTGCCCCGTACCAGCACCCACCCCCTCCGGCCGGTGCGGCTGATCCCGGCGGGTCCTGGAGCTGCCCTCCTCGGCATCCCGCCGGTCTGCAGCGCCGATCGCGCTGGGGTTGTTTTCTTGGTTCCCGCTCTCAATTTTATGTGACAAAAAAACAGCTAATAGCATTTTTTTTTTATATTTTGTGTACTTGTTTTACTGGGACTCGTTAGCATCCTCTGCTATCACTGAAATCAAGCTTTTGCCTGCAGCTAGACCAAATTATTTTCTCTTATTAAAACAAACTTTTGGTTCACGTTGAGAGAAATGTCTTGGCATTTTTATTTTGCTGGAAATTTTAGCTTTTTATGGAAACCCAGAATCAATATTGGCATTGCCCGCAGACTGCACAATCTAGCTTCTGGTCAGGTCTGGCGTATCTGTTCCCACACAGAAAAATAATCCCACACTACTGACCAGCAGCAGCGCGGTCAGATCTAATGCATAAATACATTAAAGCAGCTACAGCATGAGCCACAGGGGCCTGAGTTTATTTGTCAAATAAAGAGCACAAAAATAAACAGATCTGCCATACATGTCAGCGACAGGGACGCAATCCGAGCGGGGCCATACTGGTTTAATTTCTGCCAGGCATTTAAAGCCCCCCTGCCCCCCCTGGAGGGTGCCCTTGGTGCCGGGGCGCACACGGGCTATGGGGATGCTCCGGTGTGGGACCACCCGCGGGGGGGGCGCTGGGACCCCCAGAAGCAGCAGGGTACCCGAGGAGGGGGAAGATGCTCGGGAAGGTTGGGGAGGAGAAGGGGGAGCAAAGGGGCATTGAGGCCAGCGAGGGGGGAACGGGGGCTCCCTCCGGACTGGCAGCTCTGCCAGGGTGGGTGCTCGCTGCCGGGAGCAGGGGCGTTACTCCAGCACCCAGAGATGTGTCTGACATTTTATTTATTAGAAATGGACCTTTTTCCATTCCCCTCTTCCCTGAAAAAAAAAAGAAAGAGAAAAAAAAAAAAACCCAACCCCTCTTAGGCTCATTAAAGGCAAATGTTCCCGCTTAGGAAAAACTGAGGTTTCTTTCACCCGCTGCTTATAAGAAACAGCAGAGAGCCGCGGTCTCCACATCCCCGTCCCCTCCTCCCCTCCCGGCACCCCCCGGGGGCGGCTGCGCCCCCACCACCCCACGGCTCCATCGAGCACGGTGGCGAGAGAACCCACGCCGGTTTGGCTCTCTCGGCACCTTCGGGCTGCGCTGTCCAGGAAAGCACCGGCAGCAGAGGATGCTCCGGCCTCTCGGCATCCCCTTCATCCTGGGATGCTCCGCGCTCTTGAGCAACGGGGGGGGGGGCGGAGGGGCTGCCCCAGCGCTCGCGGCTCCCAGGGCAGCGCTGGCGAAGGGCTGGGGGGGGCTCTGCAGAACGGCCGTGTCCCACCGCAGGGATGAGGCCAGGACCCCAGGATTTGGCCGGCTGTCCTCCCGTTTCCAAACCCCGATCCCCGTGGAAAGCCTGGGCCTCTGGGGGGCTGAGCTGATTCCCAACACCTGGAGCTGAACAAATGTCGGTGCTGTCTTGGGGACGCAGGGGGAAGGCGGGTTGGAATAGCCCCCCCCTGGAGGAGCCCAGCCGGGGTCCCCTTCTCCGGGTGGCAGGGCTGGGTGCTGAGCTGCCCGGCGGCTCGGGGGTGAGCCCATGGGGGTCTGGTGGGGCAGCAGCCCCCTCTGTGCAGCCTCTGGCCCCCTCCCAACGCCCCCAAGCACCAAAACTGTGCAGCGGATGGGAACGGGAGCTCACAGGGAGCAAGACCGGTACCGGGAAGGAGAAATCATGAGATCCCAGTTGGCAAAGGAGAAAAGTGGTCACAGATGAGATCTGAGCTGAGAAAGGGGTTGTGGGGGAAAGAAGTCTTTGGGAAAGGCCCCCCGCGAGGCGTCGGGGGGAGCGGGACACAGCCAGGGAGAGGGGCGAGCCGGGAGGCGGATGGGCAGAGGGAAGGGAAAGGCTCTGGGGGCATTTAAAAGAAATCTACCTCCATGGGGCATGAAAATAAGCTTTGTTTTAAAAAACAAACACGCAAACACATGTTCAGCCCAGCTAAACACAAACTCCCAAAGTTATTATTTATTATTTCTACTAAGGCAACATTCAAGGACTTCTTTGAGGCAGAAGGGGTTCCCTGTGTGCCGCTTTGAGGCAACAGGGAGCAGGAGACAGCCCTTTAGCAGGGATCAGACACCACAAATAAGAGCAAGGAGCACGAAGGAAGGGTGGGAGACCAAGGGAACGCTACCAAAAGGCTGCGTGTGTGCTCTTGCCAGCTATGTACACCCCAAGGGGCTTTGAATGCCCCATGCTCCAGCAGCCTTTAAACTTCCCTGTAAACCCAGCTTTGAGCAAGAATAAAGTGGAAATAAATAAAACCATTGCGATTAATAGAGCTGTGCCCCTCCCCTCCTTACCGTTCCTGCCCAAGCGCTCTTGCCAAGCGAGAGCTGTTCTCTCCCTGCGCCGAGCTTGCACCCCAAAGCCCCGGTGCTGGGAAATCAAGAGCTCACACCACCGCCAGTTCAACGTTGAAGTGTGATTGGGGTCAGGAAAGCGATTCCGCCAGGGGAAAAGGCAAAAAGGCATTCTGCCACCCCCGTCACAGCTCCTGCTCCCACGCTGCCTCCTCCGCAGCGGCGGCTGGCCGAAGCTGTGCCCCCCCTTGCCACCCGGAGCGTGGCTTCCCTGCCTGCCCCCAGCTCGGGGCGAGGGCTGGGAGTCGAGGTGGTTCCTCACGCCCCTTCCCACGCCATCCCACCGCCAAGGGGGGGGAAGATTTGGGGATGGCAGCCCAAGCCAGCCACGGGCCATGCGGGAAGCGATCGACTCCGTGCTGGCTCCAAGACCCGGGGGAGACAAGGGGGAGCCGCGGCGCCGAGGGGGGGCTGTGCCATTCGTTGCTTTTCTGCCCATAACCACGCTCTGTGCAAGCCCATTACCACCTGGGCACGCAAGGCACCAGCTTTGGGTGGCCCAGCAGCGATTAACGGGGAATTGTTCTGCTGCCCGCGTTGCAGGGTGAGAGTGGGAGCCAAGGGGGGGCACGGGGGGAGTCACGGTGCTGCTGTCTTGCCCTTCCACCAGCACAGCAAAACCTCCCTGCACCCATAGCAAAGCTCCCAAGGAAGCCAAGCAGAGGGTTTATTAAAAAAAAAAAAAACAACCAAAAACCCCTGTGATTATTATTTGTTATTTACCCTGCGCCTCGGGGCTGTTGAGGGCTGTACAAAAGGCAGAGGAAGAAATATTTCTTCCAGGTAAACAGCCGTCCCCACTGATGTCAAAATAGATTTTACTACCGACTTCAGAGGAGCCGGATCCCCACTCAGTGTCTTCTCAGCCTGCTTCACGCCGAGCGAGAAGCTTCAGGCACTCTGAAGGGGTCAGGCTCCTGCCGGGACAGGTATTTTTCTCGGTGGGAAGCAACCTGAACCGCTCACAGCTTTGCCGACGTTGTTCTCGGGGAAGAAGAGAGGAAGGAGCTTCCACGCGCGGTGGGTGGCACCAGGAAAGGGTTTCAGGGGAAGGAGAGCAGTAAGGAGGGGAGCAGGGGGCACAGGGGACGGGGGGGATGCGGAGGTGGGGGTGGCACAGGCTGGAGACCTGAGTGCCATGGGGAAAGCACGTGGCCCGGGAAGACCTGCGTGTGTTCTCAGGAGACTGAAATTTTGCCTATGATGCTGAGTTTTCCTTCTTATCAGTGACCTGCCAGCCCACAAAGGCTTTTTTTGCCTTTCTTCCCCCAGAAGCAGGAGGTATGCGCTACCTCAGCCTTTTTTCCAGCGCTCGCCCTCATTAATGGGCATCGGCTCTGACTGGGACCCTGGCTCGGGTCTGTGCGCCCAGCACCCCTCTGTGTCTCACCTCATAACTCCAAGGCATGACCTTGCCCGTCCATCCAGGGCTGAGGCTTCCAGCCTCTTATCTTTCCATGACTCGTTTCTTGACACATCCTTTTCCCAAGCCTTAACACACGGGAGGGCAGCCTGCTAATATCCATCCAGAAGGCTGTTACCAAGATAATTTTTCTGGCCCTTTGCTGGGACTGCAGCCAACCATAGCTTTCCTTTTCCTCGCCGGATCCCCCTTTTCACTCCCATCCAACAAGGTGTTTGTCTTCATCCATCAGCCCCTCCTGGAGCCAACTCCCCCCCCATCACTCTCTCCGACAGAAGTGCAGGGTCAGCCCTGCCTCTTCCAGCCTGCGATAACCACCTTTTATCATGCCCTACCTGCATTTTCAAACAAGCCTGTATTTCTTCATCTTCCCCCAGATGGAGAAGGTGCCCGGAGATATCTGAGGGGGCTGCTCTGCTGCACTGCCTGTACAAAACATGGGTGCCGACCCCCTGACCCCCACCTGCCCGGGGAGCGATGCTCTCTCCTCGCTCCCCTTCTCCCTACTCACCTGCACCCTCCTGCCTTGTCCTTGGGGAGGAATAATCCGGAGGGATCGGCGCCTTCTGCTTCGGGCAACCCCCGGGTCAGTGCCGTCCCGGCGTGTGATGCATCTGTGTGCTATAATAAAGCACAATAATTCCCTGGATGCTATCCTGCTGCTCCATAGTTTTTTCTCATGTCTAAATTTCTGGCTGTTATCAAATTATTTCACTTCGAGTGGTTCAGCATCCGTCTCCTTCTGCTGTGGCCAGGGTCCCCACGTGCTCGCAGAAGGACCGGCTGCCCTTTGACTCTGCCAGCTCCCCACGCTTGTCCCCGTTCATCAGAGGAAGCCTCCACTAAATGGGATTAGTGAGAGCCCCAAAAAACTGAGAACAGGAACCCTGATGTGTAAACAGAGCCGCAAAACCTCAGCACAGACAAACAGAGCAGGCTCGCCCCGAGATCCTCGGGCTGGAGAAATGCTCAGTCCATGGGGAAGGGTGGGAATGGGCACCACAAACCGAGGGGCAGAGCCTGCTGCTCTCCCCACCTTGCGTAGCGCTGGGTCCTCCGAGCCCCCCCTTTGATTCCCCTGGGGCTCGGCACGGAGTCGCTCGCTGCTAAATACGGGTGATGGGACCGGCACGCGGCCTCGGGGTGTGGGTGATGGATGAACCTTAACTTTTACAAGCAAGATGAGACCCAGCCTGGCTGGAATGAGGAAGGTGCTGACTTTCCTCCCTCACCTGGAATTGAAATGGAAATGAAACGGTTTTCAAGCCAACGCAGCCAACTGGGTTCTCATTTGCGCTCCCCGTTCTGCGCCGGCACAGTGCCTGCACTCTGCACACATCTCAGGCATCTGCCTCTTGGGAAACATTCCCAATTATCTGCTCGCTCTGCCTGCCCCATTCCTCACAATATGACTCATTCAGACATTTGCAAAAGCTGTTCCCAGAGGAGGTCAGAGCATTTTCAGTGGGATGCTTTCCTCCCCCCGGCTTGTTGTAGGACCGGCTTGAGCTCCTGGGTCTTTAGATCCGCTTCACCCACCACCACCACCAGCCGAAGGCGCCTTCCCCTCTCCCTGGAGGAAAGGAACCCTCAGTGTAGAAGTTCAAAAGTAAAGGATCAAACCCCAGGAAGTTAGAAAGCGCTTGGGGGTATCGGCAGCATCCACGGTCCCCCCCGGGAGCACGACGGGTCCCTCAGCCAGAGCGTCGTCTCCTGGCTGTGCCACTGAGCAACGGGACCCTTGAACGTCTCGTAATATGCTGGAGTTTATTAAATGATAAAGCCCAGCGAAAGGCTTTAGCCTCATCGAAACAAAATATTTAGAGAACGCTTTTCAGTGTTTATAGTAGGAGTTTGGAATTTTTATTTCATTGGAAGTTTGGAGCTGCTAACACTGTTGCTCAAATATGGGATGAAAGAAAACTCTGAAACAGTGATATTTTTGGCTGAACGGGAATTTTGTATTGCAGCCAGCTCTAATAGTCTTGTCTTACTTTCCTCCAAACAGAAGATAGATGAGGAATCTTTTAGCTTTCCCAAAGAAAGCTAGAACATCATTTTGAGCCTCAGTTTTCAGAGCCTGAGGTTGTGGAAAGAGGAGATTCTTGAGCCAACTTCCAAACATTTGCAGCCATTGAAGCATCCCGAGCGGCGCTGCAGGTATCTGTGCCTCGCCGGGGCGATGCTTTCGGAGCCGATCCCAGCCTGAAGGAGAGCAAGAAGCGGGGCTGAGGGCGGCCCTAGGGGAGCTCTCGGGGCGGTGAATGGTGACTGGTAAATGGCCGTTGGGGCTGGCTCCAAAGTGCCCAGGTTTCTCCTTCCTTCCCCCCGCTCCTGCCTTGAAAAGGACGATGTACTGGGAAAAGCTTACTGGTGGCAATGGTTTCATTTCGCACCAGGACCCATCCACACCCCAGCTCCCGAGGAAACCGGCTCTGGGAACGGCCGGGTGAGCCCTGCAGCGGGGTCCCAAGCCTGGGGAGAGCCCTGGGGCACCGCGGCGATGCCAGGGGTGGGCAGGGACATAGGAGCCCCTCCGCGTCGGGGTAGCGCAGCCACGACAAGAAAAATCTCCAGCTAAAACACGGATAATTTTGTCTGCATTTTGCATATTGTCCACAGAGCTCTCTGCCCCTCCGTGTCCCTGTGGGATGGGTTGACAGAATGAAAAATGAAGTGGATTAATACAATCAAAGTCTCCAGACTAGGACCATGGAAAGGGAGGGGAGGAGGAGGGAGAGGTGATGTACGATAGACAGGACCCCCTCTCCTTTCTCTGATGAGCTTTTACAATCAGCTTGGGGGGATTTTGTAAACCTGATGTCGCCTTGGCATGTCTGAGTTTCTTCACCCTTCTGTAAAGGACATGAGAAAAGGACGGCGCTGGCGAGATCCATATCTGATGCTGTAACCCAGGGTCGAACGGCCAGCCTGAATTCAGCAGTGATTTATCCGAGACAGACAACAAACGTAGGCAAAGGAAGCGTGCAGGGGAAAGGAACGCTTCGTCGTGACGTGGAGAGAGCGGAAAGTGAGAAGTTACCCTGCTCTTTGATAATGGCTTGGCTAAGCTGGCAGGCAGAACCGAGAGCATCATTTCCCTAATCCGGACGGCTAATAAACGTGGATTGCTTTCCCAGAGCCACTTGACAACACGCAGTTACCGCTGGCTGCAGAGCTTCCGATGGGAGAAGCCAGGTTGGGTGCAGGACCTGTTCCTGCTGGAAAAGCCACAGGTCTGCGTGGAGATGCTGTGACTCCCGGGTCCCACCCCAGCGAAGGAACCAAGGGGTTTTCCTACATTCGTCTTGTGCTGGGACCTGAAGAGGTCTTCTCCTGCGCCTGCACCCTGCTGCTCAGCACGAAACGCTGGGGCTGAGCCGGGTCACCAGCCCCAGCACCCAGTGGCCACCGCTCCTCCAACCGGGACGTTTTTTCCGGTGGCCCTTGCCCATGAGAGCGGTTGGTGCCCCTGGGCTGGGGGGCTCAGCCCTGCTCAGCACCAGCCGGGCGTGTGGGGTGGGCTGCAGAGCCCACGCTGGGGTTTTGCTCCAGGCTTACGCAGCAAACAGTGTCGAGGTTAAAAGCACACTTTGCTTACGGCTCCATTTTGGCACATCTGCTACTCGCTAAAGCTTTTTTTTTTTTTCCTGGCTCTAAAAGTGGCAGTTTTAGAGATATTTAAGCAGGTCAGCAATGGTTATTTTCTGGAAAGGAAAAAGAAAAAACCCCAAAACCAACAACCATGGCTGAGAGAAATTAAAAGAGGCTGAGAGTAGTGCTGGGGCTGGGGGACACCTCTTCCATCGCGGCCGGGTGCACGACGGACGTGTTCACATTCGAGGCTCTCCCCTTTTCAAGCCATCTCACCCCATCCTCACACTAACTCTGGGACATTTATAGGCACAGTCCTATAGAATCCAATGTCCTCCAGTACAGGAAATTGTGCCAGCTGAATTTTCCTTGACTTACCCCGGTGGCAAGTAAAGCCCAGGGGCGTCCGTAGCGAGGAGCACTTTCCTACTTGAGCTCACAAAGTTCAGACTTTGAAGCCTGAGTCGCGTCTCCAGGCTGGGCTCACGGAGCCCAAGGAATGCTCTCTGGTAGCTCTCTAGGTCGAACAGTTATTTTGTTAGAGGAAACACTTAAAACTAAAACTTTGCAGAATTCCCCCTGAGGTTACGGTGTTTGTTTAGGCTTCTCCAACCGAAGAATCTCAATCATTAGAAACTGCAAACCTCCCCCACACATTCATCCCTCTCACGTCGCAGGCGCAGGCTGTTTTAAAAGTTTATACAGCAAACAACAACAGAAGAATCGCTGCTCCCCCCATATATCATAACCTCCCAAGGAAAGTGGAGGAAGACCGCGCCGGCCAGCCTGGCGCATCGGCTCTGGGAGACGGAGTGGAGGCGAGGAAGAGGAGCAGGGTCTGAGCTCCCCAGGGCTGGGCATGGGAGTGGGCAGAGGGGGGACCCGGAGCTGCTGCCCAGCCCCTTGGCAAGCGAAGCCTCCCCAGGAGGACGGAGCCGTCCCTGGGAGGGGGTTACCAGCGGGTCAGGAGGATGACGAGGGGCAGGGGATGAGTGAGAGTGCAGGAGGGCAGCGCGGGCCACGGCTTCCTCCCGTTGACAAATGCAAAACATTAACTCTGACCTCATACTTTTTCCAACTAAAAATAACACATTATCAGCGCAAGGATGACTACAGTGAACCACGATTTATCACGCCAAAGGCAAAGTTGAGGATGTGCATTTGAGGGTGACAGGGGTCAAGTTTGGACCATGCTCAGCGATCGCCCGTGAGCTGTAAAAGACCTTTTTGGGGGCAGAGCGATCTGAGGATGAGGTTTAGGCCTGGATATTGGCTCGGAGAAGGTTGCCTCCATCCTGAACCCACTTGATTCGTAGCGGTTGTGCCAACACAGTTTGCACTTGGGTGTCCCCAACACCCATCGACCCCTCTGCCAGGTTCTCCACCAGCACCTGCTGGAGGTGTTCCTTCAAAATCGGGGGAGAGCACCGGCTTATACCAGCTGAAGAGTGACCCCCAAATTTCTGCAGAAGCTTTTGCACCTCGGTAAGCGTCGGCCTGCTTGAGCCGCTGGCCTCTTTGGGGATGCTGCTGCTCAGGCTCACACCCCCGGAGCCATCCCCCCGCTCCGATGGGCGCCTTCGCAGAGCCCCCGCTCCGCTGGCGGGGGAGCAGGGAGGACCGGAGGCAAGGCAGCGCGAGGAAAGCAATCAATTGTTCGTTAATGGAGTTACGGTAAAGATGTTATCCAAAACCACCGTGGCTGCCTAATTATTCCTAACATCCCTCTGGAGATGCTGCTTTTGGCAAACTGTGAATCTGCTGCTTTGTTGCCATAATAATGGCATTTCCAGGGCTTTAAATGAGAGGGTACAAATTACCATGCCGCCACGGACAATATGGCAGCTCCCAAGCATTGGATTACATGGTAATTTCCATGCACTATCCAGGTTATTACACAGTAAGTGCCATGTCATTGCCAGCTAAATGAATGATCGTCGCCACTGCCTGACAAATTCACCTGACAAATTTTGCCTCCCGGTCGGTCTAGGGGATGCCTGCCGGTGGGATGCTTTTCCAGGAGACCCTGGAGCAGGCGTGTTTGGGGTGGTCTTTTCTGGCCCTGGAGTTACCCCCTGCACCCGTTCACAGTGCTGGGTCGGCCGGGACACCCCCACGAGGCTGTGAGCCCCGGCTCTGCCCGTGCGTGGGTACCTGGGTGTGCTTCAGACACCGAACGGGGCCGGGAGACCTCAGGGGTTTTTTTGAAGAACCACGCCAGGGAAAGCAGCACGAATGTTCCCAAAAAGGGAGCTGAAAGCCTCAAGTGCATGTGGAGGAACAGCTTAAAACTTTTGAGCTAATACTTGCAGAAAATTATTTGCAGTCTTCTCTCAGCTTTATCGTCTCTGTCTTGAATATTACAAAGCGCGTACGCCCCAGCTCTTCCATACATGCCCTGGGAAATAATCAACAAGTGAATGGCAGTTGCTTACTTTATATAATCTAAAGCCACTTAAAACTGCCACAGATCTGACCCACGGTTTTCTGACATCTTTAAATTAACTTGCATCGGTCTTGATGGGGCCCCATGGGTCTAAGGAGGGGTTACACACTTGTGAGGAACAAGAATTTAACCGTTCAGGTAACCCAGGGCCTGTGAATGCCCTCGATCTTTCTACAGAAAGTCCTGTAGAAATCTGTAGCTTCTGCAGAATGGTCAGGACCAGACTTACGATGTCTGACGGACGTTAGGTGCATCCAGCGTAAATGCCACAGGGAGGGATACTCAGCTGCCGGCCATCAGCACCGCTTCCCCAATCCAGAGTTTTGCACTGGGGAATAAACAACCAGAGAGCAAAGGAAAAGATTCGGGGGGGGGCTATAACACAAGTGAAAAACGCTTTTCAGTAAAATAATTGAAGCCGCCTTAGAAGCAGCCCAAAGAGCGACGAGATCAGCCCAGAAGAGGAACGCCGCGGAACGCCGTGCACCAGCGTGCAGATGCGAGGGGGGCGGCTGAGCCAGCACCCTGTGCCACCCAGTGCCACCAGCAGAGCCCCCCTGTCACATCCCCGCTGCCGGCTGCCTGGCAGCGGCAAGTTGATCATCAGAACTTAACTTTATAATAACGCCTAGCTGGCTTACGTGTTCCTTAATCGCCCTCTCTGGCAGCGATGTCCTCAACGTTTTTTCAGCCTTTCCTTGGACTCCGCTAAGCCTCGTGCTCGGCGTTGGCCCTTTCCCTCTGCAGCCCCATCGCTGCTCCACCGCGCTGGCCAGAAACGAGCACTTACACCTCAAGCACGGTCCCGTCAGGTCCCCCCAGCCACAACGCTTCCCTGGGCTTCAGATCTCACAGCCCCGTACTGCGACATTGCTTGCACTTTAATTGCGCCCGTGTCCTCCCGGGCACTCGAGCGCCGATGGGTCTGCAGCTCCAGGTCTCCTCCCGCGCCCTCTCAAGGTGTTCCCTTCCCCATCCTGCGCCTGCGGAGAACTGGCGATCTCGGATTAAATGGTGCAGACATCTGTGGAATGTCTCTTCCCCAGGCAGGCCTCGGAGGTGAGAAGGGACGGCTCTTCGATCATCAAAATCTCCCACGAGCGGATCGCACTGCGTCTCACACGTGGGCCACAGGCCCAGCAGGTTTCTCGGCAGGACACCCGGATTTCGGCTGCGTCCACTCCTTGGCCACTGCCGTGCAAAGCTGCTTTCTTTGGTCCTGCAAAACAAAGGCGCGGAGGCTTTGGAAGCCTCTTGCTGTCCTGCACAACTAGAGATGCCATCTTCGACATGGCGTAGTTATTCCTGGGTAATTAGCTCTCTGTTTTCCCTCTCCACCACTAGTGAGTACGGTATCATGAGATTATCATCAGCCTCTTGACATGACGATAATTATCCTTCCGTCACTTTAAAGATAATCATAATCCACGAGGACAAGCCATTTTCCCGAGCCTCCCGATGGTGTTTGCGAAGCCCGTAGCTGGCGGGAAGGGGAACAGGCAACGGCCTCGTGCGGGGGGACGGGGCACCCAGAGCCCAGCCTGTGCCCCGGGGCGGTGGGCACGCCGGGGGGGGGTCGGGAGAAAGCGCAGCCCGCCAGGGCCAGGAGCTGCGGCGCTGGCCACAGGGCACAGGATGGCCACCGCCTTGGCCCCGCAAAGCGACCGGTCCCCTGGCCCTCTCCAAAGCCATCAGCAATGCCCAGCCTGAGAGCCTTTCCAAGAACAAAATTCCCACCCAGGGTGGACCATCCGCGCTGGAAGCGTCCCAGGGCGGGCGCGGGCGCTGGCAGCTCCTCGGCCGCCAGGAGCCAGGGGCTCTTTCTCCTCCAGAGCCCCCTCCGTGAAGATGCTGCCGCAGCTGCTCTGAGGGAGAATTGGGCTTCATCAGGCAGTGCTGACATTTAGCATCAAATCCACCCCCTCCCATTCTTCTGTGTGAATTTCCTTGATCGCCTTTCAAAGCGAGAAATAAATGGTGCATTAGAGAGAAGGGGAGAGAGATGAGCTTTATTAGCTGTTTATGGAAGAAATTAAAATTGTTCATTAGTAACCACGGCACCGACAGCGCCCCTCCTCCCGACTCCGTCCTCGGGGCCCAGGCAGCGTCGCTGGCAGAGCCCCGATGGGTCCCTGGGGACCACTCGCCTTGTATTTATTTGGGCTGGCATCTGCCTGACGCCTCCCTGCCCTTCTGCAGATGGGCACCTGGGGGACGGCAGGGGAAATGTCACTGCTCCGCTCCTAACGGGAAGCATCTTCTTCCTCCCCGCAGCCTGAATCACTCAGCCTGCTGGCAGGCGGCTTGGCGTTACCGCCGGGAGGGCTGGGGTGCTTTGCCGTGCCGCAGAGCATCTGGGGCCTGAGACGCTTTGCCGAAGCGGATTTGGGAGCTGAGCAAGCGGGTGGCGGGGGGCAGAGGGGCCGGTGGCCGTGCACACCAGCCGTCCCGTTATGGGGTGTCCCACGCCAGCCGAAACGGGCTTTGGGCTCAGGCTGGCTGTTCCCCGCCGATTGCCGTCACCTTCTGGGCAGCCAGTTCTTTCCATGCCACGATTTCATGCTGAAAATTGTTCTAACAGAAGGGCTTGCTAAAAGCAGAGCTTTTGGGGGCTGCACGGAGCAGGCTAAGCCAGCTCTGCCCATGCCATCCAGCCAGAGCGTGGCACAGTGCCCAGCCTGGCTGCCTTCTCCTCCTCCTCCTCCTCCTCCTCCTCCTCCTCCTCCTCTCCTCCTCCTCCTCCATGCATCACTCCATGCCCTTCGCCCGGCCCCGCCGTGCTCTAACCAGCGCTGTCTCGCCTGGCTGGGACGTGACCCCGCCGTACCGGGGCCGGGGGGCCGGGGGGAGCCCCGCTGCGCCAAGCCGGTGGCACGGGGGGCAGGCGGGAGGAAGCGAGGCTGGGAGGACTTCAAAGGCTCTGTATCTCTTCACGCAGCTGCCATAAAAAACAATCCAGGTTTCCGCTCCCGAGTCCCAAGTTGCCCTCGCAAGGGACATCTCTGAGGGCAAACGGATAAATCTTTCATCTCCTCGGTCTGGGTTTTATTAAATGCCTCGCACATATATGTAAAATACAGAATGCTGATAAATACCGGCGAGTTACAGGGGGAGGCAGATAGAGATTAACTCACTGTCCTAACGGGAAGGCCGTTCTTTCGATTAAGATCGAGAGCTCTGCGAAGTGCAGAGATACCCAAAGGCTCGTCCAGATGGCACAGCCGAGCCTTCAAGGTGGCATTGGGAAAGCTGCCGCCTCCCCTCGCACCCCCCGGCCCCCGGGACTGGCTCAGCCGGAGCTTTGCAAAGCTCGGGATTGTGGAAAGGCTGAGTGACCTTGCTGCAGGCGGCGGGGGAGTCCTGCTGGAGGGGGGGACGCTCCTGGGCAGCATCCTCGGTCCGGGCGGATGGAGGTGGAAGGGCTCTGCATCACCTGGCCCACGGCATCCGCGCAAGGGGGGCTTCGGCAGCAGTCCTGCTTCCCGTCCCCCCGGGCAGCCTGTGCTGGCATCTAGCAGGGATTTGGGCGGAAATCGTGCCTCCCCACGCAAAAACCAGGCACGGCTGGTTTGACTCTCAAGCCCGTGAGGGAGGCACCGGGCACCAGGGGAGCGTGGGACTCGCTGGTCGGAGGGAAGGCGCTCGGGTGTTTCGTTTTACCCGGGCTGTAGGACTTGGAGTCGCTCGCTGGGGAAATTCCCACTGCAAAGGCTGGCTGAGCTGGCGTGTTCCACCACCAGCAGCGCAGGCTGGGGGCCACGGGCTCGGCAGAGTCTCCAGAGCTGTACAACCGGGCGGGCAGAAAGCAGCAGCAGCCTGTCCGCCCTGCCTCTGGTGGAGGAAGCCAAGAATTTGCAGGCTGAAGCCGTAGCAAAGGAGATTTGAGTTCACAGCGAGCAAGGCTTTCTCCAGACGGGGGAGGCGACTCCACACCAGGACCGGGGGGGGGGCTCCGTCCCGGCAGTCCCCAGGAGCAGCTCGGAGGGACACCAAGGGCTGAGACGGGGATGGCCCATCGTGCTGCGTGCCCAGGGCCAGATGCAGCAAAGTGAGAAAACAGTTGCCCCAAGACGTGAAATAAGATAAGAATAGGAACAAGGAGCCCAAGAATGAACTCAAAATGCCCTTTGGGGTAGCCGAGCGCTCCGGGCTTTTCTCATCAGCGACCTCCCCGTTTCCCTAACCCCTGCAGTTGCAACAAACACTTCCAAACAGACAGATTTTCCATTAAGCCTGGAAGAAATGGCAAGCTGCCTTAATGAATGTCAAAGTTAATACCACGTTCGTTATAGACTGAGACTGAAATGTGATGGGTTTATAAACCCGTTCCTTCATTACCGTTATCAATATTATGCTTAACTGATTCCCGTCTGCAAGCCAGATCCAGATCCAGGCAGATAGCCTGTGGCTGTGGCTCCTCTACATGGGAGCTGGCTGCCTGAGGATCTGTAAGCCATCCCGGACCCGTGCATTTTAAAAACAGTAAAAAAGGGCATAAAATACAATAAATAAGGCAGGTTGAGCGCATAGAGCGTGTGTCTGAGTGAGCGCTTAGTGCGAAGCATCAATGAACCGGCTGGGACCCTGATTGAAACCAGACTCAGGAAAGAAGGGCTGTAAACGTTTTTTCACTGCCTGTCCTAAGAAATTTATGTCTCACCCACTCCATCACATCCTTCAGGGCCGCCTTTTTCGCAGCTGTCTTCAGAGACCATCCGCTGAGCCCCCTCACGGCGTCCACTCCATGATGTCACCCGGAACAATAACTCACCCACCTCCCGGCCCCGGGCTCTGCCGAGAGGTACCCCATAAATAACGGGCTGGGGATGGGGGGGTGCCTGCCCGCAGCCCTTCTCGGGGAAAAGCTCCCTGACCTCGGAAGGGAAGAGGGAGGAACTCCGCACGTGGGGTGGGGTGGGGTGGGGTGGGGTGGGGGGACCCGAAGTGGGCTCTGCTAGTGAATGAATGCAAAACCACAACGGCGCGAAGCAAATGGGGCAGAAAAATCACGGAGATTATTCCTAGCAGAATGGGCTCGGGAGAGCCAGAGGCAAGCCCCGGCTGCCTGGATAGCCACTATACCCACCGGGGCTCGCCGCCTCCTCTGAAGAAATCAGAACCGTCTGCAGGAGCGCGCCCGGGCTCGCCGCTCCCCCAGCCCAGAAGGTCATTAGCGGCGTGTGATTAAAATGACTCAGCAGCCGGGATGAGTTCTTCCTTCAGCGGCACCCAATTGGTCATGGCTAGAATTTGCTCTGACTTACGGGGTTTTCTCGGGGCCCACATCCTGGTCAAGTCGCTGCTCGCCCATCAAATTTCCAGAGAGCAGGTGTCCACATCAGAGAGCGCCAGGCCCCATCCAGGGCGCGTATCCCCGTGGTTGTGAAGCTGAGCATAATCGTTTCATTCTGCCCGATAACATGTGGCTGGGGGATATTTATAATACAGCGCTATTAAAAGGGGAAAAAAAAAAAAAAGAGATCGGCTCAAAATCCCTCCACCGCAGTTGGCTCTAATTGTCCCTGTCCCACCACTTCCCCCTTTCCCAGTC
The DNA here is from genome assembly GCA_017310255.1 of Butorides virescens. NCBI lineage: Eukaryota > Metazoa > Chordata > Aves > Pelecaniformes > Ardeidae > Butorides > Butorides virescens. The sequence goes on from JADKXX010010605.1 coordinate 28,982, forward strand.
CTGCTTGCGGGCTCTTTTGGCAGCAAAGCAAAAGCCTGAATGAGCTGCTGAGATTGAGTTTATCCTTCGGTGAGATGGCCTCTCTGGGGGAGGATGGAATGATCTCGGAGTGCCTGGGAAGCTCGGACCGCCGCTACCTGGGGCTGCATCAGCTCAGGAGCAGAGGCAGAGGAGTGCCCCCCCCCCCTCCCCCCCCCCCCCAGCCCCCCCCCCTTCACTGCTGTTGGTGGGGCCATCCCAAAGGTAAATAGTGACCCCCCCTTGCATCCCACGGGGGTCTCATGGGTTGAGGCCACTGGTAGCCCGAAGCCAACTGGGCTCCTTCTGGCCTCCGGAAAACAGACAGCTCTTGCATTTCTCCCCTTCCACGCGTGGATTTGCAGGGTTTGGATTTGTGGTCCCAGGACGCTTGCTGAACCGTGGAAGGCCCCTCCCCACCATGGCTGTTGCCAGGGGGAAACAAAAAAAAACCCAAACAAAAAGAAACCAACGGCATCTGCGGGACAGCCGCTGCTCTGAGCCCCACATGGTCAGAATAAAACCGGCTTTGGAGGGCAAGAGCAGGCACTCGGTGTGGGCCACTGGTCCCAGTGCCCGGAGCAGGGCCACACAGAGGGCCTGTCACATGGAGGTAGCCATGGGGCCAGCAATGCTGGTCAGCCGCTCCCTGGCGGCTGGGCATCGGGCAGGGCACGGGATGCACGCCTGGGGAGTCGGTACGGAGCTAGAATGTATGGTACGGGTACAGGATGTATGGTACGGGTACAGAATGTATGGTATGGATACAGGATGTATGGTATGGATACAGGATGTATGGTACGGGTACAGAATGTATGGTACGGGTACAGAATGTATGGTACGGGTACAGAATGTATGGTATGGGTACAGAATGTATCTCCTATCCTCTCCTCTCCTCTCCCCTCCGGCGAGGGTGACGGTGTCTTTTTTCCTTTCTTTCCCCCCAAACTGCATTTGCAAACAACAAAACCAGCCCACCGGCGACAGGAGCATCTGAAAGCTGAAGCGTGCTCAACCAGGTCCTTGGCACGTTCAAAGCAGCTGAGGGATGGACCTTTCTCCCAGACTCCCAGATATTTGGGAAAAGGGCTTTCCTGCACGTCCCCAAGCCCCCACAGCCTTTGCAGGCACTTAACCCTCTTCCTCCTCTTTTTAAATCCTAAGGAGCATTCCAAGCCCTCAAAAACACTCCAGCAGCTTCCCCGCACAGGAATTATCTCGGTGATGGAGAGATGTGTTGCCATGGCACCGCGGCAGCCCCGCTCCTTCGCCAGGCGGCTCCCAGGGGACCTCACCCCGGGGTACCCGGGCAGGGGCATGGGACCCCCCACCAGGAGGGCCCTGCCGGGGTCCCGGGGGCCACCCCATCCCGGGGGGTGGCAGCCTCCCCTCCAGGTAAGCGCCCACGGCAGCATCTCTGCCTGGAGAGGAGCACTTTTTATCCTTTCCCGTGGAGCGTGAGGGGTCCCTAAGGAGGAGCACGGAGCGGGGGTGTGGGCCCACCGCCGGCCCCTGTCGCCCACCCTCCCTTCGCCCCCCTCGCTCGCCGCATCCCTCCCGCGCGTACCGGCTCCTCTCGCGGCGGCTGCCTCCCGTGCTGGGATAATGACTTAAACATTGCCACGGCATTTCGTGTTTCTGTCTGCAGCGCTTCTGGGGCTTCTCGTTCTCCTCGTGTCCTCGCGCCGCTGGGAGGGCTTCTCAGCACAAATCTGCATTATTCCCCCCCCTCTGTGACACAATGGAGACGATGCTATTAAAAAGAAAAAAAAAATGATAATAAAAGGAAGGGAAGTGGCTCGTGTTTAACCTTTTGCAGGCAGCAGGGTGAGCCCGGGCTCGCTGTTGTCAGGGGGACGGGAGCAGCGCTGCCTGCGTGCCCGCGCCGGGCTGCCCGCTGGAGCTGCCGGCTCCCGTGATGGCCCCGCGTGGAGGCGGTCGCCCTCCTGCACAAGGCGGCTTTATCCCTCTGGATGGGAACCAGAAGCAGCAGGAGAACCCGGCTGCAAGGTTTCGGTGTCTGCTTCTGCAGGCAGCCAACGCTGCGCGGCGGGGATGGGGACCCGCGCCGCGGGCACCTCTTGGCGTCGGAGCGATGGAGGTTTTGTCCTCACTGCTGGCGCACGCCGCGCCGTGCGGGAATCGGAGCAGGTCACGGTCCACTTTCCATCCAGCCGTTGTGGGATCCGCGTGCGGGTGGGGGATCCGGCCCCTCGGCTGCACCCCGGATAGCACAGCTCGGTACCGGGGCTGCAGAGCCCGCTGCACCACGCCTGGGACCCTGTCTTATTTTACAGGGCTTGCGGTGTCGGCTGGCGAGGCGTTCGTGCCTAACGTCGGGAAAAAGCTTCCTGGCAGCTGTGCCGCAGTTTGGGGTTTGCAGCCTGAACGGGGGGGGACCCATGGCGGGGCCGCGGGGACTGTCCCCACCTCTGCGGGTGCTGCCCATGGGAACAGGCAGGGCAGGACAGGGCCAGGGCAAAACACCCTCAGGTGCTCTACGGCTGATCAAGGCGTGATGGAAAACTCTTCCCAAACGGTGCTTTAACTTTTCCTGGAGAATTTTGGAAACATCTGTGCCCGACTCTCACATTACTCTTATTTTGGTATCATCCTTGACTTCTGTTCCAGAGGAGCAGTGCTGATTCCTTCCCCCAGACCGTATTGCATATCCCTGCCGCTGCCTTCCCGGTCGTTCACACTTTATTTCTTTCTGAGCCCTTGGGTAAATACCATCCCGTCCTGGTGATTTACTGTACTTTCTCCAGTTGCTCCCCGGTTTCCTCCTCAGAGACTTCCCTCACCGTTAAGGTCACATTCTAATTTCCTATACACAATGCCTTTGAAATGGAAACGTTTCCCCTCATTGTCTTTTACAGCAAAGATCAAGGTGAAAAATGCCCCCCCCCAGCCTCCCCACCCTCCGTAGGGGTCCTCCTCGCCCCCGTGCCAGAACACGAACCACAGTCCCACAAGCAGCGTCTTGCACGCAAAGTCCTGAAACACTTTTCCAGGCCTGTTCTGGCACCTCTTTGCTCCGTCACACCAGTGCTGCCACCGGTGGCTTTCCAGGCCCTTAGGAAGTTGCTTTCCGAGCCACTAAGAAGTTTCCCGTCGTCTTTTAAAGGGGAATTTTCTGTAACTCCAGCCAGCCCAAACTCTGTCCCTGCATCCCCAATGGAGCCCTCTTCTTTTTCCCTTCACGCCTGGCTCCCCTCCCGGCGGGTCCTGTCCACGTGGCCGACCGACGCGCCCAGATTAGGCGGGCGGATGCTCACGTTCAGCCCCCCAGACCAGGAGTGTCTCCGGGAGGTTGTCACATCTATTCGCCGCTCCCAGGGGATGTGTGGGGAGAGGGGGCTCCTACCTGAGGCGCTCAGCACCCCCAGCGCTGCAGGGTTGGACGTGGGCTGGGTGCCTCGGCCTCGAGCCCTTCATCCGCAGCTGGGTTCTCGTCTCGTGCCGGGTCCATGCCAGCCGAGCACCACCGAACACAACGTCCCGATCTTCTGCTCCTTAGCAGCTGCCCACAGCGATTTAAAGGTCTCAGAGGTGTGGCCAATCCCTTGGTTTGGGAAGGGTGATCAGAAGGGACCCAAAGGACTTGTGACTACCTGGAAACCTCTTTTAGAAGTTTGCCCCCATCACCGATGTTTTGGAACCACAACGTTCTCTGAGACTTCGAGCCAGTCCTCCACAACTTGGATATTAAACAAAACCCCCAGCCCTGTGCTGGATGGCGTTTGCTGCGTGCTGGGGGTAGGATTCCTGCGGGAGCTTCGTGAGCAGAGGGTGTGGGGTAAATGCCCTGAATTACTGGAGCTGCAGCAAGTTTCTCCCGGTTTCACAGCCTCTCCTGGAACAAGAACTCCGTAACATTTGATCCTTTAGACAAACTTTCAAATCCACAATGTTCAAGTGGTTTGAAATTAGGCAGAAAGGGTTTGTTCATCCTGAGGAATCGCTGAAATGGATTAATAAGAGCTCCTTGTGTTACGCTGGGAATCCTAGGGAACAACCAGGAAACAACCGTATCCAAAAGAAAACGAGAGTTATTGGATGAAGGAACGCCCTGACACACTCGGCTTTTCCATCTCATCACGGGGCAGCGTCTGCCAAAGGGCACTCTCTGGTCCTCATTAAATTTGTGGCTGGCATTGCCCATCGCTGGTGTCACCCGTCGGGAGATCATTACAGCCACCCGCTGGCTATTATTTTTTTATTAGTAATGAAACAGGGAGAAAATTGGTGGCACAGAGCTGATACAAATCCTCAGGAGCGCCCGGTAATCCTGCAGGTCAGCAGGCCCAGCTGGGGCTCAGCAGGTTTCCCGGGGCTATTTCCCAGCTTCACCATTGCCGTGGCCCTGCGAGACCCCAGCGGCTGCGGCACGGCTCAGCCCGGACCCCTGCGGCCGCCCCTCGTCCTTCCCGTCCTTCCGTGCGGGAAGCCGGAGCTGCCCCGGAGCGGGGACGGTGCTGGACCCCGGAGGTGCTGAGGCTGGAAGTCCCTGCCAGGGGCCAGTCCCACCGCCAGGACACGGCGCCTTGGAGCCCCGCAGCTGCAGTCCTGCACGGCAGGAGGGGAGGGTTTTCAGGCACCGTACAAGTTTCGATGAATGTAATTTTAAAAAGAAAATAAATTCACACTGCAAAGTCAGAGGCTTTCTCTTGGAGAAAACATTAAAATGAAATGTCTTAGTTTAGGGGTGAGGGAGTTCAAGGTAAAGAAGAAATGACACAACTCAACAGCACATACCCGGTTGGGTTTTTTAAATCTGGATTTCGCGGCTCTTGTCAGCTGCTGACGGATGTATTTTGGCCAACCCTAATCTCTGCCGTGTCTGTTAATACGTTGTGGCCCGAGCCTCCAAAGCAACGCGTACCCGCTGCACGCCGTTAATGCCAGGGGTGCAGCAACCTCGATGCTTCTGGCCATTGGGTGCCAGGGAAGACAAGACACCCGTATGGGGAAGTCCAGAGCTTATCGCCCCCCAGCCTCGCCAGCAGATGCCCTTTCAGCTTCCAGCGAGGCTTTTGTGTTCTCAGCGTTTGCTCTGTTTAAATACATTCCCCAGCTCCCGCGCCGCTCTGCTGATGTACTTTGTCTGGTTGGTATTTCTCCGGGGTTGCTTTTCCATTGTTATTTATTCAGGGCCAAGAGGCAGAATGCATTAAAGCCACCAGGGTGCCAGTGATATTTTAGTCTCTCCGAGTAATTCTTCTCCAAACTCTTGCACATTCACTCCCTCTCCATTCATTCCGGCCACTTCTGTGGATTTTCCCGGGGGCGGGGAAGGCAGAGGGTCTGGTTTGATTTTCTGGCTGGTGGGGTTCACGTGCAATGAGCTTTGC